>KK120920.1:112639-129700 GCA_000611955.2 Stegodyphus mimosarum | reverse complement strand
ATATATCGAATAATATATAATATATTTAATATAATTAATTAATATAATTAATGAATATTTAATTGTGATAAATAAACATATATATATATACAGGGTGTCCCAAAACGACCACATAAACTCTGCACAGCTAGATTCCTCGTTGGGAGTACTTAGAAACTGCCCAAAGAAGCGTTCCTGTACGATCCATAGTTTACGAGAAAAATACGAAAAACAAAGTATGACGTCACTGCCGGTGCAAGAAAAAACGCTTTGTTGAACATATCAACAGCAGTATGGGTACAATTTAAAGCAGATGTTCAAAGTGTCCGCCGTGCATGTCTTTGCAGGCTTGAGCACGCCGTGGAATGGCTGTCATCAAACGTCGCAGCATCGCGTGGTCCACGGAAGTACGAGCAGCATGCAGACGAGCAACTATGTCCATTGGTGTTGTCACTACGTCTCGACACACTAGTTCCTTGAGATGGCCCCATAGGAAAAAATCCGACGGTGTAAGATCTGGCGAACGTGGCGGCCACAGAACCCGACCCCCACGTCCAATCCAGCGGCCGGGATATTCCATATCCAGCCAACCACGTACAGGGGCACAGAAATACGCCGGAGCCCCATCATGCTGGAACCAAAGTCCCTGTATTGCCTATAATGGTATGTCATCGTCGAACTCGGTTAAAACCTCATTGAGAAACACCAAGTATGACTGTCCCGAGAGCCGTTCTGGCAACAGATATGGTCCAAGCAGGCGATCTCCGAGTATGCCGGTCCACACGTTAAGAGACCAACGTTCCTGATGTTTCTACGGCCTGACTGCATGCGGATTGACCTGGGATCACATTATCATGTGGAAAGATATGCCAATACTGCTGTTGATATGTCCAATAAAGTGTTTTTTTCGTGCACCGGCAGTGACGTCATACTTTGTTTTCCGTACTTTTCTCGTAAACCATGGATCGTGCAGGAACGCTTCTTTGGGCAGTTTTTATGTACTCCCAACGAGGAATCTAGCTGTGCAGAGTTTATGCGGTAGTTTTGGGACACCCTGTATATATATATATATATATATGTTTATTTATCACAATTAAAGTTCATGAAACAAATAAATAATTCAAACTGGCAACGAGTTACACTCCACTATTGATTAATTCTGACTGTAGGTGTAGAGAAATACAATTTAGAAAGAAAGGAATAATTGAAAATAAATTGCGCCATTTCTTTGAGTTGGATATACAATCTTCTCTGTTCCGGGCGACAGAAAGACGTGCAACGAGTACCTTATGCCATTTCTGTTCACCTAATGTCAGTTCCCAGAAATTCAGATTCACATTTAATTCTTTATCGTTGGGTAAGTGTCAGAAACATTTAAATGTTACATAAATTAATAAACAGTAGAACACAAACGAATCAAAATTTTCAATAAAAGGAAATGAATGTATAAATATAGGAAATATACAACTCGAAAAGCTGTGTTAATTTTAAGTCGAATCTCCAAATACTTCTTCCTTCAAATTCGGTTTGTTGAAGTTCGATTGCATTACTAAAATTACAAAATTTTTAGCCCAGAAGGGATATTAGCCTCGAAACGGCATTTTGCGTTGAATCACTTAAAGCGTTGAACCAGTTTTCAGATTTTTGCATTGTATTATATTTAAAGAAATTACATAATAAAGAATCTGCATGAATGTACGTATGTTTCTCGTACTGTGAAAAAACGACGGTAGCTAGAGCCATCAAATCTTGAATAACGTAGTCTTCCACCCGAATATCAGTACCTGGAAGCCCGAATTCTGAATTTCGAATTTCTTTCATTATCTATTTCCTATTTTGTAAAACTTTAAAAAATATTTAAAGAACGAACACTGTCAGGACTGAGTGTTCGGTGCATATTCTTGGAAAACATCTTCGTGAACTCCTTAAATCCTGATCTGGAACAGGGAGCTGAATGCAGCTATGTTCTGTAGTAGAATATTGTGATTAAGTGGTAGAAGAACTTCACTTTAAAGGGATTTAAAATCCTCTTTTATTAAACCACAATTATTTACAACCACTTCCCAACTCGGGAGGGATACAGAAAATAAAGACCGCGCTTGGGTTTAAAATGAACAATCAAATTAATTTAAACTAAAGCTAAATAGAAATTAAGTAGTCGTTGCTCGCAGAGCTATAACGCGAGGTTGGCCTCTAAACTAAATGGTGCGTAGCAAGGTTTGACTAATACTGACGCACTTAGAATTTCTTCAATAAGTAATCACGTAACAGCGTTACGGCTTAGAATTTAAATACTAGCTGGTCAGGCCAACGTCGAATAGAATAACAGTGGTCTGAGACTGAAAGCTCTCTCACGCTGAAAGGTTTCTACCTTTCATTTAAATACTACTTGGCTCCACTTCAAATTAGCATAAAGCTGAAACGCGCGCATATTCTAACGGGAAGTTGAAATGAGAACAGATAGAAAAAGTTAAATTAAAATAAAACTTTGTTAGTTTAACTAAAACCTTACAACTGAACGATTTCAAAGCTAGCAGTCACAAAGCTGTACGGAATGAAAACTTTTTCTTTCCAGTGCACGTGACTGTCTACCGGAAATTCTAAAGACATGCCTTTTTAAATATTTTTCGCCCAAACGTTTTTGAAACTTTTACGTGTAAACGAAAAACACGCCCTCTGGGCATAATGAATCTGAAAGCTTTCAGATATTTTTTATACTTCTTGAATATTTTTTCCCACATGAATTAAATTTTGAGTACATAGTATGTGGGACTAAAGTGATAGTGAACTCACCTCCTCACCCCAAGGTGTGAGCATGCGTGTCACGCGGTTCATTCCAACAGCTTGCCCCATGTCTTTTAATACGTCTTCCCAACTCTGTTTTGTTTTCAAATTTAGAAGTACGCGACTCCGTCTGGAAGGTTCTTTTCGGTTGACGACGGTAACTACACAGCTCTCTCTCGATCCTGGAAGAGACCAACCTTCGGGACTAGGATCTTTTACATCTTGATGCTGTCTGCAAAGAGCCAGTGCATCACATTACATTCTACACATATTATTATATTTTTTATTCATATACTGGATTCTGAAAAGCGATTACAAGACAAAACTGAATAGCAGTGACTGGAATTATTTTAAAAATCAATATGATTTTGACTTTAACATAAAATACACGTTAATGTTACACAGATGTAAGCAGCAACTCTTTTTTTATTCCAATATTGTCAGTACGGACATCTTCTGAACTTACTCGTTTTGTTATAACGGGTGCCGCCTTATAGTGTAGAAATGAAAAGTGAGAATACGAGGTGCGTGAGAACGAGGTCCAGAGTACAATAATTTCCTGGGAAAGCGGGAAGTAATTGTGCTCTGGACTTCTATAAATTTAATGACCTTTTATTCTGTTGAGAAATTTATAAACAAGGAATTTAGCAAGATGCATGACTCAACTTTGTGTGTAAAGGCAACAACAAAGACTTGGTAATATCTCCCGCGCGAAAAATATACTATTCCAAATTTTCCCCGTGGTACAGCTTTCGAGTTGTTCTGTAATTTCGTTTTATATGATAGACTTAATGCTTTCCTGATTTACATTACATTCATTTCTTCAGTATGCTCTCCGTGATTTTGAATAATCCAAGGACGCATAAATTTTAAACATGTGTTCTTCTTCTAATGGTTTTAACTCTATAGCTGAGAAGTATTGCGAACCAAGATGGTTAGCGTCTTAAGTGCCAAAAGCCCAGACTTTTGTAAATAAATATAAGTTCTTACAAGGGAATTCTTTGGAACATGTTCGTGAATAGGTCCAGTGTATTATAAGGTTTTTCTCCTGCCTTCTTCGCATGTCTTCGTGGTGTAGTGGTCAGCACGCTCGACGCGTATTCGAGAGGTCCGTGGTTCAAGTCCCGGCGAGGGCATTGCTCAGTTTTCACATCTCTTGCTTCCAAAAATCCTAATGTCTCTACAGTATATGAGTTTGTTAAGTGTAAAGTAAAGCTCTTCAGTCAGGCTACACCGTACAGTATGTCAGTTAATAGTCAGCAAGTGTCATATTGTCAATGAATGACATATATAATAAAGCTCGCTGCTTAAGAAAGTCATCGTAAGAAATAAAAAATATAACTTTGTAAAGTCTCACGCTCTTAGGTAGCATACGCTATCAGACACTTGCAGAAACGTAAACGGCTCATCCCTATGTCTGGTCCCTATGTCACAACAGAGGCGTAAGAAGTACGTTAAAGACCCTTTATTAAGCCTCAATATAGCTAAACAAAAGACACTTCTTGTGCTTAAAAACCAGCCAGCATTTATGGCGCAATTCAAAAATAAGAAATTTCAAATTTAAACTAAAATCTAAGTCATAAATTAGGCTACAAATAAATAATTAACGCACAAACTGGCTCAAGCCTACAACGGCGTCACAAGAATAAAGCAACTCCGAAGACAGATTGCTATCTCAAAAATACAACCAGTAACGTGATCTTCAGCAGACGGAACATGCTCTTTCTGTACAATCTAAAACCTCCCTTTAAATGCGCTCTTTCCACCTCATTCAAGTATGCACGAACTAAAATTAGCATTTCGGCAGTAAAACGGAAAGGCAGAATTGACAACATAGATTCCGAGCATACTTTTTAATATATTTCAGACAGCCTCATATAAAATTCACGTTTTCATAATAAGGAGATATTCTTCTCAAGTTTTAATTTTAAAGCGGCGTCCTGATTGGTACAGTAGATTGCGCTGCTGGTTGCTGCATCGTTGCGCGTGGGTTCGAATCCCGGAGAAGGCTTGGCTGTTTAAGTACATAATATCTTTGAAGCATGGACGCACTTAAAATATACGACTACCTAAATCCTCCAGAATATTTTATTGGTAGACGAAGAGGCAGAGAATACCCATGAACCCGTTCCCTAAGGTGTATCCTCCGCTTAATTTGGCAATTGGACAAAGGCGTACTGTAACTTGCCAACAAAAAAGGCTATCTCAGTCACAATAAATTTCGTTGACTTCATCTGATGTTATTATCAAAAAAATGAGGTAAACCATTATAGCAATTATTTGTAAAATAGGACTCAGTGAAAAAATGCACGTCTTTTTATAGATTTTATTTTGCATATTTGCTATCTAGAACCGAAGGCTATTATATTTATTTTGCAAATCATGGGAAAAGGCAAAGAGCATAAAATTAACAACGTTTTTAGCTGCATTTGGTGAATTCCGTTTTATTTCCATAAAAATGTTTTTAATAGAAAGGCATATTTATTTATTTATTTATTTTGATGCTTATAATGTTATTGTTGCACGATTGCCAAGATAATTCTTCATAATTTTAGCATTTAATGACAATTGAAGCTAAATTAATCTTCGACGCAGACAATCTCTAAACTCTTTTACACTTTTAAGAACCTTAGCTCAGAGTTTGGCTTCACTTTATTATGCTTCGGCATAATACATATTTTAACAATTGTTTTTTCCTTTTCGATTCCTTCATCTATTTTTATTTCGCCTGCTTAAATGGCGGGTATTTTTCTCACGTCGCAGAATTGTTTTTGCTTTCTGAAGAAGAGTGATTCTTTGTCCCTTTTCCCGCAATACATAGAGCTTTTACTACAAGATTAACATTAGTAGAAGTTTTAGTTTTGCTTACTTTCAAACTTAATTTGAAACTGTCGAATTTCTTTTTCATGTACTGTCTAGTTTATTTGGTTTGGTTTGTTTAGTTTATTTAATATGGTAAATCACTTGAGGTCTATCTCGTTGAGGGGAAGGATACCTTTTGAAAGGTTTTATAAGAAAAACTAGCCCTCATACACGATAGACATTGCTTGATTTCACGACAAAACCCATACATCTAGCCCCTTCACCATACAGCAGCCCTATTACAAGATTTTGTATTACATTAAAAATTTAGTTGCTACACCTGTCATCTTATGCGATGAAATTACATATTTATATAAAGAACGATATTTCAGTTACTAATTGGAAGCAACCAAACAATGTTATTTTCATCTTTTAAAATTAAGATGTGGAGTGATTTATGATGATACTTTTGGAAAAAGTAGGATTATTTCTATTGCTTTCCCAAAATTCAATAATAATACTTATGTTTCTTATTGCCGTGAAAAAAATTTTCAACAGAATTATGAGTATTTTATGTTAAAGCGTTTCTACAGTTGGCATCATTGCATATACTGTTTAAATTTTAAATATCTAATTCCAAATCATTCCTTTATGAAGAATATTTCTAACATATACATTATTCTGAAATCGATATGGGCGGTATACAAATAATGATTTGATCATCATGTTCCGAATAGTCATTTAGACTCTTTCATTCTTAATAATGTAAATGCCATGTAAAGTATGAATAACAATGTGACTTCTATTCCTAACAATAAAGAATATAGTAATTCTTACCTTAAATCTAAATTTGAATTTTGGCTGGGATTTAATTCTTGAATTCTTCTTGTTACTGGCCTATTAAAATAAACGGACATATTTATTATACAGTCTAAATACAGTGGTTCAGTTCCCTAGAAAGACAAATTCTGGAAGGAAGAATTTAATAATTATTTGTGAGAAAATGCTCAAATGATTATTCTTCACCAAGATACCTGATATATGGCTTTCTATATATGTTTTATTAATTACATTAATGATGTAATTTTCTGTAAAATTGCAGATTAGATTTTTTTATAAAATACATCAGTTAGTTTATAAAGTATATAATTTTTCTTTGTGAAGGTATTATAAAATGTACCTCTTTTCTAAAGGATTATGTTAACGAAACATATCGGGTTTTAACGAAAGTTTCCCGCCACCGCAAATATCGTCTGTGCAAAGAGTTCGCGTTGACGTGTTTAATCATATTTTGTGAAACGAGTTTTGGCATTTAAAAGAAAGAGATTTGCTTTGGAACACTCTTTGTGAAATTTTAAAAAAGTATCGTTATTTTTAAGTATAATGTGTCTGAAATAGAATTTTCACGCTACCAGATTAGAACCATCATTTACTACCAGTTTTGTTGCAAAAAGTCAGCTTCAGAATGTCACCAAATCATCCATACATCTTTTGGTACTAATTTTGTATATTAGAACTCTGTGAAGGTTTGACACTGAAAGTTAAAAAAACAATGACTATGACATTCAAGAAGCAGAGCTCTCTGGCCAGTCTACTGATGTTGATAAAGCACGCTTGCGATTGCGAGAACTTGTGGAAGAAGATCAGAATGGAACCACTCGAGAGCTTCCTAAGGAGTTAGATGTTAATGCCATGTCTATTAGTCGCTCTATGCATAGCCTAAACTTGACGTGAGAGTTCAATCGCTGGGAGCCGCATAAACTGACTCAAGAGGATAAGGACAGAGTGTTCGGGCCTGCACTAATCCTGCTCTAATATCAAAGCAAGGACAAGATTTTGGACCGGATCGTCATTTGTGATGAAAAGTGGATTTATTGCAACAACACGGTTCAAAAGGGGATTGGGCTACTCTCGCTGAGCCCGTCGGCAGCATCGCAGTTTCCTAAAAAACAGTTGCAGTTTGACTAAAAAAATGATCATGCTTTTTATCTGGTGGGAATACCATGGTATTATTCACAAAGATTAGGTAAAAAGAAAAGGTAAAACCTTCGACAGTAAGATGTTCAGCAAGATGCTAGTCCGTGTTGACGCTGCTATCTAAAAAAATGTTGCACTGAGTCCGGGTCAAAAAGGTAATGATCTATCAAGATAATGCAAGACCACATGTGTCTACATTCATCTGGAATGGGACTGGACTACGTACTGGAATGGGATCTTTTTCCACGCCCACCATATGTCCTTCGGACTTCTATCTTTTTTGACACTTGAAGCTACATCTTGTTGGTACTTGTTGGTGCATTCCGCGCAGGACGTCCGAAATGAGGCTGATCTGTTTTTGGACTCGCGGCCACCAAGTTTCCGTGCCGAAGGCTTTGGAGAACTATCAAAACATTGGCAGAAGATCATACACTTGGGTGGTGATTACCACTCCCACTAACGGTACTGCTTACATGTTTTTTTTCTAACTTTATTAAGAAGGTTTTTTGGCGGAAAACGTTCGGTACAATAAGATATTATAAAATAAAAAATAAGAATTTGAATTAGTAAGTATCTCAGAAAAATGTATACACACTTCGAACAGTTACAGAAAATTTAGTTGTCAACCCACAAGGTTAAGTTTCAGGGAAAAGTGTGTCTATAATCCAGTTTGAAAAATTAGTGTACTTTCTGGTGAAACGGAATGATCCAAATGGCGTTTGTATATATGCTCAAAATGGTGGCCTTCAACATCGATACATTTCCGAGTACGAGTCACGAATGATTCCGTACTTAGCAGCAACGTGTCCTACGGGATTTCTGCGCACACCGCTTGAATCTCATCCCAAAGAGTTTCAAGGTTACGTGGTTTACGACAGTGCAACTCGTTTTTTACTGTGCCTAGAAGAAAAAAATCGAGTGGCGTAAGATCTGGAGAGCTCGTAAGGTCTGGAGGAAACTCGATCGGTCCCCTGAGTCCTATGCACTGGCTTGGTACATTTTAGTCCAGGTGTGCTTGCACATTCCTATGATAGCGTAGAAAGACGCCCTCTTGTTAGTAATAGATCTTGATATTACCGTATATTGCAAAGTGTCAGGATAAATGGAACCAGAAAGTACAGTTACAATACCTTCTCCAATTACAGTACCTTCAAAACAAAAAGGCCCTACCAGTTCCCTAAAAGATATACCACACCGCATGTTTACACCATAAAATTCACAGCCTTTTCAATAGTAATGTTAGGATTATCTTCAACGCAATACACACAATTGCGTTGTGCCAATTGACAGTTCCATTAAGTTTAAATTGTGCTTCATCCGACCAAGCAATGCTACCCATGCATACCAGTTCACGTATAACCATCTCCTGAACACATTCACAAAATTGTTGAGACCGCTGATTGAGACCTTATGCCGATTTATCTTTTTGTTATGTGGCACAGTAAATGGTGAGGCGTTTGGGTTGAGACTTAAGCAGTGTGCGCAGAAATCCCAATGAATACTTCGGTGCGAAGTACGGAATCAATTGTGACTCGTACTCAGAAACGCATTGATGCTAAAGGCCACCATTTTGAACATTTACTTTAAACATGGAACATTTGGAACATAGAACATGGAACATGGTAAAAACATAGAACATAGAACTTTTTGGAACATTCTGCTTGACTAGAACGTACACTTATTTTTCAAACTGAGCTAGAATCTTACTTTTCCCAGAAATTAATTTAACTTTGTAGATCGGAAAACAGTTTTCCTATGATAGCTCAAAGTGTGTATACATTTTTTCTGACGAACTCTGTATATTGTCTATGAATCTCTCAACTTGTGAAAGAATGTATTGTTTCAACGTAAAAAATAAGTTTCAAAAACTATGGTGCATGGATAACGCAACTTAAGAGAAAAAATAAGAAAGCTAATTCTCTCGTGTCAAAACTCAGCTTTATTAGGAATAAGTCATGACACTTTAATTAGGAATGTAATTTGTCATATGTAATTTCTGAATAAACTTCTTAACAACTGAAGAAAAATTTAAAATAAAATAAAAATTTAAATAAAAAGGAATTTATTAAATTGAACTGAAGTTCTAAGTTTGTAAGGTTTTAGTTAAACTAACAAAGTTTTATTTTAATTTAAATCTTTCTATCTCTTCTCATGTTTCAACTTCCCGTTAGAAGAAGCGCGCGTTTTCAGCTTTATGCTAATTTGAAGTGAAGCCAAGTTCTATTTAAGCAAGTGGTAGAAACCTCTCAGTGTGAGAGAGCTTTTAGTCTCAGATCACGGTCATTCTATTCGACATTCGCCTGACCAGCTAGCAGTTAAATTCTAAGCCATAGTGCTTGCTTATTGAAGTAAATCCAAGTTCGCTAGTATTAGTAATTCTTGGTACGCACCATTTAGTTAGAGGCCAACTCCGCGTATAGCTCTGTGAGCAAAGATTAATTAACTTTCTATTTAGCTTTAGTTTAAATTTAGCTGATTGTTCATTTTAGACCTAAGTGTGGTCTTTTACTTTCTGTATCCCTCCCGAGTTGGGAAGTGATTGTAAATTATATTGATTTAATAAAAGAGGATTTTAAATCCCTTTCAAGTGCAGTTATTCGACCACTTAATCTACCACCAGAACATAGCTGCATTCAGCTCCCTGTTACAGATCAGGACTTAAGGACTTAAAGGAGTTTTCCAAAGATGTTTGCCAAGAATTTGCACCGAACACTCAGTCCTGACAAATTTGAAACTTGAGGATTTTTCATTTATCTCTATATAACATTTTAATTAGGATTATAAACACAAATTGTTTTAAACGTTAATAGGTTCCTTCCCGAAAAATGTAAAGCATTTAAGTGCAAGAACTCTCTTGATCTGTCTTAGACATATCAGTTAGTTAACTATAACAACAAGTAAAGAGTCTTTTTTGCTTTCTACGAATAACAAATGCTATTTTTTATATGTGTTCACTCGCATATCTTCTCACTTACTTTTTAACACAAAGAAGCTGTGCTTTACCATATTTTTCTGCTTATTAGTATGTAAGGTATATCTCCCACATTCTTAGCGTGCCTTCGTGGTGTAGTGGTCAGCACACTGAGCCGGTATTTCAGAGGTCCGTGGTTCGATTCCCGGAGAAGGCGTTGCATATTTTTCATCGTTCCTGCTTCCAAAAAAAAACCTAATGTCTCTACACTGGCGCCCGAACTAAAAGGGTTGTGGATGATGACTCTCCACACCCAGGATTTGGTGACTAGGTCCCCTAAAACCCTAGTCGCCCTTTAAAAAGGGGAGTATATAAGGTATATCTCCCACATTCTTAGCGTGCCTTCGTGGTGTAGTGGCCAGCACACTGAGCCGGTATTTCAGAGGTCCGTGGTTCGATTCCCGGCGAAGGCGTTGCATATTTTTCATCGTTCCTTGCTGCTTACTTAACACAGTTTCACGCGGCTGGTACACAAAATTAAACACAAGAACAATTGGACTGTATATTTTTCACTTTTATTTAATTACACTTATTCTAATAATGCGAAACTTACTACAACACAGCGAGCCATTCCACACGGCTGTCACAAGAACGAAGTTCTATTCAACACAAGTTTAGTTGCCACACGCAACAAGTATAAAGAGAAACATTTCAAAACGATAAATTACAGATTAATTACCTTACACTTCCGGTTGGAGCGGAGTGAAGAGCCATCAAATAAAAACCAAACGATCTTATTTTATAAGCTCGCAATACTCACATGAACATCCTGGCCCCCGTTGAAATCCTGGGGGATTTCAACGATTGGTGACTTTTGCAAGTTCTTATTCTGTAACGAAAATACTATTAATGAAACATAAAATAAACTAATAGAAAGTACAACATTAGATGTCACGCAGTTCACAGTTTTTAGTCTATTGGAAGAAGACACAGTTTCACGATTGGTCGTTTTATGACACCATGACCAGTTTTAATGCTAACAACCCTGACTCTATGGTCTGAGCCTGGATGAATAGCAGTTATTCTCCCTAACCTCCATTTAAGAGGTGGAAGATTGTCTTCTTTGATTAGAACCAAATCGTTAACTTCTAAATCCTTTTGACTCTTTTGCCACTTTGTTCTTTGCTGAAGTTGCGATAGGTATTCCCGACTCCATCTTTTCCAAAACTGTTGAAAGATGAACTGTCTCACATGCCATCTGTCAAGATGATTTAAGGAACTTATATCTTGCTCAGGTATGGTGGTTAAAGACGTTCCTACTAGGAAATGACCAGGTGTTAACGCAATTAAATCATTGGGGTCAGACGATATTGGACACAGCGGCCTAGAGTTAAGACAAGCTTCAACTTGCGTTATCAAAGTTTGAAATTCAGGATATGTCAGCACAGTATCACCAACAGTTCTCTTGAGATGAAATTTCATTGACTTTACAGCTGATTCCCACAGTCCACCAAAATGAGGGGATAAAGGTGGATTAAATTTCCATTTTATTTCCTCTAAGGATAAAAAGTCCTGAATTTCTTGATTTTGCTTGCACTGCAAAAAACATTTTCTAATTTCCTTCTCTGCACCTTTAAAGTTCGTACCGCAGTCGCTGTAAAACTCACTTGGCTTCCCTCTTCTTGAAATAAATCGTTTCGATGCACTTAAAAATGCCTTTGTTGAGAGATCTTCTACTACTTCAAGATGTACTGCTTTGACTACAATACACACAAATAAGCACACGTAACATTTAAATGATTTTTGTCCACGTCCTGCGCGATGTTTGATCATGAATGGTCCTGAATAATCTATTCCAATTCTATGAAATGGTCGCGATTGTGTTACTCTAGATGTTGGTAGATCAGCCATTATTTGACTTGCTGTTTGAGCTCTATGTTTGCAACATGTAACACAAGTCTTTACTAATTTCCGAATAACAGATCTAGCAGCTATGATCCAAAACTGCTGTCTGATTAAAGATAGAAGAAGTTCTGGTGCTGCATGTAGATATTTGTCATGAAAGTGTCTAATTATGATTTTCGTCACATTGTGTGTTGAAGACAATAAGATTGGATGTTTTTCATTTTCTGATAGATGCGCGTTTTTCAATCTTCCTCCTACTCGTAACACTTTGTTATCATCTAAAAATGGACTCAAGCTAAGAAGATTGCTGTTTTTAGGTAAATCCTTTCCCATCTCCAAACACTGAATTTCTTTACTGAAGTTCAATCGTTGCACTATTCGAATAATACACAGTGTTGCAGATCGAATTTCGTTGCTAGATAAAAATGACGTATTTCTCTCCCGACTAGCTACCCTTGAATTTGATATGAATCTTAATATCCAAGCAAATATGCGTTGTAACTTCGAAAATGAAGATATCTTTGATATAACAGTAAGTTCCTGTACAGGTTCAGAAACTACGAATGATACTGTTTTACGTGCTTCTGGTAGTGTTTTTTCATCAATAGGGATATGTTTAAACAAAGGAACTTCATTGCACATTAACCAGGGAGGTCCATTCCACCACAGTTCATGAGAAAGTAGTTCTGCAGGAAATAACCCACGAGAAGCACAATCAGCAGGATTTTCCTTTCCATCAACATGACTCCAATTCTCAGATGGTAAAATGGTTTGTATTTCAGAAACTCTGTTGGATACGAATACTTGCCACTTTTTAGGATCTGACCTTAGCCAAGACAGTACGATTTGTGAATCACTCCACGCGTGCACTGAATCAAAATTTATAACTAATGCAGCTCGAACAGCCTGAATCAAGCGTGCCAACAATACTGCTGCACATAATTCTAGTCTTGGAATTGTGATAGGTTTCAGTGGTGCTACACGAGTTTTAGCTGTTACAAGTTTAACACTAATGGTAGAGTTGTTACAAGTTTTGACATAAATAACTGCTGCGTAACCTTTTTCAGACGCGTCACAAAATCCGTGAAGTTCACATCGGAAATAATCAGGTAAAAGTACTTTTCTAGGTACACTTATGGAATTCAAAATTTTAACTTCTCTACATAAACCTCTCCAATTTTGATCAATCTCTTCTGGAACAGGGTCATCCCATGACAAATGTAATTTCCAGAGTTGCTGAAGGATCATTTTGGCGAGAATTACAAAAGGCGCTATCCACCCCAACGGATCGAATAACCTTGATACAAATGACAAAATAATCCTTTTAGTCGCAACACCTTGATAATCTATTACAGCGAAATTACATTTGAATTCATCATTGTCAGAATGCCATTCCAATCCCAGAACTTTTAATGTTTTACCCTCTATTACACGATGAATATTGTCACTATCTGTGTTTATTAAACCAACAGTTTTTAATAACGATGGTTTACTTGTCGACCATTTATGGAGCTCAAAGCCACCCTTTTGTAGCAATTGCTGCAATTCATTTATCAAAGCGATACCTTCTGAACTATCCTTAACACCAGTTAGTACATCATCAACGTAAAAATCTCTTAAAATTACACTCTTTGCCTTCGGAAAATTCAGTCCTTCATCAATCGCTAATTGACTCAAAACTTTGGTTGCAAGATATGGAGCAGCTGCAGTTCCATATGTGACAGTATTTAAACGACAAACTTGTATTTCTTTATCTGGGCTATCTCTCCACAATATTTTCTGAAAGTCTCGATCTTGTTCGTGAACCCTTATTTGTCTATACATCATGCGAATATCAGCAGTTATTGCAATATTATGAAGTCTAAATCTTAACAAAATACAAATTAGATCATCTTGTGTTTTAGGACCTATCATTAATGTATCATTTAAAGAAACACCTGTGGTTGTTTTCGCACTCCCATCAAAGACGACTCTAAGTTTTGTTGTTAAGCTAGATTCTTTCAATATGAAGTGATGTGGTATATAATAGTGTTTATTCTCTAATTCACGATCTGTGTTTGACACTACTTCTACATGTCCCAGTGAAAAATATTCTTTCATAAATTGAATATACTGGTTGTAAATTTCTGGCATAGATAGCAGTCTCTTCTCTAAATACTGAAGTCTTCTGTACGCCATTTCACGTGAATCACCTAACACATCTCTATTATGTTTGAATGGTAATGCAACTGAATAACGGCCTGTTTTATCTCTAAAATGAGAACTTTCAAAATGTTCTTCACAACGTTTTTCTTCATCTGTTAAAGGCTGTACATTTGGAAATTTTTCCAACTCCCAAAAAGAATTTACTAATTCATCTGTATTTGCATTCACATGATTTACATATACTGGCTCAGTTGTATGTAACTCATAATTTGTAGTACCCGAAATTATCCATCCCAGCCTCGAATTAATCGCGAAAGGAAGATCTGGACTACGTTTGACAATTTCTCCCGTCATTAAATGCAGAAACACATTTACACCAAGTAAAATGTCAATTGGCTGTGACTTGTAAAATAATGGGTCAGCTAACTTTAAATCACTGAAGTTATCAAAGATAACTGGCGGTAAAGACACGTAGGGAATATTACCTGTCACCTTATCCAATACAAACGCTGATGTTGATACGCGAATATCACTTTTGAAATGAGAAGTGAATAATAAATCGACTTCCCCATTACTCACAGTATTAAATTCTCCTAAACAAGACACAGAAATCGAATTATCTTTCACTCGTAATCCTAATTTCTTCACACAGTCTTTTGAAATAAATGATCTCTGAGATCCAGTGTCACATAAACATCTACACTTCACAAACTGTTGTTCATAATTTTGAACTTTTATCAATGCAGTACACAACAAAATGTGACTAGTTTGACTACTTTTTGAATTCGAATCATAATGAGAGGCACAAACTGTTGATGGAGCATCCTTAACATTCGTTGACTCATTACTTTTAGGGATAAATTGTGTATGCGGAGACATACTGTTTAACTGAGTTTTGTTCTTTGAATTATTTACAATATGCAAAATACTGTGATGCTTCTTAAAGCAATGTTGACATGTATTTAAACTCTTACATTTTTTGAGAAAATGCATATTAGATAAACAGTTAAAACAGTAATGATTAGATTTTACAAAGTCTATTCTTTGCTGAACAGATAAATTTAAAAATTTCGAGCATTTGGCTAAGTTATGATCTTCTTTGCAATAACCACAACCCAACGTAGCTACCAAAACATTACTCTTATACTGAGACGAAGGTTTAGGTATCTTACTATTTGTTGATTTGCTGTTTTGAAGTGTTCTTGCATGGTTCTTTAGGAATTCAATTAATGACGTAAGTTTCGGAATCTCATTACATTTTAGCTGATGTTCCCACCACAATTTTGTAGAAGGATCTAACTTTTGTAAAATTAAATAAGTCATTAAAGTGTCTCCAAAATGATCAATGCTTTGATTCAACACTTCTAAAGAGCGAATTATTTCATTAATGTTGTCAACTAAATTTAAAATAGCAATAGCTGATTCATTTTGAATAGTTGGTAAACTTAGGAAACGTTTAATATAGGCAAATATTTGTTCTCTTTTGTTTGAATATCTTTCGTCTAAAAGTTTCCACGCTATCTCAAAATTACAATCCGAAATTTGAATAGTTTGAATGATGCGATAAGCTTCACCTTTTAAAGAAGCCTTCAAATATTGCAGTTTTTGAGCATTGGATAATTTTGTATTATTTCTTACACATGCACTGAACAGATCCTTAAAAGCTATCCATTCTGTAATATTACCTCCAAATGTCGGTAATGATAATTTTGGTAATTTAATATTCTCATAAACCTGTTCTGAAATTACACTATCAGATTTATTTTTACTACTTTGATTTTTTAATAGTTTTTCAACTTTAAATTTCCATAAATGAATTTTATCTGCATACTCCTGAACACTATCTATTTCGGTTTCTAATTCTTTAGTGTCTGTAATTAAACTTTCAATTTCAATATCAAGCTTCTTTAATTCCGTTTCTTTTTGTTTTAATAATTCAACACATTCTTCTAGTTCTATTAAATTTATTTCATCAGCTGTTATAATAACTTCTATTTTCTTAATGTAATTAGTGACACTTCTACGTAAAGAAGTTCTTTTTGTTTTAAAGGTTATAAGTTCACTCATAATTACTCAAAACAAAAACAAAATTTTCTCGAATTACTTTTCACCAATATTAAGATGAATTAAAAACACTTCTATTTTTCCACATAAACAATGTTCTTAAAAATCAGATATAAAGCAAATTCTTCTTAAATAGCATATAAATGTTCAACATGCACTTACCTCACAAACTGAAGTAAGGTTTCAACACCAACATACGTAGTTAAAATGCATTTCGAACAATCAATCACTATTTTCACTAGCACTCCGGCTAGACTTTGACCAAAAAAAATGCTGTTTACTTAACACAGTTTCACGCGGCTGGTACACAAAATTAAACACAAGAACAATTGGACTGTATATTTTTCACTTTTATTTAATTACACTTATTCTAATAATGCGAAACTTACTACAACACAGCGAGCCATTCCACACGGCTGTCACAAGAACGAAGTTCTATTCAACACAAGTTTAGTTGCCACACGCAACAAGCATAAAGAGAAACATTTCAAAAC
>KK120920.1:61791-112580 GCA_000611955.2 Stegodyphus mimosarum | reverse complement strand
GGCGGTGCATATTTTTCATCGTTCCTGCTTCCAAAAAAAAAAAAAACCTAATGTCTCTACAAGTATTTACTGAAATGTTCCTATTTCAAACTTAATAAATTAAAGTTTTAAATTTAGAACTACGTTGTCGCTGATGAGACGGTTAAATGACCGAGAGGTTTGGTTGTTTCCGAGGAATGCGTAAGATGCATTTAATGTAGTGGAAATAATGGAAATTAATAAAAGTGTAATTATCAATTAATTTTGTGGAAAATGGCAATCGGTAAGGTGTAATCAATTGGTAATCGATGATATTTATGTGAAATAATTACTCAGTAATTTTTAAATTCCCCTTAACGGCCTTATTAAATGATTCTCCAATGGTGAAATTATCAGCACAAAATTCTCCCTTTCAAAAGGAATTGTTTCGGTACTTATTGATTTTTTTCTATGCGTGATTAATACGAGGTTCAAAAGCAAACATAAACTGGGTAAAAATAGCTCATCATGTGAACTTTGCAAAGCGAATGTTCTCTCTCAGCCTTCTGACGACTTTTTTGTGCATTACGTGTACGCAATTACTTAATTTTAATTCTAGGTATTCAAGTTTTTAACAGGACTGTTTTTTTTTTAATTTTTATACATGAGAATTATTGTGAAATTAAATTAATGTTTTAGTTCAGACTTCATGCAAAATAATACAGATAAGCAAAATTTACAATTTTTGCTTGAAACTCTTATTAGTGTGTAATTTCTGCATGAGCCCAACAACTATACTCAAAAGAATAAGATCTGAGTTTTATCAAGAGTCAAAGAATGCAGCTATTTTTTTCAATTTTACTGCTTTTGTGAATATTTGCTAACATGTTGTTGTTGTTTTGTCTATGAATTTAATGG
This sequence comes from Stegodyphus mimosarum, assembly GCA_000611955.2. Taxonomy (NCBI): domain Eukaryota; kingdom Metazoa; phylum Arthropoda; class Arachnida; order Araneae; family Eresidae; genus Stegodyphus; species Stegodyphus mimosarum. Next base: position 111,704 of record KK120920.1, on the reverse strand, counting down.
AATAATGTTTGCCAGAGCCTCAAACATGTTGGAGTTCTACTTCCCGCCCAATTCTGAGAGAGAGAACTCCAGGGCGTCTGAGCGGATCCCATCCCTCCACACGAGAAGACTTGCGGCTCGCCGTATAATTAGAATGACCCCATGCTGCAAATACACTATACATTTACAAACATCTATGCCTTTTCCGGCATTTAAACGCAGCCCCTTAGTTACCGCAGTAAGTTCCCATAACCACTAACCGTCTGGGCGGCTGTTTGCTTAACATACCTTACCAAATAACTGCAAAGTTGTTGGTACTTTGCTCTTGAAAAAAGGTACGAGAGAAGAAAGCCGCCCAAACGGGATACTGGTTAGTGACTCTGACTACCAATGTCGAAGAGCTACGGTTCGAATCTCGGAGAAGGCATGGGTATTTGTAAATGAACAATTTGTCTCGGAGAAGGCATGGGTATACCTTTGCGGCAAAGCCGAAAGTTCTCTCATGTGGATTGTTAGTGGAGGAAAAAAGATCGGGTTGGTAGGTGGTAGGAAAGAGTTTTGGACTCACCCTCCAGAACGCTTTCGCTCAAAATTGGGGTGGTACTGGAAATAATCGTACTATCAGAAATAAATGGTGCCCAAGGATTCTTGTCAACGACGTTATCTTGTACTCCTTGTTACGATGAATTCTCACTCTGAATCAGAGTCACAACAGCAGCATCATAACAGAATAGTTTCTTATTAATATGCCATGTGTGATGCTTTTGTAAGAAAGCAGACGAGGCAGTCAGATAAGTATCGAGTACCCCAAGATAAACCGAACCCAAAGCAAGTATTCTGTCATGTCTGGTTTCATTTCTAACGGGTATCAGCATGTTCATATGAATCGTTTTAGCAGCTGTTAGGATGTGTTGTTTTAGATCGTCCAGACTAGCAGAAACTGGAAAAGTAAAAACTTTGTCTTTTAAATGTTCGCTCTAAAAGCAGTCACACGATATGAAATACTAACTTCTTAGTGCCAAAACGTGCTTGGCTTGTCGTATGGCCAATGTAACTCCACAAGGCAGATTTTCATTTATACAATATTCTAAAACAATGCTGTACAAGATTAGCAAAATGTGTTCTTGCATATTCTAGCAATAAAAAGCATTTTTTATCTGATCAGCAGCCATATTTCTAGACTGACGAGATAATGATATCACAAAAATAAACATAAGGACAAAGCTTGAAGACTTCCTCTATACAACGATATTGAATACTTCATGATTGAAGGAATATTTTGCAACTTACAAGATTTCTTCTTGTATATTTCTTTTAGGCTAGCCCTGTAGATTTAGTATTTTTAGACTAAAATTTATTACAATTTAATTTTACTCTTCCTTTCATTTTATTTTTATCCTAAGAAAGTGTTTTATTAGTCCGATCCTGAGAAGATCAACTGAGGAAAAGAGCAGAATTTAAAAAAGGTTGCTTTAAAGAAACTCTGGAAAGCAAGACACTGTAAATCATGGGTCTTAAAGGTTATTCGTGACTACTCAGGGGAAGATTTTAAGGAATTAGTAATTACTGGATGATGTTTTGAAAATATATTTGAGTTCCTGTCTTGGACAGCCATTCATTACTGATTATAATCCTTTGGTTTTTTTTAAAGTCTGCGCCTTTTTACTTTGGCGATCAACTGCTCAACTTGTTCAATGTATGTAGTCTGCTGCGTTTTGTAGTCTTTTTCAATAACTAAATATAAAATTTATATTCTTCGTTCTTCCCGTGATGTTAATATTTCTTCTCTGCTGTACTTATTACAGATGGCTGATAATACAAAAGTCTAGGTGTTGGGTGTTAAATAGAAAATGTATCCTTTTTGTCAGTTAAAAAAAGAAAAGCAAATTCTATAACTAGATGCCATATTTTTGTTAAAGTTGATAAAAAATATATTGACATGATAAATATAAGAAGCTTACGGGAAACATTAACACAATTAAAATTTCGCGAATTTATAAACTTCTAATCCAACGCTTAATCCAAGGATAATCCAACTGCGGGGATTAAACTTTTTTATGTAAATAAGACTTTTTTCTGTTAAGTTTAGGTCATTTACGCAGGACACGAGAGCAGTATTGCCTTTAATAGTTTTTAATATACACACTAACTATGTGAATTTCATCTCATTCAACTTCTATTTTGCATAATCTCATATATGATGGACTTAACATGGATGTCTGTCACGTGTACCGTAATATTTGACAAATTTTCTATTCCTAGAGCAGAATAATTTATTAATTTATTTACCAGTAAGCATCCAAACAGTACTTTCAGATATTAAAATTTCTACCATTTGTTTAAAACCATTTAACTAATCTCGCTTACAAAGAATAAATATGTAATATTCCATCAATTTTTGAAAGTTTCTCAACTGGAAAGAAGATTTTTTAAGTTTCATTATTTGAACTGTATGCTTTCAATCTAATTGTACCTAAAGTCGAGTGTTTTCCAATTTTACTAATTAATTATTTCTCATTTACAGTTTTCTGGTATTTTATTTGTGCTTGCAAAATAGAAATATATTGCAATTTATTATAATTCGGCTAATTTTTAACTAAATCAATATCCTCTTTAAAAATAAAAATTAAGAAATTTTGTAGTAAAATAAGCTTAAATATTGTAAAATATAAACTGCATTAAATCTTAAAAAAATGAACCGCGGTAAGTCTCATTGTAAACTATTCTGAAGAAATGAAAAGCTTTAACGTTAAAGACAAGAACAAATTTTCAATTGCACAATTTATCACTTCATTTTTCAATAAGATCTCTAATTTTTGGAAACAAATAATAAATTTTTTAACATTACCATTTTCTGTTTTAGAATTTCTCACGAAGACCTATGATTTTAGGTACTAAAATTATAATTTATATGAAAAGCAATGGTATAGGTCATTGCATAGCATGGTATGATCACTGCATTTCTTAGTTTTAGTGACTAACCTGTATAAAAGCATATCTTCTGGCCTCAGTGGAGCAGGGTTTGGCTTAACCGGGGCTTGGCCGGTTTGTAATCGCGCTAGCTTTCCGTAAGAAGCATCTTTAAAAGTCTTTGTACCAGAAGCAACGTAAGAATTCCCATCCGTAAGTTGATGGAGCTCAGTAATTAGTTCACCTTTAAGATCAAACATGTACCGAACTCCTTGAGGTATCTTCAGACGTTGACTGAGGTAATCACAAAATCCTGCTAAATTATGAAAATTTTTGCCTGGATTCACACTGACTCTAGTTCCTGGAAAATATGGATCCCCATTACGGTATACTGTAACTACCAAAGCTTTCGGTACTGTGCCTGAAGGTCCAATAGGAGGTATACGCTTTCGACCATATCCCACTTTGATGTCGAAAGCACGTTTGTCTCCAAGATCTCCTAAAGAGCGAACTGCTCTTAATCCAGAGCTGCTCTTCATTTTTGTCTTGCTCTAGTAGATTGTTCTAGTAGATAGTTCTAGTATTGGAATTACATTACATATGAAGCAAGCCACAAGTAACTATTACGTGACAGTCATCACTTCGATAAACTTAACTTCGATGGTGAGATGATTTCCAATTTATCGTTTCTAAGTAGATGTAAACGAAGGTATTCAACACGTCAAAGCAGAATATCAGCATATTTGTAATACTTGTAATCCATCTAACTCAATGTTCACTACTTCTAAAGAGAGTCTTTCCAGTTATGTAGAAGCAAAACTATTTGCAGTCAATGAACATAGACGCGACAGATTTACGTCTGAATCTCATGTATTACTTGAACAAATTTTAATACACAGAAGGATTTCAAGGATTTGTTGACGTATGGGTCATCAAACCAGTCGTGTCCTTCATTTATCGTCGGCATGGTGAAAGACAAAGTTTGTCGAACGAAGTTTTCCATAAACATTTTGTGCGTAAAGCTCTTGTTTGCGCAATTAACTGGTGCGCCTCAACCAATGACTTTTGGCAGATATTTACTAGTAAGACAAGTTATCGTTTTTGAGTAATATGGCAGGCAATGGCGCGTAGTTATTTTCTGTTTCCATAACAACGTAAACATGAATCTGCGTGCAAAGGGGAACTTAGAAATATTTCGTGACTGTCTGCTTTGCACTTGAGAATTAATGAAATCAATGTACAGAAAGCCTGAAGGTTAAAAGCATTTAACGATTGCCTAAATCTTGTTTATTAATAGAATATCAATTTGTTTATTATTTTGACTGATACATTATTAGATAAGTATTAATTTATTACAATTTATCTATTAAATCTTATGAATATGTAATTTAAAAATACATTTTTGGGGTATTTAACAAGTTAAATGCTGTTAAATCAGTAAGTTCGGAGTGCTGTTAATCAGTTGATTAAAATTACGGAGTATTTAGTAAAGATTACCTTAAAAAGAAATTGGTTATAGCTTCGTATATTAGGTACACGTTCATAGATATAATGAAACATAGTTAAAAAATATTTAATACTTTATTTCCTAATATGGAATGCAAACAAACCTAAAAGTAGAATTATATCATATGCTATATTTTTTTTAATTTCAGAATTTAAAGTGTCAAACATATTTGACTTATAAGCTAATCCTGAAATTAAAAGTAAACAATTACGATTTAGTTTAAAATAAAAAATAATTTTACACAAAGTGAGGTCTTATTGATAATGCAAATGAAGGACATATTTTCTTTGTAGTTTTTATCAAATATTTCTATGACAGTTATAAATAAATCCCATAAAAGCTTTACGAAAAACTAAAAATTTTAATCATATTTTTTTATTATATTGGTATTTATTTTTCGCATGAAATGTATATAGCCCGTGATTTTAAAATCCATTCAAATAGAACGTTTTTGCGGTAGTTTTAATTTTAGAACGACTCGTTCTATATTAACACGTTAAAAGGTATTAACATATCTTTTAACTTATACTGGGCAAAAAATAAAAAAGAGATAATTCTATATCTCCCATTCTTCTGAGTCGACTGACAAAATTTAATTTTGCGTTTTTCATACCTCGAAAGCACAACTTAGGATATGTATTAGATTTATACGTATGATACAAAATCGGACTTTTTTCTGAAATGACGTACTGATTTCTTTTCCATATTTCGATTCTATGATTCAAATTATGCCTAAATATTAAATTTAAAAAATCTGCTGAGAAACTTAACTGGAAATTGAAAAATTTATCTTGCCTCACATTTTTCAGTTTCCGCCAAGAATAATTCACTTGGCGAAATTCTTAGTTTATGGCAACCTAACTTCATTTCCCTTTCGTTGTGCAGGAATGGAAAGAGAGGGTTCATCTTACTTTTTTTCAAATAAATTTAATATACTGCGTAAATCCCATTTGGCGTTATTATCGCTTATAACAAATATGCCAAATTTCAAAACGCGTCTATATATAATTTCACGCATATCATGGTAAATTTTGAATAAAACTATTTTTTGCAGCTATGCCTAGAAATGATCCACTTTAAGGTGATGGAAAAAATTTTACAAGTTATAATTCCAAAGGTTTTTCGAAAAACTTATAAACGTTATTAAAATATACAAATTTTTAAAATAAATCAAAAATTTAAAAAATAAATCGAGTTTTATTTGGACTGAACCTAAATTTCGAATTCTGAAAGAAGGAATCACGTAAGTTTAATAACAAAGACTTAATAAATATATACCAATTCAACTAACACCGAGGAGCTAAAATTTTGAGAGCTAAATTTTAAAAAACTACTCCGATTTTCACAAAAATTGGCACTTTGACATTGACTCGTAAAGCTGAAATGGGGATAAAAATTTTCATATCGTTTTTAGAAAAAAGTCCGATTTTGTGCCAAAATACCTATGTTTGAACAATGCTATATGTTTAGTCTACGCGCGCATGCCAATGCTTGCTTCTGCGCATGTGTCTTGAGTTCTTGGAGTTTTGTTACGTGAGAATGTGAGCTAAGAGTCTCTAAGAGAATTTATGGCTTAGAGTGGCTATGAACTGTGTCAAATTACTGAGAATAAAGTGTAAAGTATTATTACAATCCACGAGTGTGTGTGTGTAACAGCACTATATATAAATCTGATATATATCCCAAGACGTGCTTTGGAGACAAGAAAAACACAAGTTAAAATTCGTCAATCGGCTTAGCAGAACGGGAGATATAGAACTGGCCCCCTTTTTTTTCTGCTGAGTGTTCAACAGCTTAGTTCACCAGTTGAATGTTAAGTTGTAGCATCATTAGGTTTTTCGAAGAAGGAAATATGAAAACTGCGCAATACGCTCGCCAATATTCGAATTTCGGACCTTCTGACTACTAACCTTATGAGCTTCTAATTATACCAGAATGGCACTCGGTAAGGAAGGTTTAGTTTGATTCATTTAATTTTGTACAGTACTGGAGGGCTGTCTGCCTAACGGGAGGCATGATTTTGCGGAGGATCTTCTAAGGGAAACAGGCTCATATACATTGCTTTGGAAACAATTACAAAGAAATAACTTTTGATAATAAATCTGGTTTTCAATCTGGCAACTATCAGAAGGAAGGAATGCTAAGAAACAGAGGGACTCTTGTTAACATTTCTTTGGTTTTCTTAACATTGGTATCTCCAATCTAAGGTTAGCTTATTCCAAGAATATCATGAGTCGGAATACTTTAAACCATAATAGTCTAACACGTGTGTGTTCAGCTCGCGACCTCCAGTGTCCCTCGATACGCATAATCGAAAAATGCAAGAAAAGATAAGTGTATCTGATATTTAATTTGGAAATTAAAATTTTGTTTGGGTGCATATTAATTGATGAAATAAAATAAATTTGTGGATATCTCATATTAAGAGCAATACTTAGTTCACTCTGAGATACTTTTCTTAGACATAGCACTTAACGCTATTTTGCTTCGGTTTATTTCCTAGTCGTGAGGCATCTAGAGTTTACTTTGATTTCTTTTCCTGGATAAACTCTTCTTTATTTCAATGGATTCTACTACTTAGAATTTCCCAAAGGATGAAGACGCCGCTGCTCTGCGGTTTCAACAAAGAGAAGTTTTCAGAAAGAAAGATTATGTTCGAATAATCACCTCATGAAGTTAAAATATGAGTCCAAGCCAAAATGGCTGTGCAACTTTCGCTCCATGTTCAAAGACAAAAGTGGTTTGTTGAAGCATGCTTTCTTCAGTTACCAACATACTCTTCATTAATGTTTGGTTCCAAGAGTTAACGTTGTTGAGTCTTGCGCACCTAAGCTTGCTTCAAAAAGAATCTCAGCAGAACGCTGGACTGGAATCATTACACAAGAGGGGTATGCACAAATTCCTTGTTTCGATGTAAGCTATAGAAATCGCTTGGAAATTCAAAGTTATAGCGCGGGTTGTTTACGGAATAGTAGCAATAGGCGGACGCTTTTAGCAATAGTCTCGAAAGAGGTAAGACGAGCGTAGTACTCGCAGTCATAACCCATTCTACATTAATATTTCATATTAATGTAGAAACTGACGAGGACATATTTAAAAAAATATAAGCCATGCTTTTATACCTCTAGACTTTTATAAGAATTTGTGAAGAAATCACAGAGAATGATTCGTGTTGCCATTTCCCATCATTCCGTTTCTTAATGACAATTCGTGTGAAAGGCGTGGGGCAAAGAAATAAGCCAAAATGGGAAAACATGGCACCGATGATGCAGGGTATGCCTTTAACGGAAAAGTACACACTCTGGAACTTTGCCTGGACAAAGACATGTACTCAGCTAAAAATGTAAACCATCGATTGCTATTTTGTCAGAACACCTTGTTGAGGGCAGCTTTTAAGATTTCCATTTGCATTTTAGTACGCAATATTACCTCGAAATGTATCATTAGTCCGCTCCTGAACCTTGGACGTAATCAAAAGAACATTTCTAATGAGAAATATCGGGAAAATAATTACTTCTTTTTATAATAAAATTCTATTTTTACTACATCAATGTTTAACTTTAAAATACAAGTACAAAAGTGGTTTGTTGAAGCATGCTTTCTTCTGTTACCAACGGCCTCTTCATTGGGTTTTGGTTCAAAAGTTAACGTTGTTGAGTTTTATTAAGTTTTATTGATAGTTGAGTTGTTGTAATATATAATGTACATAAATGAATCACTGCACAGGATACTATGCATAAATGTTTTTCTTTTATTCCGAAAAAGAGCACTTTTTCAACATACTGTAATATCTTTGTTTGGTACTTAATTTTATGCCCCTTCGCAACATCAGCCTAATTTAATAGCGTCTTTGGTTTTTACAAACGTAGACAACATCACACGGAATACGATATACAGGGTGATCTTTTTTAAAGTGACAGTGTTCGGAGCGCCCTGTAGCGCGATCTAATAGCCGAAATGACACCAAACTTGGTATTTAGACTAATCAAGACACGGGGAAAAAGGATTCGGTGAGAAAAGTTTTAGTTCCAAAAATCACCTCTAGGGCATTTTATGGCGCTGCTGTAGCTTACAATAACGAGAATTAGCATAAAACACGGGTATCAAAGAAAAATGCAAATGTTGTGCGATGACAGCGCCAGTAATAGGGGCTACAAAAGCAAGCAGTACACAGCTCCGACAAATAATCTCAGCTGAAGTAAACGAGCTCCAGTGGACATGCCTCTCACGTTATCGGAACGTGCGTTACTGGTGAAGCTATATTACGTGAATCAATGTAATGCATCCGCAGCTCTTTGGGTTTTTCGAACCAGAAAAAAATTGCGAAAGGGGCCTTTATCGCTGAATGGTCTTAAGAAAATGATTAAGAAGTTCGAGGAAGCGGGGTCAGTGACCATTCGGGCTGGGACAGGACGTAAACCAGTATCAGAAGATGTAATAACTGATGTGGCAACTGCAATTGTCGAAGGATCGCAGGAAACCACTGCTTATACTAGCAGCGTCCGGGATGTAGCTCGACAATTGAACATGAATTAATCCACGGTATGGAGAGTTTTGCGGCGTGTTATTGGATTCTACACCTACAAAATCAGCCGCTTGCACGAACTGAAACCAAGCGATAAGCGAGTGACATTCGCTCTATCGTTTCTTGACAGGGTAGAAATTGATGATGCTTTCCCATGGTACATTCTATGGGTAGATGAGTGTCATTTTTAACTCAATGGGTCCGTAAACACACAAAATAGCCGAATTTGGGCTTCTGAGCAGCCCCACACCGTGCACGAAATCCCATTGAATTCCCCAAAAGTCACTGTTTGGTGTGGTTTCACAGCCGAATTCGTAATTGGGCCATTTTTTTTTAGATCATCATCACTTCGACAGGACCCCAAACGTGCACCATAAATGCAGAAAGGTATCACGAAATGCTGCAAACGTTTGTTATTCCACAACTTCAGCAAAGAAACCGTCTCCAACAGACAATCTTTATGCAAGATGGTACTCCGCCACACATTAGTAATAAGGTTAAGCAGCTGTTGCGCCAAAACGTCACTGATGATAGAGTCATAGGTCGCAGTTTTCCAGTAGCATGGCCGCCTCGTTCCGCTGACCTCACGCCGTGCAATTTTTGGCTCTGGGGTTCTTTGAAATCTCAAGTTTATGTTGGTGGAGTATCAAATTTGTCTATTCTGAAGGACAACATAACAAAGACAGTGCGGAATATTCCTCGTGATATGTTACATACGGCTGTGGAGAACGTTGTACACAGAATGCACGGTGTTATTTCTGAGAACGGTGTTCACATTGAATGTGGTCTAATTCCTCACCGGGGAAGTTAATGTACGGCGATTTTTGGAACTAAATTTTTTTTTCACGGAATCCTTTTTCCCATGTCTTGATTAGTCTAAATACCAAGTTTGGTGCCATTTCGGCTATTAGATCGCGATACAGGGCGCTCCAAACACTGTCACATTCAAAAAGATCACCCTGTACAATAGCCAAGACGCGGATAAGCATGCCCTTTTCATACTTTTCGAAAAATCTTTTTCACTCCATGGTGATTCCAAAAATTTTCTTCGTTGTTTGGCTCTTTTCATTAGCTTTCCTAAAACTCAAGTAAATGTGTTTTAATAACACTTCTAAACGAATTTATGGAAAATTAACACGAAAAAACACAAAATCGCTTGGAAATTCAGAGTTATAGCGCGGGTTGTTTACGGAATAGTAGCAATAGGCGGACGCTCTTAGCATAGTCTCGAAAGAGGTAAGACGAGCCTAGTACTCGCAATCATGACCCATCGAACACGAGTCGTATTCCAAACAAATATTTCGTATTAAACAAAACTTTTCACATCCAAAGAAAACATATATTGGATTTATATGGTATTCGGAGTTGGATTACTTCCGAATTTGCTTGAGGATATAGATACGCAATGTGATACTGAACTAACAGAACTGATAGTTATAAAGAAATCTGCAAATCTTTCAATACTCTTGATTCGGAAAATTCAACAAACTTAAAACTTTTGTTTGAAAATGTTGATTTTTGGATGAAACCTACATATGTGGACAAAAGTTTTCTATCATGAATCTCAATAAAAACGTTTTGCGTTCAGATTTCATGGATGAATAATTTACAAGTATTTTTAAAATCTTCACAGCAAAATTAATATTTAAGATTTAAAAAAGATATGGTGAAGGATATAAAATATCTTTCTTTATCTCATTATATTATTTGTTATTAGAAATTTACTTGTTTTTAATGTTACAATTTCCTTTCCTTGGTAATAGCAGTTTATGTCTACTGTTTTATTCGCTCAGTTGTTTTTCTTTTCTTTCATTTTTTTCTTCTTTACTTTCCTTTTTATTTATTTATTTTTTTAAAACATTTTAATAACCTTTTGACCAAAATGTTTGCCCATATCTGAATGCACAGAACAATAGTTAACAGCTAAACTGAGATGTATGCTATACGTGAGTTATAAGGTGGAAAAAGTACAACGGAACTCCAACTATTTCAATCGAACCACACGCAATCCTGATAGTCAAAAGAATTCAGATAATTGTTTTATTGTTTTCTTTACTGGGGCCAAAAGTTCCAACGCGAGTTAATTATATTTCTTTGTTTTTCCTGTTTAATTTCAATAGGGAATACATATATAGAAAGAAAAGCGTTTTTTTATATACTTTATACTAAAATGCAAAATATATTTATTCTGACAAGAATGAATGGCGGAAATGATGGTTTTATTTGGCCAAGTATATGTTCCGTTTCAATAAACAGTTAAATAAAACAAAGGACTTAAATTATATATATATATGTTACTGCGAAAGACCGAAATTAGAGAATGTCGACTTTCACCGGAGAATGTCAACATTCCCCAAATACGTCGGTTGAAAGATCGAATATTGGATTACATTCTTGTACATTCGGACCCTCACCGGTGTATGTCGACAATCACAGATATGCTTCGGTGTAGGTCGAAAAGAGAGGCGTAGACAAAGAGGCGACTGGCTGTTTCCCATAAATGCAGTTGTAAAAGCAAGGGCCTCTTGTGCAGTTCAAAGTGTCATAATAGTTTAAGTTGTTGCAATAAATAAGATTTGAATCACATAATTTAGTAAGTTTTTTATTACTATTACTTTATTTTCTCATTTAGAACGTATTGTATAATCAAGTAAATTTTTAACTTCTATTATTTTCAAGTCTCAAGTGCGTTTTCTCCTAACTGAATTGCGGAGAAGAAAATATAATATTCTTATATATTCAACATTCACCATTAGTACATGGTGAATGTCGACATTTACCGGTGTAAGTCAGAAATAACAGTATTTGGAAAATATTTCGGGCATACACCAAGCGACTATGTGAATGTTGACATTCACCGGTGAACGTCGACATTCTGCAGATTTTGGTGTTTCACCGTAACATATATATAAGACTTGAATCTAAGCTCTCCTTTCTCCTTCCATAGAAAACAGACTAACGTAACTAGGAAGTTAATGTGTTTTTAGAAAATTATTTTTCGAATTGATTTTTATAAGGTATGCATAGGAGGGGATATATTACTGATATATGGTAGTATTTTTGAGTTAAAGCATAAAATACGCATGATATGCCAATAACTATGCATACACAATCGCGTAAGTTAATTTAACAGCCGCTTAAAACCATGGCCGCTTCTCACCTTTTGTATTATTTAGATAGAAAAAAAATCTGAAAGCAAGTAACATAAATTAATAACGAGTTCAGTTTTAAATCTCTGGAAAGAAGAACAAGCGATGCGAACACCTTTTGTTGCAGTATGTACTACAGACAGACATTTCTGTTGAAAAGAAGACAAAACAAAATACCTTTTTATTTTCTAGAGGAGGCGACTCGGCCAAGCAAATGGTTTGGTTTACTTAATTATGGCAAAGCACTCAAGAGCTATCTGCTTAAGGGGAGGGGTGCCTTCATGGAAGACCTTCTAAGAGAAAATGGCTTCCATAGATATTAAGCATGGGAGAAATCAGGAAAATGCCCATGCAGTCAGCCGTTAGCTGAGATTCGAATCCTGGACTAAACTGTCAGTATTCAGCGACTTTAGCATTCCGACCGCTGAGGGGCGTCAGGCAAATGGAAAAGGAAAGGTAGGCTATGTTACTTGAATATGGCAATTAGGGCTAACTACCTGTGGTCGTGGATGCCTTCGTGGAGGACTTTCTAAAGAAATCTGGTTTATATTAACGTTACGCACGGAGAAACTCGCAAAAAACAACAAAGGAGCCAACCTCAGATTCGAACTCAAATCGAGATGGTAGTATTCAGTGGTCTTAACCACTCGCCTACCGGTGGGGTGGAAGTAAATAATCAGAAATCTTAGATATCGATCTGTTTTATTAGTAAATGATTCAGTTAATAGGTAGCTTTGTCTAATACCGATCTTATTAAAGACTTCATCACTCATTTTACATGCAAAAAGACTTTTCTTGTGTTTATTAACATACATGTACCTTTATATTTTTTATTATTCTGAATTTTCCACATATCCTTTTCGATGGTCATATGTTTCGGTTTCGATGGTCAACATTTCGGTTTCTATGGTCACAGTATGACATTTAAGAGAAATTAAGGTGCGTACAAGTTAGATGAGATTGTTGAAATAGCTTTCGGGGAGAATGTTTTATAGAAATTTGGCTCGTATTCACGCTACACTGAGAGAAAACGACGAAAAACAACTATAGACGCCGCTCTTTTTTTTTTCTGGGTTCAAATTCGCGTCGAACTACCAGAATTCAGCTGTCTTACTGGCATTACACACTCAGTACTGGTGGGAGTTAAGTGAGAAACTGGTGAATTACACTACTTATAAAGGTAAATCCATTTGTAAAAACGCAGAAAACTTTGTGTTATACATAGAGTTCCTTTATACCGAAATTTAAAAATGAAAACATTACGCAGTGCTTTCGCAAGACGTTAGAACTGAATTTTTTCATTCTGCCTCAAAGCAACTGCAAACCGATTACATGTGACAATGGTTGGTTAGCGTTGCTCTCATTAAAATATATTCTTTCTACTAAACGAAGAATGTAATTATTTGCTGTATTTTCAGTAGCAGATATCTACAGTTACGAATTTATTAACTGCGATAGAGCTACAAAAAATTGTTAATAGATACTAGCAAAAGGGTCCTTGCTCGCCTGCATAATAGTTTCAGTTCCCTGACATATGTAGAGAGGAGTCAAGCAGTTTGTAAGGTTTTAGTTTAAACTAAAAAAGTTTTATTTTAATTTCCCCTTTCCTATGTGTTCTCATTTCAACTTCTCGTTAGAATAAGGGCGCGTTTCAGCTATATGCTAATCTGAAGTGGAGCCAAGTTTCTATTTAAACGGTAGATAGGAACCTCTCGGTGTGAGAGAGCTTTTAGTCTCGGACCACTGCTACTCTGTTCGACGTTCGCCTGACTAGCTAGTATTTAAATTCTAAGCCGTAGCGCTGTTACTCTATTACTTATTGAAGTAAATCTAAGTGCGTCAGTATTAGTTAAATCTTGCTACGCACCCTTTAGCATAGAGGCCAACCTCGCGTTTATAGCTCTGTGAGCAACGACTACTTAGTTTCTAATTAGCTTTAGTTTAAATTATTTGATTGTTCCGTTTAGACCCAAGTGCGGTCGTTATTTTCCGTATCCCTCCCGAGTTGGGAAGTGGCTGTATAAAATTGTGGTTTAATAAAAGATGATTTTAAATCCTTCTGAAGTGCAGTTCTTCTACCACTTAACCACAGTTTTCTACCACAGAACATAGCTGCATTCAGCTGCCTGTTCAAGATCAGGACTTAAAGAATTTCACGAAGATGTTCGCCAAGAATATGCACCGAATACTCAGTTCTGACAAGTTAACGTCTAAGAAAAAATTCAGAGGCTTTATGCATGTTTAAGAGCGTACAATATTAGAAAGAATATAGTATGTAGATCAGCGGTTTTCCTTATACTTCTAATTTTATTAATTCAATCCTAAAATCTTACAGACGCACTGTGTACTTTTTGAGTTTTCGCTTGCTTAGTATTCAAAATAAGTATCACTCATTATGAAACATGCTTATTAGAGATTGCCTGCAAAAGTCAATGAACACTTGTTTAGTTTTTTGGACGAGATGTATAGGCGTAAAGCTAGATGCGCATCTTCACCAATCCATCTTACTATGTACACTTCGAAAGAGATCATCCTTGTGAAAATTGCAAGAATTGCACTTACTATAAAGAACTCAGTTCATTTTTATTGTTATTTCAAGCAGCATTTATATTCATATTCCTTTAGTATGCTAATTAGCCCGAAAGAGACATTATCCCGAATGGGATATTAATCTCGAAATGACATTTTGCGTCGAAACACTTAAATGCTTTGTATCACTTCTCAAAGTGTTGTCACCAAATATTATCGCCATATATTACATTAAAGAAATTAAATAAGGAAAAATCTGTATGAATGCATGTTTGTTTCTCGCACTGTGAAAAAACAACGGTAACTAGAGACATCAGATTTCGACTAACGTAGTCCTCCACTCCAACACGGAAACTTGGAAGCCCGAATTTTGAATTTGTTTTATTATCTATTTCATATTTTGTAAAACTTAACCGAATTTTTGATTACGGAATAAAACATTTTTATCTCCAGCGCAAGAGACTGTCTGTCGGAAATTCTAAAGATTTAAAGTTGTTTTTAAACATTTTGGGATTTGATGTTGAATCGAAATTTATGTAACGTAAGCCCCAACAACGTGGTATTGGTACTTACGTATTATCGCAACCAGGTTGGCGCGATTTGTAAGTTTGAGTAAAAAAGTATGAATAGAAAGAAAATGTACATTTATTAATTACAGATAGTTTTTAATACAGTTTTTTATATTATTTTGTTTTAAAATATAAAATATCAATTAAATCCTTCCGGTTTCGAATTTGAATAAGTTACAGAATTATTTTTTCGGCGGAAATCTTTTGGCTATTGCTTTTAGCACTGATTGAAAACCGTCTTCGCCATTAACAGCTCGAGCTTGGCGCCATATAAATTCGATAAGGTATGAGTCAAGATGATGACAGGCTGTTCCTCTCTGTTTTTTGTTGCGCCATTTGGCTTAACCCCACATGCGCTCTACATGTTGTGTGTGAACGCCCGTGTTGGGATCCACAAAGTTATATTTGTGATTAACACTTCCATGCAGAAATCCAGCATTTTCCAACTCACTTGTCTTGTATCCTTTCCAGCAATCCGAATAAATGATGCTTCCTTCCTTGATATTTTCGCAAATGTTTTCCAAGAGGGTAACGGCGCTTCTGTTAGGTACAGTAACCAAAAAAGTCTGTTTCGTTTCTCGGCAAATTCCGCCGAAACGCTATTGCTGTGGTAGTACACGCCCATTGTTATTTTTTCTTTTTACAAATAAACTTTCGTCTATTTCCACAATAAGTCCTCCGCCGCCTATTTGCTTTCTTTCTTTTTAATCCATTTCAAGGGCACATATCTCCCGCATGTAATTATTCCAATCTATAACAGTTTTATCAACAATTCCCATCTCTTCTGCACAAAATTTAATTGAGGTTAAGTCTTTACACCAACAATAAATGAAGCGCACCGCTGTCACAAATGAAATTCGGCTACCTTCAAACCAATTTCCGGTTCTCACACCCAAGTGTTGATTGCACTCTTCGACGTTACATTTCCAGAAGATTTGCTTTCCAAAATACAGTTTCATTTTATGAGAATTTTTACAAGTACGTTTGTTCGGTACGATTCCATATTCCTGCAACAATTCAACAGCATCTTTTTCACTCGCAGGCAAATCCCAAATACCCATAGTTAAAGTATTTCAGGGCATTTAATCTAACCAGTAAGCAAAATAATTTCTTTACGAAAAACCACGTATAACACGTAGGGTTGCCATAAGTAGGGTCGCCAAATTTGGCGATTTATGCGAATTTTGGCCTGGTTGCGTTAATACGTAAGTACCGTGGTATTTAACAAATAAAGTAAACACACAAAACATTAATAATAAAAAGACAAAATATAAGGTTTTATGAGGCCATCTGAGTAAGAAAAATAAACATTGATATGATAAAGCGAAAAAAGACAAAAAGCAGAAAAATGTATGCCAACGCTTAATGCTGTATCGGTTATTCTAAACGTATACTGCTGTGCTGCTTAAAAAATTTTTTGTGATTTTGCTGTTGAATTGTATATGGCATAAATGCGAAGAAAACGATGATTAATAATAAAGGTAAAAAGACAAAAAAAAGGGTTAGTAAGGAGTGAGTGTAACAGCAGATTGGTAGACTCCGAGCTCAACGAGAGCATGAAAAACTTTAACAAACCTTCTTGGGCGACCGCTAAAGTCTGAAATCTTTGAGATTTTTTTTTTTTTTTTGAATTTTAAATATGCGTGGATGCCGTGGATTCATACGTAATACAAGCATTCTCAATAAATTATGTAGATTCACAATAAATACATTAGAAAGATACACCAAATTAATAACGCGGCAGTTAAACTGGAAAAATAACAATTTTTATCATCATAACTGGCTTTATTTGTTACTAGCCTCTATGCGGCCAGTCTTCGTCTGGCTTTTAAACGTACCAGAAAAATGCCTAAAAGACACACCTGGGACCTATGGCCACGTAAGTTCTTCCAACGTTTTTCTCTTTGTTAATATTCCAACTCTGCTTTGTATACGGCCCTGATGTATCTCCAGAAAAACATATACATCTTGAAATTTTAGCAAATTAATTGCATGAGATGTGCATTAAACATTTGTTAAAGCATAATTAATTCCCCGTTCTTAAGCACCACCATGACGACATATTATATATAATTAAAACATAATATAAAATATTACAATGAAATAAGCAATATCCCTCGATACAAATGTTAATTATCCTAATAAAGTAATTAAACAATTTACCGTTGCAAAAAGAAACAACTTTTTAATTTCTTAAACTTTTCGGTCTCTTAAAAACAGTAACATAAGAAATACGATGAAAAATTGTTGCCAAACCGAAATTTTTAAAAAAAATGAAACTATTCGAAATGATGCAATTTCATCAAAAATCTATCAACAACAATAAGAAAGGAAAATTGTTGCCAAAACTACATTTTAAAATATCCGAGATGTGAGAAGTGTATTCGGAAGCTTCATTTAAAAAATTTTAAAAAAATACATAATATTATTATTTCTCCAAATTTCCTTTTTTAAAAGGACTCGAAAGGATTAAAGTAGAACGTGTCCAAAAATCAAAGGAAAATAAACGGCACATTTTTTGAAATAAGTTTTTTTTAAATAATTCCGCCGAAAAGGTGTTAAGCTCACCTTCCTAAATAAATTCGTATTGAATCGATTTATTGAAATACGAAATTTATTTTAAGTTCGTAAAATAGCTAAGTGTCTACGCTTCAGGGCGATGTAAAAATGAAATGTATAGAGTGAAATCTCGCTTTCCTGTAGCCCGTTATGTCTCAAAATGACGCGATTTGGTCACAAAACATAAAATAAAAAAAATTCGAATTCGAATTTCGAAAAAATCGCTTCGAGGTGCACTGGCTCTCGTGTAGATACACCTATGTACCAAATTTCGTGGCACTGGGTCTATTAGCTTACTCGCAACACGAACAAAAGACACACACACAGACTCTTTGTTTTATTATATGTAGAGATTCACTAGTTAAGAATATAAAACAACATGCCATTCGGCGGCAGTTTGAGCTTCTTAAAATATTGCAGTATACATGTTTCGTCTCAAAAAATAAATATTTTTTAAGTAATTAAGTTAGTCTTATAAAATATATTCCTTAACTATGGGCATTCAAATGTGCTTGGTGGTCTTCCCAGCTCAAGGAAACGGTAGATAAGAGCTTTCAGAAGCGGATTGCGAACGTGACAACACCGTCCAGAATAATCGTCGGATAATGAACTAGTCAGAGCAACACCGCCAAAGAAAAAGGAAGCGAATTCGGATTTCTCATCTAGAAATATCGGATTTTGATAGCCTATCCAATAATCTCTCCTATAAATATAAGGTCCAGAATTTCCATCATAGACCTTATTCCAATAAACTTCGTCTAACAGTTCACATACCTGTGAAAGAAAAGAAAAACATTTACATAATACAATATCTCTAGAAATGATATGAAATATATGAAATTTGGGGAACAATCAATACCATCCGTTGGAAAAAATGGTAATTTAAAGTAATTAAACACTGCACAAAATGTATTACTGACGGTTAAACATTGAAACAATGCGATAAACTTTTAATCGAGGAAATAACGCAAGCTCGCGTACATTTATGTTGCTTGCGGAAATCGCGGGATAAGCAGTCAGAGAGTCAAACTGTTAAATAAACAAAACTGTTTGATAATTCTACAACTATTGCATGCAGATTAACTAAAGGCATAAAACCTTTACCAGAACATACGAACAACATAATTCAATCTTTTTTAAAGCAAAAAATGCACAATTTACCAACCTATAAGAATAAAATAGTGAGCTCACTGAGCCGGGTAACATAGCAGGTATATATATACACACAGACACACACACACACACACCTACTAAATTACCCAGGCTATTGCAACGAAAAAGGAGAGTTACACAGTTACATGTTATAGAAGTCCATGGACAAAATTTCTGCATTCTGAGGCTACTCGTTTTTGAGTTATATGCGAGATAGATATCTACGTACGTATAGACGTCACGGAAAAAAATCTCTTCTGAATCCATTTTAAATCCATTTTACAATACGTTTTGGAAAAAAGAGTTTTTTATTTTGTCCATGCGTAAAGATTTCACGCGGAAAACAACATCGTTCAAACGTATTCGAGAGAGATCAAAATGGCTATTTTTGTTCAAATATGATACCCGAAATATTTGGTGATTACAATACTTTCTTTACTTCGTACAACTAAGTAAAAACGTATTATATCGTGAAAAAAAAGTTGTCAACAACTTTGGTTGAGAGTGGCAGTTAAGCTATAGATATATGAAACACTAATTTTAAGTTAGTTAAATATGTCATATTATGTAGGGGAAATTAAGTGGTGTGGTCTGTTTCGTTTGTTTGTTTATGTGGTTATGGCCAAGCCTCGAGGGCTATCTGCTTAAGAGAACAGATGCTTTCGTGAAGGACTTTCTAATGGAAACTGGCTCGTATACACGTAACATATGGGAAAAACCACGAAAACGTCCATGCAGCCAGCCCGTTCACGGGAATCGAACCTCGGGCCGAACTACAAGTGTTCAGAGACTTTACCGCTCGGCACTGGTGGGCTGATGTAGTCTGGATTTCCCTTTCTTGCCAAATTCTTCAGGAAGCGGTCAGCAAGAAACGGAAGTCAAAACAAGCATCTGGTAAGTAAAATTACTTTTGATTCATCTCAAATCATCAGATTCTTCTAATTACTTTAATTAAAAAATAATGAAAATAAAAATTAAAGTCCAAAAGCAAAATTGCGTGCCTCTGATAATTTGAGGGAGCATCTCAACGCATTTTTAATTACCGGCTATTGCAAAAATGAAAAAAAGAATAACCTTATACTGTACTGTACATTTGTATGTGTATATAAGAGAGAGGATGATCGTAATTAAACTTGGCCTATTAAGAGCACTCTGTAGTTTTAGCTAAAATGTGAATTGATTCGAATATTTGTAAACAAACAGTTTAAAGAATTCGCTGAAAGATTCCTGAAAAAAAAAGCGGTTTATTTAAAATAATTTCCGCTAAGAGGCACATTATATCTAAGTATAAATAAGATACAAATTCTAATGCAAATATCGTTTATTTCTTACAGCATACTGTTAAATGCGGATGATCGACAGTGATCTGTAGCACATGCAACGTTGTCGGTTCTTCAGGTCAACCAAAGTTGCAAGATTTCCACAATAAACGACATTCTTTAAATGGTCCCATTACCAAAAATCACCGAGATAGAGATCGGGAGAACAGGCTGACCAAAGAGTAGCAAATGAACGGCTTATCACTTTGTCATCTGTAAAATGTTGCCGGAAAAAACTGGTGCACACTAAGTCCGTTATGTGGAGCTGCGTTTCCTGCTTAAAAGTGGTAGATGAAATATACTACTGCTGCTGAATTTGAAGTAAAACGAAACTGTTGAGTACGTTAAGATTTCTGAGGATAGTTACATAGCATGTTACAGTGCCATTATCGTAAATTCCTTCGAAGAAGAACAACTGGAGGATAAATTGGGACGTGAATCCACTCCAGAAGATAACCTTAGGCGAGTGTAATGAAACTATGTGGAAGGCATGTGGATTTTTACGGCTTATGCAACAATTCTGGGTGTTCACGATTCAACTGAGATAAAAATGTGCCTCGTCACTCCAAAGGATGTTCCACGGCCAGGGTCAATCAATTTATATTCGGCCAAATCAGTATAAACGATAGGCGATGGTCAGTGTCTGTGATAAGCAGATGTTAGTTGTGACTGATCCTAAACGGAAAAGTGAACTATTTTTCTCAGTGTCATCCACAATGTTCCATACGATAGTATAATTGTTGTGACACTGCACATGCACTGTGGACGTCATGATCATTCGTCAGGGACTGCTCGAGAGCGGCCGTTCTTACTTCTGAAACGACTTCTACACTAACAGGAACTGCACCAACGTTCGCCCTCTGCCGTGTTAAACGCATAATAAACCAGTTTTTACAAATCGAGATATCATGTCTGTCACCCCTTGTGGAGACACTGGTCCCCGGTGAAACTTTTTTTGTTCTCAAAATTCACGAAGCATTGCTGCAGAGTGTCTCTGGTTTTCGTAAAGAGTTTCACGATTAACGCATGTTCTGGCAAACTAATATTCATCGTTATTGAAAGAATGCTCATCACTAGATCTCGAAAATGTTAAATACGATAATTTATTTCATATCTTTTTCAAGCATTTTAAGGTAATGCGAAAATTTGGGCATTACAGAAATTAGCGAGAATTTATTGAATTAATTTGTTTTTTCGAAATCTTTTTCGTTCTCTGAATTGTATCTCTACAAATTATAAGTTTTCAAATGAATTCGAAATTTAGCCACAGAGTGCTCTGAATAGGCCAAGTTTAATTACGATCACCCTGTATATATATATATATATATATATATATATATATATGTGCGTGCGTGCGTGTGTGTGCGTGTGTGTGTGCGTGTGCGTGCGTGCGTGCGTGCGTGCGTGCGTGATGATAAGATTTAGTTCCTTGCAGTAAATTTATGAGAGATCAGTGCTTGACTAGGGAAGACGTTCAGTCGCGAGTAGATTGAGGATTAGAAGATCACTGAAAATTTTAGTTACGTAGCAGAAGATGCCAGGAACTTTTGAAGAATCACAAAATCACTTTATATTCCAAATATATCTTTATTACTTGTTGCATAAGCAATCATTTTTCTACTAACTATGTCAGGACTGAGTGTTCGGTGCATATTCTTGGAAAACACCTGCGCGACAGCTTAAAGTCCTGATCTTGAACAGGGAGCTGAATGCAGCTATGTTCTGTGGTAGAATACTGTGAATAAGTGGTAGAAGAACTAGACTTCAGAGGGATTTAAAATCCTCTTTTATTAAACCACAATTATGTACAGCCACTTCCCAACTCGGGACGGATACAGAAAATAATGACCGCCACTTGGGTCTAAACTGAGCAATCAAATTTAATTTAAACTAAAGCTAATTAGAAATTAAGTAATCGTTGCTCACAGAGCTATAACGCGAGGTTGGCCTCTAAACTAAATGGTGCGTAGCAAGATTTAACTAATAATGAAGCACTTGGAATTACTTCAATAAGTAATAGCGTAACAGCGCTACGGCTTAGAATTTAAATACTAGCTAATCAGGCGAACGTCGAACAGAGTAACAGTGGTCTGAGACTAAAAGCTCTCTCACACTGAAAGGTTTCTACCTTTCGTTTAAATAGAACTTGGCTCCACTTCAAATTAGCATAAAGCTGAAACGCGGGCTTATTCTAACGGGAAGTTGAAATGAGAACAGATAGAAAAGGTCAAATTAAAATAAAACTTTGTTAGTTTAATTAAAACCTTACAACTAAACGAAAAAGATCCGCCATCTATTCTGTATTGCTCACATACCGATGAAATCTGACCCCAACATCTAAACATTAATCTGTCATCTGGTCTGAAATTTAATCCGGGTAATTACGTCGCAACTCCCTCTCTCTTTTCTTCTGCTTCGGCTTTTCAATCCGCTCCAAATCATTGCCGCTAGTCACGAGTTAAATTTGTAATTTCGTCCATTGCTTGAGAAGATGTAAGCTGCATAAAATTGCGGGGTGCATAGCGCACTCACAGTGATGACGTGCATTATCAAGAAATAAAATTATGTGTGGAATTTGCCTTCGAGTGTCATTTTTTGACTACGCAGTTAAGACTCTCCAACGCCAATCCTTTGGAACTTTCTTTCTTCCAAGACATCTTATTACATATATATATTGTTGCGTTTTTCGGGTTCGCAGATTTGAGAGTATCCGATGAAAACACGATGCAGAACAATAAAAAGCACAATTTATTTACAGGAATCACTATTTACAGCACAGTTCCAAAATCACCTTTAAAAGCGTCGAAAATCTACAATAAATACGCTGAAACAATCAGCAACACAGCTTCAGGCTGTAACTGTACAGGTAGCTTCACGGCAACACTAAACTTCTAATAAACACCGTGGAACAATCACCAATACACTGTCAAGCTATACTGTAAAGATAGCTTCACGGCAAAGCACTATCTCGATCGCTTTCCGTTCACAAAACTCTCGCGTAGCAGCTATTTTCACAACTAATCACACTGCTCGCAACACTTCACAATTTCGCAATAAACTTCACAATCTCTCGCAACTAACTGGCTCTCAGAAACACAAGGGTTTATATAGCTTTTCTTTAAGTTCGACACGTTTCGAGAAATATCTCGACAGGAAGTTATTCTAGAAGCTTCCCGATTGGACCATGGGATATCGCCAATTTGGTCGCCAAATGGGCGATAAAGTCGCCAATCTGGAAACCCTACCATACATTATTTTATGGCAACCCTAGTGCTATGCCGGAAAGCTTACATACAGGCGCAACCGCCGAATTTTTCGTAACAATATATATATAGATAGATAGATAAATGACAAAAATTTTATGTGTGTGTGTATATATATAAATAAGCAAAAAGCGTAAAATTCTAAAAGCAATCGCCTGAAAGTAAATTTGATACCTACGTTTCAGAGTTTAAAAAAAAACTTGAACAAAAAAAAAGTATTCAAGTTTTTTTTAATTGCCTGTTTGTTTACGTCGGTGGTAGGGCTAAAAGCCAACTGGCATTAATTATCTCTGTGCAGCTTCGGCTGATAATTTAACTTAGTTTTAATGTTATATTTCTATTATGAGTTGCGGCCAAAAGTATTGGCTCAGTTTGTAAGAATCAGTAGCGTCGTCTGTAAATTCCTTTTTGAGGTGAATAAAAGAGTCTTTTCACCTACTTCTCATCATTGCTAGAGTTTGAACTTAATGAATAATCTCTTCACATTTCAAGTAAAGATCTAGCCAGCAATTGCAAGAGTACACATATCTGAAATTTTGCCTTTTGTCTCAAGTCGTGCTTGGGTCGTTTGAAATAAGTTTCTTTTCTTTCATGTTGTACAAATGCACGTTAGTTTTCCTTTACAAATGGCCCATCATGGACCATCAAATGGATAAATTTTTTTAACATGGGTACAGGTCTCCAGACCTCGACGCTAGAGAACATGTCTGGGACGCTGTGGGGAGGGCAATTGCAACTCGCAACCCCCTCCGAGAACCATTCAGGAACTGAGAACAACGTTGCTGAATGAGGGGAACCAACTGCCACAGGCACTGATAAACTACCTTATTTCCAGTATGACATTACGCTGCGAGGCCTGTATGGCTGTAAGAGAGGACCATACCCCCTATTAACCCATTTCCTTTGCGTCTTCTGCAACCGCTGTTTCAGGCTTTCAGACTCCCATGAGTGTTACACACGAACATGTGTGTATATTAAAACTGTTGAATGTTTATTTTGTGCATATTATATCAACCTATGTTCTCACCAAGTTTTATTAAAATCCGTCCACTAGTTCTGGAGATCGTAGATCAAATATGAAAATTCTCTTAATTTATTTCACCAGTGTAGTACAGTTTAATACCTGCGAAACTATGAGCTCATAAATTGCATATTTCTTAATGCCTATTTTAAAAATATTACATTTAATTCTAATATGTCATTTTCTCATTGAAATTATGGAAACTTGAAACAAGAATGAAATTATTTGCAGAAACATTAAATTCAGTTATTAGATAATAAAAACTGGTATTTATTAATATTTTATTACGTTATTTGTTCCCTACAAATTCGCAATAAATAGGTATTTTTATTACATTAATTCGAGCGATAGATTACGTACAGCTGTAAAGTACTCATCAAGGAATAAAAAAAACAGTATTTGTTCTACATTTAGGTTATATTAATTTTAATATAAACAAGAAATACTATTTTCTGTATTTGTTGGTTACATTAATTTAATGTGCTTTTATGTGCACTAGCAAGCAGAAGATTCATATATCAATTTTCATTTATTTGTAAAATTTTCACAATATTGCTCCTCATTTCTAGAAAAAAAGGATTATATGTAGATG
Source organism: Stegodyphus mimosarum (assembly GCA_000611955.2). Classification (NCBI taxonomy): domain Eukaryota; kingdom Metazoa; phylum Arthropoda; class Arachnida; order Araneae; family Eresidae; genus Stegodyphus; species Stegodyphus mimosarum. Next base: position 86,630 of record KK120920.1, on the reverse strand, counting down.
ATATCTCTTTATATAACTCTTTCGCAGCCATAGGGACCAAAATCTGTTTCCCTCAAACATTTAAAACACTCATGAATGCAAATTTCTGTTGAAATGGATTTCCTCTCCAGCTGCCAAGTAGAATGCTATAGCGTTAACTATAACCTACTTAAATGAAATGATTACTTTTCTCTCGGGGATCTCTGTGCGGTTTTACTTACTGTATGCAGGTTCCGTCTAGGACAGGACTGCAACTGCAAGCATCAATAGCTGATTGTTGACGCTGAACAAAGAAGAAGAAAGTCGCTTCGATTGGCCTGCCATTTAGCAAATGGGAAAACAACCAGCCATGCTTAACGTGATGGGGGATGCACCAGGTAGAAAATGGACGTAGGCGTTCGGGCGACCTGTTGATGTCTGAATTCACGGTGTTACGGGCGACTTCGCTTTGAAAAAGTTACGCAAATACAAAAGAAGTGTGGTCTTAAAATATTTATAAATACGTAGAGTTTTTATGTTTGTCGAAACAGGAAATATGAAAAATGTTTATTACCCTCCTCGAGATTCAAACTCCTCTCCTCCCGATGCTAGACGGATGTGCTTTCAATTACACCACAAAGAGCAGCGGTAAGGAGAGAAAAATACTTTACATTTTCTCCCAAATGAAACGGATACTGGGGAGGAGCAGACTTTCCAGAAATCCAGGTTGTGAAATTCCGAAATCCAGATGGATGGTTATCATCCTCCGTATTTTGTTCGTGCGTCGCTTGTGGAGTCTATTTTGAATTTTTTGGTACCAAGGAACGTGAGAAATCAACATTGGCTTTGTCAAATTCGAACTCCGGAGATCTCGATGCTTTCAGTTATACCCCGGAATCACGCGGTAACGAGGGTGGCAGTACCTTACGAATGAGAGGCTCATCAGCGCCGAACAGTAAATTCACTGAATGCTGGTAGTTCGACCTGGGTTTGTATCCAGGAGAATACGATGGCTGCATGGGTATTTTTGTGTTTTTCCCCGCGTGTAACGTGTAAGAGAGTAGTTTTCCTTACAAAGTCCTCCACGAAAGTATCTCTCTACCTAGGCAGACAGCCGTCCTGTGCTTTACCGTAATCAAATAAACTATAAATCATAAACAGATAACGAGGAATCTTCGGATTATGGTAACTTCGCGATTTTTTGGCGAAAATTTGGCGACCAACCCTGCTACAGCAACCTGCGAGTTTTGCTTATGCTAGAATTTTTGTGGAACAAAAGTGCTTAATCCTGATGAAGATTAGGTGCGAAATTGTTTCTAAGTGCTTATTAGCTAAAATCACGATCGGAATTTTCCGGGAAGTAGTGGAACAAAACAGAAATTTGTTTTTACAGGGCAAATTTATATACGAAACATGTAAATAATTTTTCTCATAAATTAGAAACATTTGCACGAAATTGCAGGAAAATTTTGTGATCTGTGATTGGAACTGTGTACTTCTCAGATTATTGCTAAAGTCCTAGTTAGTAATTTTTATCGCTTTACTAAAATGTCGCCAAAAGTCGCCAGACTACCAGTTACCATATTCCAAAGATTAGCCCAGATACCTTATGAATGTACTAAACAAATATTTGCTGCATATATGAGATAAATATAGTACATAAGCAAACAAAAACGCGTGTTTATGATTACACGGTTTACTTACTTCATAATAATTTATATCTTTAGGTGGTGGTTGAGTTAATATCTTGGCATATATGTCATGAGATTTTTCATCCTGTAAACGATACATTCTTCCGGTTGCTCTTTCGCCAAAAATCAGTTTCCGTCGCGGAGCACCTTGTTCGCTCCAGAAATGCATCATGGAAGCCTATAAGGGCGAGTAAAAAATATACTTTGTGCTTTAGAAATGATTTCAAAAGGTTTTTAAGGTTTAGAAGGATTATTAACGATATAACAACTCATTATTTCGCTTGTTCGAATGTCAACAGTTTATGAACTGATATTATTGCATAAATTAGCATGGCATAATGGTAGTAATTGGTTATCCACAATCACGTATTTGCTGTTTTATTTGAACTCGTACACCCATCCTGTAATTTTCATATTTACTCAAATTAAGACTACCTTTTTTGCCATATTTCTGTTTTAAAATTTGATGAAGTCTTATAAACGGATATTTTGATAAATATATTGCAAAATGAGAGAAAGACGTTTCATTAAGGTGGTACAGAAGACACTTACAAAAACTAAATAAACTATCCTGGTAGCTACTGCACATATAAACTGTATAACAACTGCTAATTAAAATAGCTACGTCCAGTTGAGAGAGTTTAATTTGAGCTTGCATCTATTAGATTGGACATTAGTGTGCTTGAGAAGGAACAAGTAGCAATGTATCATTGGCAGTGTCCTCGGGCCATACCGAACGGTGTTGTTATTTTAAGGAAATTCTGAAGGAAAGAAGAGGACTAAGATTACTTTTCTAAGTATTACTACAAAACAAAAAACAAAAAAAAAATTTCGCCTAGATTTTTTTATTTCTTAAAATTTATCCTAAAATGTAAGACGAGGCTCATATTCTAAAGATTCCTATTTTCAAGTTGTGATGCTATGAATTTTGCTGAGGTGAACAAAGAATAGCCCAAAGGATAAATAACTACTAGCAAATCTTTCCTTACCAATATTCTCTCGATGAGCCTTTCGTATCAACAGATTTTAAGCGTTCTTACTTCGCATAAACACTATATTATTCGCAAACAACCATGGCTTACTGCGATTCTAATCCTGAAACATTTTCTTAAGATCTTGTTAATTGAGCCATATAAAGGCTGTGAGTTCTGAGTATGAAAGCTATGACTGGAAAATCTTTCTTTAATTATTCTCTAAGTCAGTGATAATTAATTACTCACCCTTTCTTGTCTCATCATCTTCGACAACTATTTGAAATGAACTCATGGAAGAACTCTTCTTACATAAAATAGGGCCATAAATGAGAAGGCATAATCTAAAAGCGGTTTATATTGCAAAGATACTTACGGAAAACTAATCTGAACTAAAATACTGTATAATTTGCAGATTATTTTGAAACAGAAAAATTAACTATCTATAGAATTTTAAGTTCTATAGGAAAACTGCTTTCTAAAATCTCTCATGTAGAACATTTCGAACTTAATTACACTAAATGTCTCAGTTGATACCGCACATTGCAAGTGACACTTCGACAGGTTGTACCATTTCAAGAAATCACAGCAACTACTTCAAGTAAATCGCATGTAAAGATGAAAACATTATCAGTTTGTGTGTCAAAATAGCAACAGCACTGTAATAATATTTTTCGTCATTTTTTCTTTCTTTGAGTGTTTCGAGAAGGAAAGCGTAATTGTAGAGTTTCCCTTAGTTCAATTAACCAATTATTCAAATTTTGTTATCTTTTCTGAACTCCTCAACTTCTCTTCGCATTTCCTCCCAGGATTAAATTTTAAGTTAAGTGAGTATTTAAATGGGTGAATGTTGGAGTTTATTCACAGCATGTTTTTTGCTACCCAGCGCACGTTACGAATGTGACCTTGCTGTTACACGGAGTTGCTGATACGCTTTTTTTTATCATTTAAAATTAATTATCACGCCGGGTAGGTTGTCGAGTCAACCTAGTTAGCTTTAACTTGAAGTGCTAGCTCAGCACTACACTTCAGACTTAAATTTGTTACGGTTTCTTAGTTCCACCGCAAGTAGTCGGTGTTATTGGAAAGCATGAAGTGCGTGCCTCCTTGTTCATAGTGGAGAATAATAAAGGATTATTTTCACCCTTCTTCTGTGCTGGTATTATTTCACGTCTGTGTGGGAAGTCGTCAGCTTCCTCAGTAGGTTCTAGCAGAATTTATGTAGCCAAAGAGAGTAAGATCCCATATAATAACGGTTTTAAACTGTAAGAAGACACATAAAATTTTAACCTCTTCAAATGTATCCTTTTCCTGAAAGAATTTTACACTGAATTTATTTTAAATTGAAGTAAGGAAATTTGCGTTTAGAGGAATTGCAAGGGCTGAAAAATCTTAAATGATTTCTTTAAAATTCTTTAATTTAGAAAATTAAAGCTGCATACAATAGCATTAAAATAATGTAAAATAATTAATTGTTCATGAAGCAGTTTTACTATTTATTGGCAAGTGATACTTATTGGCAAGTACTATTCAGAGACGTATTATCTTATTTTTAGGGCCCTAGACATTTTTTCCTGCCGTGCCCCTGTACCAGGGGTGTTATGCAATTTTTACGAGAACTTTCTAACAAAATAATAAATAATAGGTATGTAATAATATTTATGACATTTTTATGCCAGTTTTTCAAAATTCTTTAATATAGTTTCTATTGTTAGTACAATTATACACTGAAGTGACAAAACTCATGGGATAGCAATATGCAAATATACAGATGGCAGTAGTATCGCGTAGAAAATTTATAAATGCGAAGTGCTTTGGCAGGGCTTTCATTTGTGTTCAAGTTATTCATGTGAAGAGGCTTTGACGTGATTATGGCCGTACGACGAGAATTAACAGACTTTGAACGCGGAATGGTAGTCCGCGTTCAAAGACGAGACGCATGGGTCATTCCACTTCGGATATCGTTAGGGAATTCAACATTCCGAGATTCACAGTGTCAAGAGTGTGCCAAGAGTATCTAATTTCAGGTATAACATCCCACCATGGACAGCGCAGTGGCCGAACTCCTGCACTTAACGACCGAGACCAGCGACGTCTGCGTAGAGTTGCCAATGTTCACAAACAAGCAACACTGCCTCAAATAACCGCAGAAATCAATTTGGGACGTACGAGGGACGTGTCCGATAGGACAGTGAGGCGAAATTTTTCTTCCTTGGGCTATGCCAGCAGAAAACCGACTCGAGTGCCTTTACTGACAGCACGACATCGCCTGCAGCGACTCTCGTGGGCTCGTGAGCATATCGGTTGGTCCCTAAACGAATGGAAAACCGTGGCTTGGTCAGATGAGTCACGATTTCAGTTGATAAGAGCTGATGGTAGGGTTCGAGTATGGCGCAGACCCCACGAAGCCATGGACCCAAGTTGTCAACAAGGCACTGTTCAAGCTATTGGTGGTTCCATAATGGTCTGGGCTGTTTTTACATGTCATGGACTCGGTTCTCTGGTGCAACTGAACCGATCATTGACTGGAAATGGATACCTTCAGCTACTTGGAGATCACTTACAGCAATTCATGGACTTCACGTACTCAAACAACGATGGGATTTTTATGGAGGACAATGCGCCATGTCACCGGGCCACAATTGTTCGCGTTTGGTTAGAATAACATTCTGGACAATTCCAGCGAATTATCTGGCCACGTGGATCGCCCGACATGAATCCCATCGAACATTTATAGGACATCATCGAGAGGTCAGTTCGTGCCCAAAACCCTGCGTCGTCAACACTTTCACAATTATGGACGTCTATAGAGGCAGCATGGCTCAATATTCCTGCAGGGGACTTCCAACGACTTGTTGAGTCCATGCCACGTCGAGTTGCTGCACTTCGCCGGGCAAAAGAAGGACCGACAAAATATTAGGAGGTATCCCATGACTTTTGTCACTTCAGTGTAAACATGCGTTTGATTATGTATCAATACAATCAATAAAATTTGAACATTTTGTTTATATGCCATAAATGGAGGAAACGGAATTTATTCTATTAAATGTCAAAACCATAATTTTGAAAAAAAAAATTATTATGAAATTAATTCAGAAATCCTTTTTTCTGGCTTTCAATTCTGCAAATTTTTTAGTTATTTCTTCGTAATTAATATCGTCCAAAGCATTTTGTTCTATATATAGTACAGCTAAAGAAGTTAATTATGTTTGACTTAATAAGTTCTGTAAATAGTTTTCTTACTCGTTTTAACGCCGAAAACGATCTCTCACGAGATGCATTCGATGCATGCAAAGTTAAAAATATACGTAATATGATTTTCATGTTTGGAAATGTTGATACAATTTTTGTAGTTTTTATAAATCGCAGCATGTCAGATGGCAACGTTTTGGCTTTTATGAAGTAATGGAAATTGTAACAGCTCCTCATCCAATTCGTTCGTATAAATGTCTTCACTATACCATTTTCTTTGCACTGTGGCATCTTCAGATTCGATGGATGCATTGTCATTTGAGTTTGTATGAAATATTTAAAAAATCTCATTAATGTCTGTGTAACTTTTGCTAAGTAGTTTTAGTTCAAAAGATATTTTGTCACATATTACGTAAAAGCAGTTTTCGTTTAAAGGCTCCTTGACCCTGATTACATGAACTTTTGTCGTACTCATGATGAACTGTATTGTTGCGAAAAATTCGGCGGTTGCGCCTGTATGTAAGCTTTCCGGCATAGCACTAAGGTTGCCATAAAATAGTGTATGGTAGGGTTTCCAGATTGGCGACTTTATCGCCCATTTGGCGATCAAATTGGCTATATCCCATGGTCCAATCGGGAAGCTTCTAGAATAATTTCCTGTCCAGATATTTCTCGAAACGTGTGGAACTTAAAGAAAAGCTATATAAACCCTTGCGTTTCTGAGAACAGTTGTTGCGAGAGTGTGATTAAGTGTGAGGTTGTGAGAATAGCTGCTCACTGCGAGTGCTAAGCTACGCGAGAGTTCTGTGAACGGAAAGCGATCGAGATAGTGCTTTGCCGTGAAGCTACCTTTACAGTATAGCTTGACAGTGTATTGGTGATTGTTCCACGGTGTTTATTAGAAGTTTAGTGTTGCCGTGAAGCTACCTTTACAGTTACAACCTGAAGCTGTGTTGCTGATTGTTTCAGCGTATTTATTGTAGATTTTCGACGCTTTTAAAGGTAATTTTGGAACTGTGCTGTAAATAGTGATTCTTGTAAATAAATTGTGCTTTTTATTGTTCTGCATCGTAATTTCATCGGATACTCTCAAATCCACGAACCCGTATAACGCAACAGTATGAAAAAATTCTTTCCCTTTCGCTACTTTTTATTAGTATCTAAATAAGGTTTTATTTATGATACGTTTATTACCTCCGCTTCTATTTCCTGAAATAAGTTTTTTAAACTATTAACATAATTAAATAAATTATGAAAACTGTTTGCTGCAAACGAGATTGCCATAGTACGGTCTTGTAAGAATATACTGCTTGCATTTATTCTGGAAAGAATTTTTATCCCGAATAACTGTTAATAAAATGAATTCTAAATTGTTAATTTTGTTTGCTGTTTCTCGGATTCCAGTTTTATAGAACATCTCTGAGATTCATCTACAGGTATATTAAGTAGAGTCATTTTTTTTTTGTTTTTGGTTTTTGTTTCGCTGAACCTAGAGCGAATTGCTTTAACTGCATCAGTTCTACAAGACCACCTAGTAGTAAATAATTTTTTTACTGTGAAATGTTTATTATTTGCTGCAAAATCTTTTTCTAAAGTGTTCCACCTATGAGCAGACGCGTAAAAAATGTATAAATGTTCTGCAATAAATTAAAATATGTTATTGATTGCAAATATTATTCACTAGCACTAATTACTATTACATTTAACGAATGGGAAGCAAAAGAATGTAATGGGCTATTTGACTATGTTTTTAATGCGATTTCGGAGCCCATTTTATTTTCCAGATATATTTGCCGTATTGTCATAACTTTGTCTCTCATTTCTGCGTGTACTTCCTGGTTTCCAGAATATTTGTCAGCTTCTTTTTCAATAATCTTAGTTGTGTTCCTCTACAGTTGTAAATATCCAGACCTAATATTTCAAGGTTTTTTAAAACTTCATTTTCAAACGATTCTCCTGTATGCGAATAAATTAGTAGAAATCTAAAAAATCTCTCTATTGGGATTCCAGCTTTTGATACATAATCCAATATAAAAGTTAACTGGTCTATGTGTGTTATATCAGGAGTAGAGTCAATTATAATTGAAAAAATATTCGGCGGCTTTACCGTCTGACACGAATGTTTCTAACATTTGTTTTTTGTTCAATCTTTCAATAAATTCATCGCAAGACGAAAAATAACTCGCGTTGCCTCTTCCAGCTAACCCGAGTTTTTTTATATGCGAAACTAGAAACTTATCAATGTCTGCCAAATATTCTATTATAATAAACATATTAGGGATAGAATTATATCAGGGATGGAGTCGATTATAACTGAAAAATATTTGGCGGCTTTAATTTCTGACACGAATGTTTCAAGGATTTTTTGTTCAATATTTCAATAAATTCATCGCAAATAATTGACGAAAGATAACTCACGTTGCCTCTTCCAGTTGACCCGAAATTTATATAAATTTCTTGCTATTAAAATTTTCATAAAATTTTTTTCGGTCCGCATTTTCTTCTAGAAACGGTGTTCATTTGATCGAAAATATCTCGCAAACATAGCAGTAAATTGCTTTACTTTCTGAGTGTAAACTAACCATTCTAGTTCAACTTTTCCACCATTTGGCTTTACTGCGAATAAAAATATTTTTCTTTAATGACCGAGTTACAATTTTCTCACCTACTGTTACTGCATTTTTAGCGGTATGTATAAACAAAATATTTGATGGTGGTTTATTTTTAAGCAAATAATATTGTATGTCTGTTGTTAACTAATGATACTTTAGTTTTGGAAAATTTGGACCATAAAGAAATGTCCAAATTTTCCAAAACTAAAGTATCATTAATGGTGTTAGGTATATATTCTATTTGTTGAATTTCTTCTTCGTCACTTGCATTTTCGTGTTTCTCCACAATATCTGGTCTGCCTTCTATGTTTTTCATTTCTATTCAGTTTCGGTTTCTTTGAGTTCTCTCATTTCTGCTTGTACTTCCTGGTTTCTAGAATATTTGTCAGCTTCTTTTTCAATAATCTTAGTTTTGAACTTCCCCATCAATATTATCTGCCTTTGTATTAACAACATAGTGTTACGAAATGCCCAACCGCCGTAAGATAGCTTCCCCGCAAAGTGGGTTTAGGGTTGCCAGAAAATAGCAAGGGAAGGCAGAGTTGTCATATTTGACGCGAAATCGCACATTTGGCGACAAAATTAGCGGTATGCCGTAAATATGCCGGATGGAGAACATTCTAGAACGAATTCTTACCGGTTTGGTCCAGAATATCCTCGAAGGCAGGCCAAAAACTACAGAAACCTTGCCTATACGCAGAGTAGCAGTCTAGTCTAGTGTCAAAGTGTCTCGTCAGTGTATTACGAGTTGGTGCATTGTTGAGGCTATCGAGTGTATCGTCGAGTGCATCGCGAGTTGTAGCGTGGAGAGTCTGGAGAGTACGTTGAGTTCCTAGAACGACCGAACCGAGACGGGAGTTGTACTCTAGTGTTTTGTCGTGAAGCTGTCTCCACCATGATAGCCTGAAGGCTGTCTCCACCATGATAGCCTGAAGGCTGTGTTGCTGATTGTTCAGCTGATTGTCATAGTTTTTTGACGACTGTAAATGTGTTTTTGGACCTGTCCTAAATAACACTGGCTAGTAAATTGTATTTTCATTCTTCATCAAGTGTTGTCCATAATCTTTGAAAATTCACAAACCCTTGCAAAACGCAACAATACTTATATATAGCATTTTTTTTGTTTGTTCGTTTCTTCCTCCATTTTCTTCTTACGATTTCTTTTTTCGGCATCGGAAGCGTGATGATAATTCCTTTTATATAAAATATTTATGCAATTTATTACATAAAATTTTACTTCAACACTTCAAATAATTAATCACGTTCAGATATTTAATATTTAGAGCCAAAAATCGTCGCTCCACTCTTGGTATGTTTAATGTTTTTACTGGACTTCTGCGAGCCATGCAATACGCACCCAATATCACGTGTCATGCCCCACCTACAGAACAGTTAGTCAACGTCGCTGTCTCAGCGAAAAGTTGTTCATGTTCATTGAACCATTTATTCCAAGACATCTTAATAAAAAAGAAAACCTGTAGATTTACATTAAATTGAGTATATGGATAAGCTTTTATTTATTTTGTGAAATAAAAGGAAACTTTTATTTTATTTTTACATTTTTTTTTCAATGTAGACGGTTTGACCAGTGGCCCGAAAAACCGGACCCTAGACATTTGTCTTATTTATCTATGCTATGGTCCGGCTCTGACTTTATTCTTTAGTTAAAGCGCCTATAATTACTATACTGCAGTCAACCAGATTTCTGCTTGTTGCAGCTTCTCGTCTATGGAAACATTGCAAACATAAATTATTATAAACACCTGCAATGCAATTATGCAAATAAACGTAATGGGAAGAAATGACTTAATGGACGCTGGCTGTCATCGGTGTCACAAAATGTAACCAACAAAACTTCAGTTTGTACGTCAGTGATTGTTACTGCAGGCAAAGACAGCGAACTAAGCTAATTTGATCGCGTACAAGTTGCAGGCGCTCGCAAGCTCAGATATTCGATATGAGCAACTACTGATGTACCAACATAATATCCCATCAGCACGTCATTGAATAGCTCCTCAGGTGTACTGCTGCAAAAGATAGAGTGACGCGATAGTGTAATATGGGTACAATAACTTGCCTTTTCCCTTAAAGCTTAGTGAGTTTTTTTATGTAGTTTTTGAAAAATTTCTTTTGATAATATTCCACAATTACAAAGCTTTGCTCAATTGACTAGCTGGTGAAACTACCCGTGTATTTTTAATTACAGTTTCATAAAGACTGTGCTCAGTAATTCGGAATGTAAGGAATGAAAAGGTAAATGAATACTACCGCATCCTCAAACAAATGACCGGGTTCCCATCTTGGATACAGTCTCGAAGGAGGCATAGTTACAGTTTGGTTTTCCCCTGGTAGTAAGTACGCCATTACGACAATATAATCTACAGATCTAAAAAGAAAACAAGAGGAGGTATTAGATCGCTGCAAGAGATTTTCAGACTCTGAATGTTGTGCATACTTAATTCCATGAATACATTTACACTGGTGTGCAAAAATTAAGGACGAGACGGTTTTTTCAATATAACTTTGTACAAAAGCTTTCCAAATCAACACATTTGATACCGTAAGATCCCCAATACGTAAGGACAGGAGTAATGTAAGCAACACTTACTAAAAGAGAAATCAGAGGGATAAAAAGAAGCTTTATTGAAAAAGTAGCACCGAGCACAATGCGACTGAAGGCCGAAACATCCCTGTAATGGGTGTCCAGCAAGAAACATCCGGTCTTTAATAGGGGATATGATCTCCCCCCGACTGCTAGGCAGGTTTCACATCATTTGTGCATGCTGGATATGGGGTTGTTAATGAGCTGTTGAGACACTGCTTCTCGTTCCTCTTGTAGCACCAATCGCAGTTTCGGAATCGTTACTGGCGATAAGTTAGTGCTCCCACGGGTCTCATTAGTAAGTTCCGTACGTGCTTGACTTGAATTTACATCCAGAGACCTTGACGACCATTCCATGTCTTCAATATCTTCACTCTCCAACAGCTCTTCGACAGTGACTGTGCGATGAGGTGGAACGTTGTCGTCCATGAAGAGGAACTGAGGACCCATAGCCCTTGTGAAAAGACGCATGTAAGGAAGAAGAACCTCGTTACATCCCGTTGACCGAACCTGCGTCGAAGATGTGAAGGTCTGTACGACTACCAAGCATGATGCCTCCACAAACGAGAACACCGCCACCTCCATACCTGTCCCTTTCAATGATGTTCGAGGGATGATTGCGGCTTCCCCGCTCTCTCCAGATGAGTATGCGATGAGAATCGCTACTCAGACTGAATCTGCTCTCAGCTGTGAGGGGTACTCGTCCCCATTTATTGTCTCTCCAATTCCAGTGTTCCCGGCATCACAAAGAACGCCTTCTCCGATGGGCAGGCGTTAGAGGTACACACCGTACAGGGCCTCGTGCAAACAGACCACCACCGTGCAGTCTTCTGGCCACGGTAAAACGCGATATCGGTTGTCCAGTCGCCTGTGTCGTGTGTCTAGCGATTTCTCCCGCTGTCTGCCGATTGTTTCTTCTGGCCTGAAAGGCAATATACCGGTCATCTGCGGGTGTGGTTCCTCGTGGACGACCACTACTAAACCCCCGGATAGCTGTTCCTGTAGTTTGAAGTTGTCTCCAAAGTCGTGAAACGATGCTGTGAGCAATTCCGAACTGTGCAGCCACACTTGTCACGCTGCGGCCTTCCTCCAACTTCCCAAAGATTCGACCTCGGGTAAAAGCAACCAAATGTCGTCTAACAGATTGATTATTCGCCATTTCTCGCTGAGGCAGCAACTCGGTGTGATTTTAACTGCTATACGGCGTGCAATCGCTTTGCCAGAAATACTGATCTTACACCGACAACATGCTTTCTACTACTCAGACACTCCCCCATTACGTTTACCTGCATATCTGCGCATGTGCTACCGTACGTCACCTTACTTAATCTCCTGATTGGTCTTTCTGTCCGCTCTGCCTCTTCGTCTGCTGATATGCTAATTTTTCGACTTCGTCCTTAATTTTTGCACACCAGGGTACATTAGTGACATAAACTCCCACGACTCTCAGTATTTTCGAAAATCTGTTAACAAACAATTTGTTTATAAATGAAGAAAAGTTTTTCCTCATTTTCCATTTACAACACATTAGTGATGGCAAACAAAAACGCTTTTTATATAATAATTAACACAATTATCAAATTTTTTAAAAGTTTGTATTTAACGATACATTAAAATGTACTAACGAATATTTTAATATCTTTTGTCACTCCACCATGTAAACAATAAATTTTAGTTATTATAAATATGATTATCATAACTGCATAAGAATTATATAATATCCTACTTTTACCCATATTTTTGTTTACTATTGTTTTAAGAGTTCATGTATTCAGCATATTTTACTCACAGCATAATTTTCGATATTTATTAAGTTACATTTTGCTTACTCAGAACAATGGCTAAAATTTTCTAAATAGTAATATGTGAATATAAGCATTGCTGAACTTTACAATAAATACAATAAGTGGGTATTACGCGAATAAATGTAATAAATTTATAAACAAATGATTACATTGTTAAAATATGAGTACAGGTAGAACTAATAATACTAATAATAATTTATTTATAAATGGCAATAGCTCATACTTGCTGATAGTTTCCACATCATAAGCCACTCTAGCTATGTCTGGTTTGCCAGCAACTTTTACTGATAAAATCAATGACCTCCCCCCTTCAGTGTTGAACACTGTTCTAATAACCTGTGGAAAATAAAAACTAATTTTTCATATAAATTTCATTTAATATCATTCATCTGTTTGGAAAAAGAGAAAGGTTTGACATCGCAATTTATTGTAAGCATATTTTTATCATATTACAACTTTGCCATTTTAAGAAAAAAAAATTAAATGTTGAAAATACACAGTTCTTCATATAGAAAAATATCGCAAACTGTCGAGATTGTATCGAATTACAACATGGATAAAACGCTTTGTACATAATGCAAGAAAAATTGGTGAGAAGGAAGAAAGTCCCCTAACAGCTTTAGAACTATCATAAGCAGAAATTCGTTAGGTGAAAATATCCATTCAAAGCTTTTGAAAAAGATCGAAATCAGTTGCTTGATGATCAGCCAATAGCAAATGTATCAAACCTTTCTGAGTTCAATCCAGAATTAAATGAAAACAAACTAATATGCATAAGAAAAGACTACAATTTTCAAAATGTAAAATAAAAGAAAAACACCTTGGTACATTCAGGAATAGCTGATATAATTTTCGTCCTCCATCGCCTCCATTCAGCGTGATTCTTCTTGATTGCACCAAACCGTTGTTTACAAGAAAGAATATTGAAAAAGGTTGTATTTTACTATGTGACCGTGCATTTACACGAAACATTAGAACTACTTGCACCTCGAAGATTTATTTCACGGCGCAGACTATGGCCTACAATCTACTCTGGTAACGCAAAAATGTCCGAAAGAGCAAGCCGAGAACTGAGGGAAATACGGAAGAAGATTAACAACCATGAAATTAGTGAATTTTGCTTTCCCGTAAAACTACGACAAATCGACAGGAGTTCCGCAAATCGACAGGAGTTAGTTCCATTAAGTACTTTGCATTTTCTTGCAGATGCTATGTCGCGAATTTTTTAAATTGTGTTCTTGTTACTTAAGTAATCAATATTTAAGTATTTTTATTTTATTTGTATTTGATTTAAATTTGAAATTGTAAAGAGTGTATTTTTAACAGTTAAAATCTTTAGCTATTTATTTTTTCAACGGTTCGTTTTTCTAACAATGACAGGGGGCTTTCTTTTAAACATTCTGATCGGACTTCTTTTCCTTGGAAATTTTACTCGAGGTTTTTGTTAAGATAGGGTTTCACAACGCGCCCTTTAATTTGTATACTAACCACTTATTAATAATTATTTGAATGTGTTTTTGGATAAATTGAAATGGTATTTAGGTGCCAGGACTATATTTTAACTCTTGATTGATTTTTTTGAGGAACTGATTTGATTGTTTATGAATATTTCTTTTCTAGTTGTAGAGACATTAGGTTATTACGAAGCAGGAGACATGAAAAATTAGCAACGCCTTCGCCGGGAATCGAACCACGGACCTCTCGGTTACGCGTCGAACATGCAGACCACTACACTCCGAAGGCATGCGAAGAAGGCGAGAGAAATACCTTATATACTTCCCCTTTTAAAGGGCGACTGGGATTTTGGGGACCCAATCGCCAAATCGCGGTGGTGGAGAATCATCATCCACCACCCTTTTAGTTCGGGCGCCAGTTGTAGAGACATTAGGTTATTACGAAGTGGGAGACATGAAAAATGAGCAACGCCTTCGCCGGGAATCGAACCACGGACCTCTCGGTTACGCCTCGAGCATGCAGTCCATTACACCACGAAGGCATGCGAAGAAGGCGGGAGGAATACCTTATATAGTGTTTGTGAGGTTTTTGAATTAATGAAACAGTTCTTAGTTGTTCTTAAATTAATTTAGTATATGATTGAATATGTAGTGAAAGTATAATTTTTTTGAGAGATAGCTTTCTATTTTTATCCGAGCCCAGCGAAGACTTATTCCTTCTTATCCAGGTTAAGTTTTAATAAGTGTGAATTTGAATTGCTTGAGGTAATTGATTCTAGGACAGTTGATTAAATGTAATGTGGGATAGATCAATCACACAGTTCCTCTTCTCCTACTCCACACAGTTTAGGATTAAGAGTTTTCAAATTATTTTGAGTGAGATTTATTTTCCGTTAGTGTTTGTCGGGCACCAAAGGAAGTTCTGTTAAGCCAGGCAGTTAAAAGTTTAAAAACTTAAAACACTAAAAATTTTTCAGCTTCGCAATACAGAAAAGAGCTTGATTTCTTTATCATCTGTAATATATGACGAAAATGATGTGATAAAACGACACAACTATCGATAAAATTTCTCAGATCATTGCTAGAAAAGATGCAAAAGGTAATATTTGCTAAACTTAAAATCTGCAAACTGCGTAATACCAATAAATGTTAAAAGAGAATTTAAAGCGAATGGTGTAATCTTGATCGGAGATAACAAGTTGCCAGAAATATTTATGAAATACACAAATATTTATACAAAATATACAACTTGGGCAAAATTATGGAAATGTGTACCGAACGTAGCCGAAAGATTGCTTCCGGTATACATTTCGTGCAATGTAAAACTTAAATGTGGTATAATAAAATATACATATATATATATACTTGTATATTTCATTAAGATAGTGCAGTGTACGAGGCGTATTCGGAAACTAAGTACCGTTTTGCAAAAAAAAAAAATAGTAAAACAATTTTTTCGAATCCAATTTTATTTTTACATGAAAATACATGTCTTAAACTATTTTTCAGCATAGTTTCCGCCAATGATCAAACACTTGTCATAGCGGGTGACCAGTTTTTGTATACTATCGTCAAAGAAACTTCCCACCAGTTTCGATAACCACGACTCCACAGCATTTTTCGTGTCATCGTCAGATCCAAAGCGCATGCCACCAAGCTCGCGCTTCATGTGCAGGAACAAGTGATAGTCGGACGGCGCCAAGTCCGGGTTGTACGGCGGGTGATCGAACTGCTCCCAATGAAACTGTCGAATTAACGATTGAGTGACACCGGCAGTATGGGGCCGAGCATTGTCACGGAGCAGCACAATTCCTTTAATGAGCATTCCTCTTCGTTCGTTTTGAATGGCACGCCTTAGTTTTGTTAAAGTCTCACAATATCGTGCCGCATTAATGGTTTCACCTCTGGGAAGAAATTCAGTAAGCAAAACGCCTTTCCTATCCCAGAAGACAGTGCACATGATTTTTCGTGATGACATTGTCACTTTGAACTTTTGTTTTTTCTGAGAATGAGTGTGTCTCCACTCCATCGATTGTTGTTTCGATTCTGGTATGAAATGACACACTTAAGTTTTATCACCTGTCACAATTTGGTTTAAAAAGTTTTCTCCCTCATCACTGTACCGCGTGAGAAATGTCAGGGCACTACCGAGTCGCTTTGTTTTGTGAACATCAGTGAGCATTTTCGGAACCCATCGGGAACACAGTTCGCGATAATTCAAGCGGTCAGACACAATTTCGAACAAAACAGTACGTGAAATTCGTGGAAATGCCTCCGAAAGAGTTGTCATTGTGAAACGTCTGTTCTCATGAATTGCTTCATCAACTTTCCTTACTAAATCATCGGTGACAACAGAAGACCGACCACTCCGAGCCTCGGCGTGGACATTTGTTCGACCTGCATTAAACATTCTTACCCACTTTCTCACCATTCCATCACTTATCGCGTATTCACCGTAAACTTCTATCATTTGACGATAAATTTCGGCCGGTTTATTTATTCCTCGCGTTCAAAAATTGAATCACGGCACGAATCTCACAGTCAGCGGGAGAAGTAATTGTCTTAAACATTTTGAATGTGCACAGCAAACTGAAAACACAACATAGAGCAACCAAAATGGCGACAATTGAAAGTCAGTGAACAAGAAAGACTAGTGCGCATGCGCGGGACGCCTACCACAGCGCTGCGACGGCGCTAGAATGAAACGGTACTTAGTTTCCGAATACGCTACGCAAAACTTAAATCTGGTATAAAGAAATATACAGTACAACTTTTGCATTCAATGAAGCTTTCAGAATAGATTATATGCTGACATAATACGACAGTTTGAGAACTGAACTTTCATTTTGTAAATTCATAATGTAGAATTGATATTAATTGCAGTATTGATTATTAATCATTATTGTTATTGATAACTAAGTACTCTATGATACTGATTAATTAGATCCAACTGATGAACTTGCAGTTCATAGGAGGAACAGAATATTATGAATTATTAGTGCCTGTCGTTAGATGGCGCTCTGAGCGTCCTGTCTGTGGAGTGATTCGATTACTTAATATTAGCGAGCGAGAAAGAAGGTGTGAAGCCTAATAATACCAAAGGAATATGCCTAATAGTTGTGGTTGTAAAACACTGTAATAAAATTTGTATGTATGAACGAGTGGAAGGATAATATTTCTCTGAATTTATACTCGAAAAGAAATCTAACGAACGGTATGTAGTCACCAAGACCTTTAATAAATACAAAGCATATTTGCAACAAATAGTTAAAGTTAAGTTTTGCGGCATGTGGATTGCTTATGCAAGTTTTATTTTGGGGAAAGATAAATACGTGTAGATTTGTTAAGCAAAAATATGAAGTGTTTTAATAATTGGACACTCCCGAAAGTGTTTTTGCCAGAAAAATGATCTTCGCTCTTTTCCCAGAATAATGGATTGGACACTAAAGATCGTTCAATTCAGACACTAAAGATCGTTCAATTCAGACACTAAAGATCGTTCAATTCAGACACTAAAGATCTTTCAATTCAAGTTGTATCCCACCTGTGAGTGAAATTTAAAAGAATTATGGCAAAGCATCTAGAGGAAAAGGTGTCTTCCCGGAAGGCTTTCTAAGGGAAACTAGTTTGTATTCATAGAAGAAAAACCACTAAGATACCAAAACTTCTAGATTGATTCGATTCCGAATCGACCTCACACTATTGAAAGCAAGTCTTAAATGCTCGTTTAAAGCTAAGTGAAAAATTCAACTGCTGTTGCAGTTAAATTGTGAAACTAAAAGTCATTATGCTATAACTGCAATTATAGCTGCTTTAATTATAGTTTTAAGGATAAAATAATTTCAATGAATTACAACTTTGTTCGTGCAATAAAAGGTAGCTTAAATTTTAAAGATAATTCAAAGGTCGTATGCTTTTCTGAATGACAATATTCTGAAAATCTTTTAAACGCGAAAACACTTGAAAGTTTAACTAAGATTTTACATTTCGCGCTCTGGCAAAAGCTGCATCTACATTTATTTCCGTTTATCTCGTCACTCATTTCCCGAGATATGATCGTGTTTGCAAATTTTGTTTCCTGAGGACAGTATTTTGCATTCTAAATAAAAATAATACGCCTCCCTTAAGGAGTAAACTCCTCAAGTACTAAAAATTTAATTGTAATTCTAGTTAATGTGCATACAATATAATTATAACTGCTGTTATAATTTTATTGTACGTGTAACTGCAATTATTAATCGTGCAATTGCAATTATATTGCAAGTACAATTGCATTGCAATTGATTTAACTGTAATTACAGTTACATCATAATGGAATTAACTGCGATTACAATTACACTGTAACTGAATTAACTGAAACTATAATTACACTATAATTGTACGATTCACAATATATTGTAATTGTTAATAGTAGTTGCATTGTAATTGCATTAATAATTACAATAATATATAGGAGTAAATTACACTGTAATTGAGTAAATTGTATTTGAAATTACATTTGTAATTTCCTGATTTATAATTACAATTACATTGCAGTTGAAGTAGTTCAAATCAATTATATCGTAATTGCAATTACATAGTGATTGTAACAGCAGTTAAATCGGAATTAGAAGTATAAGTAATTCAGTTGCAATATTATTTCAATTACATTGTAATTTAATCAATTATATTTGCACTTACATTGTAATTTAATTATTAATCAGTTATACTGTAATTTAATTATGCTCAAAATCTGTCCTACACTATAACGTTCCTAACTATTTGGTCTATGGTGAATATAGCTGAATCAATTTAATTGTGTAGCAGTTCAAGTGTAGCGACAAAGTCCAGAGAAGGGTTTATTCACATAAAGAAATAATACAGTCGACTCCTTCCCAAGCGCACAGGAAAGTCTCTTTTCTCGGGCTCTTTCAGGCTTCAAATCAAGATAAGAAAAATAAGAAACTAATCTAAAACTGTAAAGACATTAGGTTATTACGAAGCAGGAGACATGAAAAATGAACAACGCCTTCGCCGGGAATCGAATCACGGACCTCTTGGTTACGCGTCGAGCATGCAGACCACTACACCACGAAGGCATGCGAAGAAGGCGGGAGAAATACCTTATATACTCCCCCTTTTAAAGGGCGACTGGGGTTTTGGGGACCCATTCGCCAAATCCCGGTGGTGGAGAATCCTCATCCACCACCTTTTTTAGTTCGGGCGCCAGTGTAGAGACATTAGGTTATTACGAAGCAGTAGACATGAAAAATGAACAACGCCTTCGCCGAGAATCGAACCATGGACCTCTCGGTTACGCGTCGAGCATGCAGACCACTACACCACGAAGGCATGCGAAGAAGGCGGGAGAAATACCTTATAAAACTAAACTAACCTGACTTAGCCGAAGCTAGAAAAGCTAAATACCTATGGTAGTTGGCCCTTAATTAAATTAGCCAGCGATTATCAACAGGCACGTACAATACGGCCGAGCTAGTAGGTTTAATACCGAAGTAGCTGGACGGCAAGCACGCGCCACTAAGGACTCCTGAGTTCTCCTACTGAGCTAAAGTGAACCTTCTTTAAATACTCCTTCTACCGCATTTACATTCAACGCGATTCTAAAACCTAAAGGAGTATATAAGGTATTTTCTCCCTTCTTTCAGCATACCTTCGTGGTGTAAAGGTTAGCACACTCGGCGCGTATTCGAGAGTTCCAGGTTCGAGTCTCGGCCAGAGGATTGTTCATTTTTCTCGGTAGGGAGTTGCAAGTGGGAAACAAGAATCGAAAGGAAAGGTTTCCAAAATTAAAAATAACTGTTATAAAATTAAAATACATCATACAACGCAATTTGATACACAGCATGGTAAATCGTTGTAAAACTTGCATTTCTATCCTCCTTACCCCACTTTATATCATATTTCCTATGCTCTTACGTAAAATCATTTTTGCAGATGTAGATTATTCTGCGCTTTGCAGATATGTCTAGGCATGACAAAATAAATATTCTGTACAATTTCCATGTTCTCAGGTTAAAAAATCATTCAATATATATGAGTTCTTATAATTGCTTCTTTAATTTTTCTCACCGGTATATAAAGATATACATTGAACTTGTACATAGATAAAATATGGATTGCTTCACACCATTTATATTTATACATTATAAGAAGTTCAATATACCTTAAAAAATAAGTAGAGCACATAATCCCCTCCCACTGCAAGTATATTCCTATACTTTCGAGGGCGTTTCTCAGTTTACGTATCTCGGTACTATCATCTTTAATAATAACAATATTAAACTTTAAATTGACAATAGATTATTTAGAGTTTATAGATGTTATTCATGGTTTAAGAAATTTATTGATGTCTAATTTATTAAACTTCAAGACAAAAATAAATGTTTATACAACTGTTATTAGACCTATCATATTGTATGGTAGTGAATGCAGGCAATTAACAAACACAGATGAACAAAGACTTCTAATCTTTGGAAGAAAAATACTCCGAAAAATATATGGTCCAGTTAAAGAATATAATGGATGGAGAACTTTGTTTAACCGTGAAATCTACAGAAGATACTATAAGGTATTTTCTCCTTCCTTTCAGCACCCCTTCGTGGTGCAATGGTAGCAGATTCGGCGCGTATTCAAGAGGTCCCCTTTCGAATTCCGGCGAGGGCATTGCACATATCTTTCATGTCTCTTGCTTCAAAAATAATAACCTAATGACTCTACAATGGCGCCCGAACTAAAAGGGGGTGGATGATGATTTTTCACCACCAGGGTTAGGCGATTGGGTCCCCTAATCCCCAGTCACCCTTTAAAAGATGGAGTATATAAGGCATTTTGTCCCTTCTTTCAGAATACCTTCGTGATGTAAGGTTAGTACGCTCGGTGCGTATTCGAGAGGGCCATGTTCGAGTAGCGGCCAGAGAATTGCTCATTTTCCATGTCTTCTGTTCCAAAATAGCTTAATGTCTCTGCAATACAATATTGTACGAGTCATCAAGCCTTATTGTATCAGGTGACTTGGACATATTTTTAGATGTAACAACTTGAACCCTCTTAAAAAGGTGACCTTTGTAAGTGCAGAGGGTACTAGGAAAAGGGAAAGATCTCGCACAAGATGGTTAGATGTCTGGAGGGAGATCTCAAGACTTTAAAATTCAATCGTTGGTGGACCGTAACGACTGATCGAATCCGTTGGAAGAAGCTTGATGGGACGGCCTTGACCTGCAATAGGCTGAATTGCGGCAGAAGATGAATTATATCTTAAAATGAGCACAAATGAGCACAAATGAGCATTGAATGACGTCTTTAAAACAAATTTAAGTCAGATTATAACATAAGGCCTTTTTACGTAGTTGAACCATATTAATAATGCTTAAATATAGTAGATATAAATAAATAATTTAGTTGTTTTCAGATTTTAACATACGATGAAACAGCTCATGTATCTTTGATTAAACCTCAACTATCAATTTCATTTCATTAAAAATTCAATAAATTGTCAAATGAATAATCTAAGAAAAATAATATTAATAATCAATGCTATCTTACGTTTAGGAAAAACGAAAAATTTAATTTCTCTTCCCGCTTCAGTGCGCTACTTGAATTACAAGGTGGGACACTGCAGACTGGAAATTCCCAATCGATTTCAAGTCCATCAAATCCGTATTTCTTCAAGAAGGTAAATGCATCTTTTGCAAACGGAATCCAATATTTGCAATCACCTATAAGCTCAGAGTATTTCTCAGTATCATGACTGTCTTCCCAGCCTCCTAAGCTCAAGAGTATCTTGAGATTTCGATTCAGCTTCTTAAGGCTTATGAGTCTCTGGAGAAGAAACAAAATATACATTTGAATATCATGTAAGAAAAACGCTCAGTTATAGTTCATATTATAGTCACATACCTATTCTGATTATTTTTGTCAAATGTACGCAAAATACTAATCGATTCTCTACCAAATTATGTAATATACGAAGTAAGAAGCATTATGATTAAAAGAATTGATATAATGCTGCTAATGCTTGTAAAAGTGATCAACTGGATCATAACAAATGAAATTGATTTTAAATTACATCAACTGCATAAGTCCTGAAAGGAGGAATATAAATATTTAAATTATTAAGACCTGTGATTGTTCTCTTAAATCGCGTAGTTCATGTTTATTCATTTTTAAGATAAATTTTAATAATCTCATGCTTTCCCGAATAGTATTACTCTGAGAACTGGCTATTTTCGAAACTCGAGGGGTAGATAAATTAAAGATATACTGTAGAGTTTGTCCTTTTGAGGAGCATAAAATATAGACCGGGCTGAAGACGAAATAGCGAATTATCGCTTTGTCTTGAAAAACAGATAACTGCCAACGAAGGTTATAACATCCTTTTTATTTAAGTAAACTGAACAGAAAATGCCCTCACTCGGTGTTCACAGTTTAACCACCGCTTGTAGCTAAGTAACATAAAACAAAATAATATGTACAATCACAATGAATTAAATTCAATCTAAATTCACTACTTCAATCTAAATTCGCTTTATCGGCTGCAAACAGCAAGGTCGAGACTAGAATATCAATAAAAATTAAAGTAAGGGGCTAGCATACAATATTCAGCAAGAAAGCTACTTGCAAACACACGGCATAAACTCGTAATTAACGGTTCTGTCGCGAACTCTTAAATTCTGCTACTTAAATACTATTTCCGAACCCATTTAGGTTTGCATATATGTTATTTAAACTTGGATTCTGAAATTGAAATCAGAAGGGAAAGGAAAGTTCCTTAAACTAAAAAGCAATTGAGTAATACAAAATAAGGTCTTTACAATATAGAGGGTGGTTATCAAGTTTTAGATCGAATTCAGCGTCATTTAAAAAATGTTTAAAATGTAAAAATTATTTTTTAAATGTTCGCCCTAATAGCCTTTTTTGTGGACTATAAATCGACGTCTTGATTTCCATGATCGAAGGCTTTTTCTTAGAATTTCCAGGGGTACTGATTTCTATTGCTCTTCCACTCTTTTCAGAGTCCACCAATCATGATGGGTTTGAGCTTAGAAAGAGCTCTTTTCAAGCTAGACCAAAGGCACAATAGTCCTTAGGTGAAACACCAGGAAAGTTTGCATGAATACGTTGAAATGATATCTATGAAACACCTGCATCAGTCTTCATTTTTTGAAGGAATGAGGTATTACTTTTTGAAGTATGAGTTATAGCTTTATCTTGATGAAATTTAACTCTGTGAAAGTCCCTTGGAATTTCTTCTGTAAATATCGGAAATAAAGCTTTCTCTTGATAGTACATTGAGTTCGTTTCAACATTTTTTTTCTTTAATTTTCCATTGTCAGGAAATCCTGCGACAATCAAATCTCCTACTGAAACTTTCTTTGCATTGACAGAACCAGGTTTTTTACATATTTTCTCATCGTTTTAAATAATAAATAGACCTTTTCTTGTTGCAGTCCTTTAAGTAAACCCATGCTTCATCAAGGGTCATAGTGGATTTACATTTACATCCCGCTAAATAGTTTTCATATGGTGTTCTACAAATTGTTCTGCGCTGAGCCACATGCTTCGGCAAAAGCTGATGAACATTATGTTTTTTAACTTTTTAAGTTGTAAAGCTTGGTTTGCTATTTTATTTATTGTATATATAAACTTCAACTGATTACGACTTAATTTTAGAAACATTAGGCACAGTGCATACCTTTTTCGGCTATTCATTTAGAGTCTTCTTTCCATGTAAACCTGATCTGCCCTGAAAGCAAACCTGATAATCTGAAAGCCAGCCTGATTTGCATGTTCATAGTTACCGCTAAATACTACACAAGAAACGCATGTATGCCAATGTATGTATTGTTATACCGATGATTAATAGAGAGCGTGCCGAGGAGTCAGCTAGATGGCGTGTTGGACAGAGAGCGGATGATAGATGACGTAGCCTGTACATATTTTGTAAGTTTCATATCTTCCTTTAGTATCTGAATTGTATTGCCCTTCATCTGTATTCATTTCCCATTGCCCCTTTAGTGTATATAAGAAAGACTTCAAGGATTTTTGCATCTATGCACTTCATGTTTCCTACAACTGCTAGCTGACACATTGCAGTAAATCTCCCATCCGCCGGCCGCAAATCATTTATCACCAGCTCAGAATAGCGTAAATCTCCTATCTGCCGGTAGGAAAACTTTTATCACCAGTTCGGATTTCTGCGATGGAATCGAAGAGTAAAATGCTGTGGTAGCCACAGTAATTTACCATATAGTTTTATTTTTTCGCCGATTACACGGCGCTTTGAGCTTACGTATACATAAAGCCAACGGTGTACAGCTCTCTCAGATTTAGGTAAAAACCAACTGGTTGCATGCCTGTTTCAAAGCCATGGTCAAGGGTCTTCTTCCTCTTTTTCGACGGTTGGTGAGGAAGCCGAATTGTGAACATCAACTATGATACTAAAAGACATTGCCTTTGTGTGTTGAAATCATCTCCTGGATGTTGAAACAGTGATGTACCAAAAATTACTCCACGATTGACTAGTCGATCGTGATTTACTTGTTGGCCATTCCTGCT
>KK120920.1:16806-51651 GCA_000611955.2 Stegodyphus mimosarum | reverse complement strand
CACAGTTACTGTCGAAGAGCTGTTGGAGAGTGAAGATATTGAACACATGGATTGGTCGGCAAGGTCTCTGGATCTAAATCCCGTCAAGCATGTACGGAACTTACTAGGGAGACCCGTGGCAGCACGTAACTTATCGCCAGTAACGATTCCGAAACTGCGATTGGTGCTACAAGAGGAACGAGCAGCAGTGTCTCAACAGCTCATTAACAACCACATATCCAGCATGCACAAATGATGTGAAACCTGCCTAGCAGTGAGGGGAGATCATATCCCCTATTAAAGACCGGATGTTTCTTGCTGGACACCCATCACATGCATGTTTCGGCCTTCAGTCGCATTGCGCTCCATGCTACTTTTTCAATAAAGCTTCTTTTTATCCCTCTGATTTCTCTTTTAGTAAGTGTTGCTTACATTACTCATGTCCTTACGTTTTGGGGATCTTACGGTATTAAATGTGTTGATTTGGAAAGCTTTTGTACAAAGTTATATTGAAAAAACCGTCTCGCCCTTAATTTTTGCACACTAGTGTATATTCCCTCTTTTACTAGGCTCGGTGACATGTAGAATTATCAAAGTTTAAATGGTGTTAAGCCTAACGAGGCCTCCATTTGTATTTTAAATATTTTCCAAGTGGCCTGATCTTATTCTTACATGTCGGTGAATTGTGCATTTTTGTGCTTTAAAAGGGATTGAATTATCTTGCGCTTATGCTTCGATTAAGAATTTTATGCCTTTAGTTAATCTGTTCACAATAGTTGTAGAACTATCATCAACAATTTAAAAATTTAAGTGCCGCTAGGCCGAAGAAGTTGTCATTCGTTTACATTTGAAGCTCGTAGTAGAACAATGATTTAAGGCAGTTCTGCATCAAATTCAATGCCTTTTTGCCCAGTTGGTCCATAATTTAACTTTCCATTTTGAGGGCGGAAAATTTTATCTTCGTGTCTGTTAGCTAAATTGCTTGTTTTTGCATACAAACTCTAATTTTAATTGCAAAAAATGTGTTTCTTTATCTGCTTTTAAGTGCATTTTGGTGTTTTAGATTTCTCTTTACTTTTTAATTTTTAGTGGAGATATTTTGAGTACCTATGCATTTTTGGCTTGCGGAGAAGGGAGAATTGATTTGATTGAATGAAATATATATCTCTAATGAAATTCGGGAAATAAGTTTAAATGAAATGCAGCAAAAAATATGTATAATTTAATAGGGCGTACAAGGAAGTCACGTGGTGTCCACATCAGCTTTGTGTGTGTGTGTGTAAACTGTATATCTTTCTGCTCCATCAAGTATGTTATATGGGTCAAATAATCTGTGCCATTAACATAATAAATAAATCATAATCACCTAGCCAAAACAAAAAAAGGAAAGGGGAATAATTAAATAGTTATTAAATAAAAATTTAAATCTTTTAAATCCAAATGAAGAACAAAGTTCTGGGAAGCGAAAATTGTCTCTTTAGTTCATAAAAGTTCAAAAAACATTAATGGGTAATGCAACCGTGATTGACATCTTCAATGACGGCTATCGCAAATGCCCAACTCCGTTTAAAGAAAGTCCCTTTCGCTTCATATAATTCTTAAAATTGCCATGTCCATACAAACACTGAGTTAATTTAAAAATTGGTTAATTTTCTTCTGCGAAAATCTGTAGAGAAAATACTTTTTATCCACAGGGTTCTCTGTTCCAAATCTTTTTTTTAATAGAAGCACTTCCAGTGAGAACAATGGAATGTAATCAATATGAAAATTCGTTGTTAACTTCGCTAAAACATTAGCATTTCCAAATTTCCACGAGACTGAGCGAAAAGAAAATACATTTTAAGACCTTGCAGAATTCTAATTTTTTCCAAGTTTAAGCAATAGACGGTGTCTGTATTTGATTACGGCAAACTGCGCAAGCGCTCTCCGCTTATTGGAGGACTTTCTAAGCGAAACTGGTTCCTATATACGATATACATGGGAAAAATCATAAAAATGCCCATGCAGCCAGCCGTTCACGGGATTCGAACCTCGGAACCATGTACCAGTTTACCGCTCGGCCGCTGGTGGACGAGTTTCATCGCTAAATTTCTCAAAGTCACTAATTTTCTGTAAAAATTGTCGAGCAGAAAAAGAATCATTGCATATTAAAACCCGAAGTTTAGAATTATAAAAAACAAAAATAAAAAAAAACAGTTGTGATTTACTTAACAGTAAGCTGTAAGTTTTATTTCAGTAAATGTATTTTAAATATTTTAGCAGCTTAATTATTGTTAAATTAAATGCAATGAACATAAACATAACTTTACGACTTTTATGTGCTTGTAAATACATATTTTTCCAATAGAGAAAGGCTCGGATGTTTTGAATATCTGAACAGGATATTCTTGCAATTATAAAATCCAAAACAGCCAGTTAATCTGCGCGTTTAAGTTGTACTATAAACCATATTAAAAAAACTGGAAACTGAGAAAAGAATTATATTCACAAATTAAAGTATGATATGCTATCATTAAAAAAAAACTTAAGTAAGAGCTTACAACTTTTAAAAAAAATTACCTTTTCAATAAACAATGATATTCAATTCATTCAAAATAAATAATATTTATTTGAATATTTGTTACTTACAAGGAGCCTTCCAGCCACATTCTTTCGCTTAAAAATGAAAACAAATAATTCATTAATATATCTATTCCATCAACAAGAACTTTATAAAAATTTTCGGGCTCATGTATTGATACATAAAATTTTAGAATAAAAAGACATAGAAACTACCTCCTCTTATTTTACATTTCGAAATGTAGGTTCATTCCAAATAAAATTCGCCCATTTTTTATGACTTATTTTTAAAATTTGAATAATATTTTTAAATAATATATAGAAATTTTTCTGAAAAAGTTTGAATTATAATCTATAAACGGTTTGCCATCATATTAAAGTAGATGTATTTTTAAGCATACCTGCAAAAAATTGGATTTTTTTATTCAAACTTTCCTAAGGTATACGTGAATAATTAATTACATTTTGGCGCGTTTTGAAATTTGGTATATTTATTATAAGCGATAATAACTAAAATGTGGTTTACGCCTTGTTAAAATTATTTGAAAGTATGAGCGGTGACCTTTTTTTCAGCTCGTAGACAAGGAAAAAACGGAAAGGAAAAT
Organism: Stegodyphus mimosarum; assembly: GCA_000611955.2. Lineage (NCBI taxonomy): Eukaryota > Metazoa > Arthropoda > Arachnida > Araneae > Eresidae > Stegodyphus > Stegodyphus mimosarum. The sequence continues at coordinate 48,508 of KK120920.1, read as the reverse complement.
AGGTTGCTGTAAATTAAGAAGTTCGCCAAGGGAATTATTCTTGGTGCAAACTAAAAGAAATACGCCAAGATAAATTTTAAATTTTTCACCCAAAATTTAATATCTAGGTATAATTTGAGTCGTAGAATCGAAATATGGAAAAACATTGGTATGTTATTTCAGAAAAAGTGTGATTTTGTGTCAAAATACCAATGTTAGAATAAAGCTAAATATAAATCTAATATATAACCTACATCGCGCTTTCGAGAATGAAGAACGTTATTTGAATTTTATCAATCGGCCAGTAGAACGAAAGATATAGAACTGCCCCCCCCCCTTTTTTTTGGTGCAGTGTACGTATGCTTCTCCCACTACGGAAAATCGGCTGTCTACGATGTTATATTCTTCGATATGTGCATTTAAAAAAGAAAGACGGGATAAAAAACACCCTGAAAGAAACGTGATCTAGACTTTTATTATCTTCAGTCGTGTTCGGAAAAAATAAAAATTATAGCCACCTGAGGGAAATAGTTGTTGCAAACTACGTGCACAAGCGGCATAGTTCAAATACTTCCACAGCTAGGATTATTTACCTGGTTGAATATTTTCTTTATTAAACGCTCGTTCGACCAGTCGTCTAAAATAGTTATTATAACAAAGAAAAATGTATAATGATTTGAATAAGTCCGGCTAGTGTAATTTCCTCACTTAGTAATTAATACAGCTGAGACGATTCGCTAATTGCTTTTAAATCATTTCGCTTGTTAATCAATTACATACAGATTAAATTTGAAAGAGGAATTTAATATATTAAGCTTTACCGAATAACAACTCACACGGTGGTAAAGATAAAAAATACCGTATTTCGGGCAGTGGTAATACGTTTCTTTCATATCACTGGTTTTGTTAAATGTATTTGAAGGACAAATATCTAAGAATTTTCCGAGTGGCAACAAATTTCTTTTAAATCGCTAAATTTTCTGATTAAATTTGAAATATAAATATTTTTCCATTTACCGAGTGGCTGTAGACTGCGGAGGGGAAGGGAAGGACAGTTCTATATCTCCCATTCTACTGGGCCGATTGACAAAATTCAAATTGCGTTTTCCATGTCTCGAAAGTGCGACTCAGGATATATATTAGATTTATATATAGCATTGTTCTGAAATAGGTATTTTGACACAAAAGGAGTCTTTTTCTGATGTGACTTACCAATTTTTTCCATGTTTCGATTCTACGACTCAAATTATGCCTAAATATTAAATTTTGTAAAATTTGGTGCGAAATTTATGGAGAAATTCAAAAATTTAACTTAGCGAATTTTTTTCAGTTTACACCAAGAATAATTCACCAGGCGAACTTCTTAATACATGGCAACCTATTTTCCTATCCCTTCTATTATGCAGAAGAGGAAAAAAAGTCACATAATTCCTACCTTTTTACACTGTGAATGCGCGAAAAAAAGTCACATCGTTCCTTCTTTCAAATAATTTTAACAAAGTGCGTAAACCACATTTTCGTTATAATCGCTTTCAACAAATATGCCAAATTTCAAAATCTGACAGTATATAAATTCACGTATATCTTCGGAAATTTTGAATAAAAAGCTCTAATTTTTTGCAGGTATGCTTAGAATTACATCTACTTTAAGATGACAGTAAAAATTTTATATGTTATAATTCAAAATGTTTTTCGAAAAATTTATAAAAATTTTCTAAAAATACAAATTTTAAAAATAAATCATAAAAAATGGGGGAATTTTATTTAGAATCAACCTAAATTTCGAACTGTGTAAGAAGGAATCAAAGAAGTTTCATAGAAAACATATATTAATAAATACATACCAAATTGAATTAACATCGAGGAGTTAAAATTTTGAGAGCTAATTTTTTAAAAATTACTTCTGCGAGTTTTACAAAACTTGGAAATGTGGCATAATTTGAGTCTTAGAATCAAAATATGGAAAAAAAAATTGGCATGTCATTTCAGAAAAAATCCGATTTTGTGTCAAAATACCTATGTTAGAATAAAGCTATATATAAATATAATATATATCCTAAGTCGCGCTTTCGAAAAATGAAAAACGCAATTTGAATTTCGTCAATCGGCTCAGTAGAACGGGAGATATAGAACTGTCCCTTATTTTTTTCGCACAGTGTACATTACTTTTATATCGCTGACTTTGCTAATCAAAATTTCATTAAATTCGCACAAAATATGAAGCAAATAAAAAACAAATTCAAGATTTGGTCATACCTTTGGGTACAGGACTATTGTTTTCAAAATCTGGTGGTTCTGTTTGCCCTAGTTTGCGACAATACGAAGATGGTTAGGGTAGGTTATTTGAATATGACAAAGGCACGAGGACATCTGCTTAAGAGGAGGAATATCGTCATGGAAAGCATATCCTGATGCTCGCACTCATGAGGAAATCTACAAAAACCAACGATGCAGATATCTCGTTCGTCTGGGTTCGAACCCAAAGCCGGTCGATCTGCTAGTATTCAAAGACCTTAACCATAGTGCAAGGCAGAAACATATATACATATACGCCGATTTCTAACTTAATAGAAATGAAATAAGTAAGCAAATTTTCGCGTGGGGTTAATTTACATGAAAATAAAACCGTAATTTTTTTTCCTAACCTTTCGTTTTTTTCATTTGGAGCAGCTCATTTTAAAGTAAGATTTTAAATTCTATACCTTTAATTTCTGGGGTACTAATTTTAAAACTAGTAGGCTTATAATATTTACTTAGATTAAAATTACGTCAGATCTTAAACTGAAATCTGTATAATAAGATGAAATTATAAATTATTTTTGGTATTGTGATTTTTATACTTTTGAAACTTTTAAATCAGTTTTTAATCAAAAGTTTTCAGATTCCACTTTAAGTTTTTAAATTTTTTCTGCTCTGCGTTGATTTAGTGTTTCACAATTCTGCCTCTTTACCTTAATTCTTAATTAACTGCGCTCAAAATTTCACGAAATCAGTCACGTGGTGCTCTATTAGTTATATTCAAAATTCGATTTAGATTTCTTTAATTTAATTTTTAAACGAATTTTCGCACATATCTTCGGGATGTGTTGCGACTTATCTCACTTGTCTGACAGTAACATCAGAACAAGTTCACAAAATTCATCGTGACAAGGAGTGCAAAATTACGCCTGTCGTTGGTAAGAGCCTTCAGCACGCTATACAGGTGACAATACGACTTCGCTCAGTTCCGCCCCCAATTTTGATGGAAAGCACCCCGTGGGAACAGGTCCGACGATGTTCCACCCCCTCTTCCCCTACCACCAACCTCTCGAAAAGACTTTTGGCTCGCCGCGTATTTAGAGTGCCCTCATGCCGCACAGATACTATACATTTACAAGCATCGATATCTTCTCCGGATATGGATCTACTGCGGCCCCAAAGAGCTTGGGATTCGAACCCGAGCGCTTCGGGAACCGCAGTAGGCTGCTCTAACCACTAAAACGTATGGTCGGCACGACTTACGCTGTTAGGATATGGTTTACTGCCACTAGCACACTCAGAACTCCACGCGAACAATTAAGGGATAATTATCTTAATTTGTTTATTTTCTGTGTAGTCGCTAAGATTTATTTATGACATGTTTTACTCTATATTGAGCTCATCGAAAACATCCTAAAAGATTTACTGAAACAGCTATTACTTTCTTTTTACGCTCTATATTTATATAAGCTTAAATTCATTGCATTACTATATACTTACTATATAGCTACGGCCTCGCGACTGTCCTTTTAAATAATTACTGCGAATGAGAATTGACAGTTTTTTATAAATAATAATGACATACAGCAAAATGAACAACTGTAAATAGCTTAAAGAGAATAAAACAATTCTTCCTCAGCGCACGAAATAATATCGTTAAGGTCTCCAAACTACTCTCAGAATAAACTATTAAACGCAGTTCAGCTAGCTGTCTTTCAATAGACAACTCTCACAATTCATTAACAGGTATCTGGTCTTGAGCCATATAAGGCTGCTCGGGCATGGATATCGTGCACCACGGGCTTCTGGAAGTTTTGGGGAAAATCGGTCGCAGGGCTTTGCAATTGCATTTTTCCTAGTCTTTCAGAATGTCGCCAAGACCCGTCGGAGCATATTTGCTCATTTCTCGATATCTAGTTCAGCAATTGTTTTTTTTTTGTTCAAGTGCTTGATTCACAATTGAAACTGGCATGACACATTTCTGTGTGAGGAATATACACACATTTAATAACCCCCTAAAATTATCTCTGTAAAAGTAAACCCTAAAATTATCTCTGTCCTCTATCTAAACAAACCCTAAAATTATCTCTGTAAAAGCAAATACAGTAGAAGTCCATTAGTCCGGCATCCAACAGTCCGGAATGCCCGATAGTCCGGCATCGCTCCGTAAAATTGTAAAAATTTTGGTTTTCTCCAAAAGTGTGTCTTTAAAGCAAATAAAACCGCTCGAGAGCTATTCGGAAGTTTTCGGGGGTAGTTCGAGATCATCCGGAAGCGCTCGGTATTGTTCGGAAACAATTAGCGGCCGGCTAGTCTCAGCTGTCACAACAAATTCAGGTGCAGTGCAGCTCCGTTAATCAATCACGAAGCGTCTTCGCCATTTTTTTGTGCGTTGTTGTTTTGTGTCCTTTCACATCGCAGTAAACGTAACTTTTGAAACTGTTTATAAAAAAAGTGATTTTCGTTCTAACTGTACAGTGACCATGTTTTCAAAACCTAAGCCTTCGAGTTCAAAAGGAGAGAAACGAAAACACGTAACACTGACTCTCAATCAGAAACTAGAAATCATCAAACGGCTAGAAAAAGGCGAGAATAGAAATGTTTTAATGAATGAGTTTAATATTGGCTCATCAACTATTTATGACATTAAAAAACAAAAAGATGAACTAATGAAGTTTGCTTCTCAATCGGTAACAACTGAAAAATTGGCTTCTAGAAAAACATTAAAAAAACCAAAACTGGAACAGCTAGATAGTGTATTGTTCAAATGGTTTAGTGCAGTACGTTCTGAAGGAAAGCCGGTAACAGGGCCAATGATTGTTGAAAAGGCAAAGAAATTCGGCCAAGATTTAGGAGTTGCTGAAAGTGAATGTAATTATTCTGATGGTTGGCTCAGAAACTTTAAGTTTCGGCATGGAATTCGAAGACTTGATGTAACTGGAGAAACCCTTTCAGCAAACCAAAACTCTGCAGAAAAATACAAAGACGAGTTTGAGAAAATCGTGGCTGATAATGATTTAACACCTGAACAGATTTACAATGCTGATGAAACAGGGCTATTGTGGCGATGTTTACCAACATCTACACTAGCTGGGGGAGGAGAAAAAGCAGCCAAGGGTTTTAAAAAAAACAAAGACAGATTAACCGTTTTGCTATGTGCTAATGCGTCTGGAAACCACCGAGTGACCCCTTTTGTGATAGGTAAATCTGCAAAACCCAGGGCTTTTAAGAATGTTACACACTTGCCTGTCCAATACGATGCTCAATCAAATGCGTGGATAACTGCCGCCCTCTTTAAAGACTGGTTTTTTCACCACTTTGTGCCTGAGGTCAAGGAATCATTCAAAAGCCTTGGTCTACCAGAAGATACTAAAGCCATCCTTCTTTTGGACAATTGCAAAGCCCATCCGCCAGTAGATGAGTTAGTTTCTGGAAATATTGTTGCTACTCTGCTCCCACGTAACGTAACATCTTTGATTCAACCCATGGACCAAGGGGTTATTCAAAATTTTAAATGCTTTTATAGAAGGTCTTTTACTCAAGGCCTGTTAAATACCGACTGTGAGGTGACTGATTTTCAAAAAAAGTTTACAGTAAAAGATGCCGTCTATGCTATTGCACAGTCGTGGAACCAGGTAAAAAATACAACACTCCAAAAATGCTGGAGAAAACTTTGGCCAGCTGCAAACCCTGCATCTGACCTCACTCTACAGACTGATGAGGAAGAAAACCATCAAGACGCTCTGACCAAAGTTTTGGATGTCGTTAGAAGTACTGACAATCCCTTGAAAAACCTGCCTGAAGATGAGGTAGAGGAGTGGCTTTTAATCGACGAGAATGAGCCTGTTGAACAAGAACTAACCGATGAGGACATTATCAACATTGTAGTAAACCCTCAGCCTACTCAAAATCTTGAAGAAAATGACTCAGATGCCGAAACGGAAGAAAAGGAAAAAATCAGATGGGCAGAAGCTGCAGAATCACTAAATAAGTTTATCTCTTTTGCTGAGGCTAGTACTAGCTACAGTGCTTCAGAAATTATTGATTTCCATATCATTAGAAATAAATTTTATACTAAACGCCAAAAGTCAAGAAAACAAAAAGACATTCGTGACTTTTTTAAATCTAAGTGAAATATGTTTTACGGTACGTGTACATACATTATATGAAATGTAAAATAAACTTTGTTGTATGTATTTGCATACTGTATTTTTAGTTTAATTATTAACCTAATTGTTCTTATAATTACCGCCCGATAGACCGGAATTTTCGGTAGTCCGGCACCGAGTCGGTCCCGAACGTGCCGGATTATCGGACTTCTACTGTAAATGAATAAACCCTGCACAATATTATAACAGCACATGAGCAATGCAATCAAATGAATTTAAATATTTTCAATAGCTATAAATATTTACAATGAATATAAATATGTACAAAATATTCACAGCAATATGGATAAAATGCTTACCCAGACTGTCATCACAGTGAGCATCACACGGTGAATCACAGCGCTGTGTCTCTTCATTAAAATGAAGTCCTTTAGGGCAGGAGTATGGCTTCGGCAATCCATCATAACAGTGAACATAGCTTTCACAGCTTTCAGGGTTGGGATGCAATCCGTCCTTGATGCATCTGTAGTCTGTTCTGAGCGCATAATCTGAACAAAGATTTTCTGTTAATTCTAATTATTGTAATCATATATTAATAGTTGGATGCCAAGTGTTGCGAAATGAACTAAACTGAAGCTGTGATAGAGTGACTTCAGCTTCTAGAACGTATGAGAATTAGAGTAAGTCTTTAGTTTGAAGCACAAAAGAATGTTTTGTTGTTGTCTCTGTCCTTGCACGTGTTTCATTGTTCCAATATAAAGTGTTTCCATGTTTCTCGAATGACTTTTGTCTTTCTGGACTCTCCAAAACAACCTGCTGTACGAACCCATGAATTCAATTTTGCCTTTTCATTCTCAGCACTAAGTCCCGAAGAAGTCCGAATGGTCCCGAAGAAGAAGAAAAGAAAGGAAGAAGTTTCTGTCTACAAGATGGCAAAACGTATGTGAACTCGGTACGTTAAATGTTTTCTTAAAGAATGTAATAAAATATTTTACATTAATAATCACCTTAAACATTATGATGATTAGCGAAGAGTGACTTTGAAAGCCATCGACTTTCGGTTGGGACAAAAGCTCTTCTAACGTATCCAACTTCTGAATTAAAAACCCGAGAGCACTAGACAGGATTTATCCTCGAATCCTGTCACCTTAAGTTCTCAGTAAAAACTGAGGAGAAGCTTGGACAAGTCGACTTCGCGTAATCCAATAGCCCGTTTATATAAAACTAAATCTATTTGGTTTTTAAACGAGCTTTTTAAGTAAACGTCATTGAAGTACATTCGGAATAACTGCTTTTTGTTACCCTATCATTTATTGTTAATATAACATACGCTTTCAAATTACTGTGCACCGTATTATATGTTTTGTACACTGGACGCGATGGTAAAATCAGGAACGGAAGATTATTATTTATTTAGGTATCAAATAGCAGTGGTATTGAAGGTGAAACAGAATTCGATGATGTGCCTGAAGATATAACGAAGATGAGAATGACGAACTTTTTATATTATTCGAGAATGAAATTTTTTAAGCTATGTCATTTCTTTTAAATAAACAGAACTTAGGTACAAGTAGAAATCTAATTTTTGTATGCTAATCTTTTTCTTATTTTTAAACCTATCATTTTTATATGCGACTTATAACGCGCAAGCGTAAGTTTCGATCTTATTTTTGTATTAAAAGTGCGCGTTATACGCGGGAATATTCGGTAATAACTGCTGCATTATTACTTTACGAATGTTTGATTTCATCCTAAAATTTGCTCAATTGTTAAAGTTTCATTGGAAACATAAACCTCCAGAAAATAAGTTTGCGTTTGTTACATCGGTAAAACAATTGTAAATAATCACATCTTCTTTTATTGGGAATAATAACCCAAAAAAACGTTTCAAGGAATAAAACGTTTTGTTACTAAATTTACATGTTATTTGCCATTCAGTAGAGAAATTTAAAATTCTACTCACTTGATTTCCAGCCACATTCTTCAGCTGAAATGAGAAACAAAAGAATAAATATAAATTGTTGCAAAATATCCTGTGCATGAAATTTTTTGATAAAAACATTGCAAAGAAATGAAGTTTACAATTTGAAGTTAAGAATGTTTAGATACTGTTAATAAATTTCAGTTCAAAAGAACTTCAAATTTGTATTATTTATGCAACGTGAACTTCGATCAATGATGCCTTCAAAGAAACATTTAATTGTATTGCTTTATTCTGTTAGTATAACCATACTAGTAAATTAACTTTTATACTGCCTTAAATAGTGCAGATATCAATTTACTTGATTGCATGGTTTTAAGAACAAGCCCTATAGCAAACCTTCTCAAACTGCAATTGTTGGTTCTGATGGAATGACCCAGTAATCATTCTCTCAAATGGATAGTCTGATGGAATGGTCTAACAACACTCTACTTATTATACTATGCTGAGGTATAATTATTTTTTACGGTTTTTCATACTGTATATTTCCAGTCTGCCTTTTTTGCCATTATTGCTATGATTTGAAAAGTCATTAGCCAAATTGTTTACGATATTCATTCTGTGTACAAAAAAAAATTAAACAGTGATCTACTCTATATATGAGTATACAGATCCTCATCCACATTCGTGCAGAAAAAGAGGCTGTTTACGCCAAACTTATTCAATTACGGAAAGACGCTACGTTTTATGACACCATGCACAGTCCAATTATGTATGATTGTCAAGAAAATACCCTTCAAATTCATCTAGGGCTCAAAAGTATAGGTGTGTATGTCAAAACCTGATGAAGAACGGTGTCCTTCCATCTCACAAGTAACACGCACAAACAAGTAAAGGTGTCGGAAGTGCATTTGTGGAGTTAAAAGACCAGAATCAAATATATAGCTGGAAAGCACATTTAGCATATTATAACAGAGTTTTTCAAGAGGAAGCGTTTGCAGTAAGGGAAGTTATACACCATGTAATAGATTCGAATAAAATAGTATTCAAACATGTACACTGATAGCATGTCCGTACTTTTAGCCATCTCTGATCACCAGCACACTTCGCCAATCATCTTAACATTCAGCAACTTCTACAAAACAATAGACATATACATATAAACCTACGATGGATGAAAGCACGCGCAGGAATAGAAGGTAATGAAATAGCTGACAAACTAGGCAAAGAAGCTGCTGATAACTATAGAAGCATCAGGATGCGTTTTTACACACTTAAAAAACATCTCTTTGAAAAAGCAGTCCATAAAGGCAAAATGAATGGGATCAGGGTACAACAGGAAGGCGAACGTATAACTTTATACCAAAAGTTTCAACTAAACGTCTTATAGCCATTCCGCAGCTAACACAATTTATAACCGGTCATGGTCCATTTCTTGCGTACTTCAGTAGGTTTAGAAACTCAACGTCTGCGTCTGTGGAATTGAAGACTTCCCAGAACATTATATCTTCCACTGCTCTTTCACAGACTCAAATCGTCTACGCTTACATCTACGACATCTACGACACAGCATTCATCTACATCTACGACACAGCCTTCAAACGACACAGCATCAAAACATCTACGACACAGCATTCAAACATCGACGAAACATCTACGACACAGCATTCAAAAAATTTATAACAAAAAATCGTGTGGCAATTAATAATATCTCTAGAAGTATCAATATAATAACAGCAGTGGGGCAAGATAGTTGTCAGCTAAGCTAAATGAATGTATTGACTAAGTCATCATTTCAAATCTGATGAACGTTCTGAGTAGTGGTAATACTTACATCAGTTGAACATGACTAACTAATGAACTTATGAACATTTTTTTTAAACTGGTAAAAACTTTAAATCATGAAATAACAACAGTACAATATAGAATACAGTGCCGTTATGAATAAGCAGCAATAAGCACCACTTTTTGTTTAATTAATTTTTTCTTATGTGTTTACTTTTATATTTTCTGTGGTATGTCCATGTATGCATTGTAAGTCCTTGTTATATGCGTATATTATATGTTTATGGTGTATGTGTATATGCTATATTTTATAATTCTATGTGAATGCCGGGGATGTCACTCTGTACTACGAAAGTTGCTATTACCAAAATAAAAACCAATAGCTATGCAAGAGCTTGTGCTTAAATTATATAAACTCTTGTTGTCCCTAGGAGCTGTTGATCTAGATTGGAGAGGGTGTGGGGCATTTACCTTCTCACCTATGTTAGACATCAGGTGTCCCCGCCCTCCGTCACCTGTCACCAGTACAGGTGTTGCTATAATAGCAAAGTTGCTTAGGATGTCTGGAAAGGGTATTTTGTGAGGAAAGGGATGGACGAGGGCGCAATATTTGAGAATCCCTGTATCAGAGGACGAATTAGCTCAAATAGTTAAGGCGCAGTATGAACTAGAAACAATGAAATTTAACGTAGGCAATTGTTGTTATTACTTACTTCGATTGACAAATCCCTCTCAGTTCAGCAAAGGTCGTTGAAAACCATCCGCATTACTGGGGCGTTCACCCTTAGTATTTTAATTTACTGCTACAAAAATTATATATTAAGTTACGTTGTATTAAAGACCTTTTTAAATTGCACTATCTTCCATTAGACGGCGAAGAGCCAAAAATTCATTATAGCTCACTTAAAAGTATTGCGAACGTCCCCAAATTCGGTATTGTAGCCAATAAATATACAGAGGGCCCACAAAAGTCCGGTACCACGCGTTTAACTGCCGAACGGTTGTAGCTATAGTCATAAAAGTGATGTCCAGGTATAGTAAATTGGCTATGCGATACTAAATGAGATAGCTTTCAGCGCTACCTGGTGGAAAGCAGTAGACTTAGCGTCCCTGTCTCGAAAACGATACGAGCTAGGAAGAAAAGGTGAATTGCAAAGTATCGCCGATTTAGTACAAAAAGACACCTCGTGGACACGAATGTTAAGAATAGAACGTTATAAACCATTTGTTTGTTCGTGATTTCCGAAACTGTGATGTCACGAAACGATCTTAGAAACAAAAAAACACATAGTTATTACAAGCTATCTTTATTATCGATGTTTTACACTTCTCTTTGAACACATCTGGACCCTTGTTAGATGTTCATGTTGCACGTTGTAGCATAGCGGGTGACACGTTTACACAAGCCTCTGTAATACGTCTTTGAAAGTCCTGCAATGTTTGTGGAGGGGTCGCACACATCTGCTGTTTGAGGTATCCGCACAAGAAGTCCATTGGAAGCAGGTCAGGTGAATGTGGAGGCCACTCTTCGAAGCCACCCTACCCAATTATTCGTTCTCTGAATTCCTCCGTCAGGTACTGCTTCACTTGCGACGTTATGTTGGAACCATCCATTCAGGAGATGGAGCAATGGCAGGTTCTCAACAAAATCGAGTATTATATCTTGCAGAAGTTCTAAATATTGTGCGGCCGTTAACTTACCCTGGTAAAATATTCAGCGGATTAGCCTGTTATTATAAATTCCACATCAAGCATTAATCGAAAACAGTATTTGATCTCAAATGTCGGCAGAACATGATGTATTTCCAATGCCAGTAATAGGTGTTCTGCCTATTGTATATTTCATTCTTCAAAAAGTATGCCTCATCCGTTAACACTATACCTGCCAAGAATGCTGGCTGAACCTCTATTTGGTTCATAACGAAGTTGCACCATGCAAAACGTCTCTCGGCATCCCCGTTCAATACTGCCTGATCAGGTGTTGGTCAGTATGACTGAGAGCATAATTCATTTAGGATTTCCAAAGTCACGCAGCCTATGACCCTTAAACGTTTTAGAACCTGTAAGATGGTTTTGTATGAAGGACGCTGGCCTGCAGTAAAACGTTGCCGATGCAACTCGCTGTCGATCGCGCCTTGCGCTCACTTCACGGTGAGTAGCACAATAATCACTTTTTGAAAATTATTCCATGACCATTCCTCCAGCTTCAACATAGAATCACAAGGAGGTATCTCTTTTATGTCTATCTCGTGTGAATAGGTGTGACATTACACACGTTATTTGCATAATGTACAAATTCGCTCACCAAGCTCAACTTGCGTTCAGTTGATACGTTTTGCGACATGATTGTGCATGATCTGTATGTTGTCTTCTCTGTTCGTAAAGACATCAGTACAAGGATGCACCCCAAGGGTTTGAACCACAGTCCTTTCGATTGTGAATTGCAAATGATATCAATGTGCCGCGATACGGGCATGTTTTTCATCCGAAAGATAATCTTTTCTCCTTTCATATAAGTTTCATGACATCACAATTTCGGAAACGCGAAGAGACAAATGTGCGTTTTTAGTATTCATATCCACAAGGAATCTATTCGTACCAAATCGACAATGTTCTACAACTTTGTAATTCACTTTTTCTTGTTATCTCGTATCGTTTTCGAGATAGGGAGGCTAATTCTTCCGTTTTTCACCAGGTGGCGCTGTAAGCTATTTCATCACGTAGAGCATAGCTACTTTACTATACCTAGATACCAATTTTATGAATATAGCTTCAGCCGTTCGGCAGTTAAACGGGTGGTATCGGACTTCAGTGGGCGTCTTGTATATCGGATCAGTTTGTCATATCTTGGCAGCATCAGTGTGTATAATAAGAAAGCAGATTTAAACAGAAATTTTGGGATGCGTCGCTATATCTTATGCCTAACGTAACTGAAAAGATTAAAACGGTCTTTTTACTATCATAGTCATGATTAGAAACGTCATTAGCCAAATTGCCATCATGTGACAAGAGAACTACAACAGGAAGTCACTGGCTGCTTCAAAACTAACCAAATCATCGAAATGCAGAACAATGACTAAATGTTTGCCTTTCTTAGAATGTTTTGTTCCTGAAACGCGAAACTATTTTCTAAGTATGAATTGTTTATTCCGAATGTTCAATCAGGGAAGGTTATAGTATGTTTAATCATTATAAGTCCAGTTTATGTTGTCGACTTAAAACTAGAATTGAACATTGACTTTAATACGATTTTCTCTCATAACAGCTAGTAATATTACTTCAGCACTTGTTGTATTTAGAAAATATCATGAAAGAGATCATTTCTATATGAAGACAGTAATCTAAGTAGTTCTTACTTAATATCTGAAAGTGGATAAGCACTCTAAAAAAAAAAAAAAAAAAAAAAACAAACAAAAAAAAAAAAAAAAAAAAAAAAAAAAAAAAAAACGCCAGTTCTATATCTCCCGTTCTACTGGGCCGATTGAGAAAATTCAGATTGCATTTTTCATATCTCGAAAGCGCGACTTAGAATATGTATTAGATTTATATATAGCGTTGTTCTAATATAGGTATTTTGCCACAAAATAGGACTTTTTTCTGAAATGACATGCCAGTGTTTTTCCCTATTATGATTCTACGACTCAAGTTATGCTAAATTACCAAATTTTGTAAAAATCGCACGAGTAGTTTTTAAAAGATTAGCTCTCAAAATTTTAGATCCTCAATGTTAATTGAATTTGATATATATTTATTAATATCTCCTTTTTTTATTAAACTTACTCGATTCCTTCTTTCACATTTCGAAATTTAGGTTCATTCCAATTAAATTCGCCTATTTTGTATGATTTATTTTAAAAATTTATATTTTTAAATAGTTTTTATAAATTTTTCGAAAAAAATATTGAATTATAATCTATAAAATTTTTACCATCATCTTAAAATAGATGTATTTGTAAGCATGCTTGCAAAAAAATAGAGCGTTTTATTCAAAATTTTCTAAGATATACGTGAATTTATACATTTTCGCGCTTTGGAATTTGGCATATTTCTTAAAAGCGATAATAGCACAAATGTAGTTTACGCACCTTTGTTAAAACTATTTCAAAGTATGAACGATAACTTTCTCCCCTCGTCTGCAATGAAAAAAAGGAAAAGAAAATGGTTGCTACAAGTGAAGAAGTTCGCCAAGTGAATTATTCTTGCTGAAAACTAAAAAAAATACGCCAAGATAAATGTTTGAATTTCTCCGTAAATTTCGAACCCAATTTAACAAAATTTAACAATTAGGCATAATTTGAGTCGTAGAATCGAAATATGGAAAAAAACCTGGCATGTCATTGAAGAAAAAGTCTGATTTTGTGTCAAAATACCTACGTTAGAACGATGCGATATATATATCTTAAGTCGTGCTTTCGAGAAAACGCAATTTGAATTTCATCAATTGGCCCAGTAGAACGGAAGATATAGAACTGCCCCTCCCCTTTTTTTCGCAGTGTACATATAAGTAAACAGGTTATTCCAAGAATAATTATTTCTATTAATACAAGAATATAATTGCAATTACATTTTACAACACATTTAGCGCCGAAATCAGACATCTGTTTGTAAACTCTGGAGTAAAAACCGTGATTAACTTTTAAAACGAAAAAAGCAAAAGCATAAAAACACAAGTTAGGTAAAGGCTTTACGAAACCATTTGTAAGCTTACCTAATGTCGGGTCGCAATAGGCTAGACACCGTGGAAGGCAACTTCGCGTCTCTTCGTTGTAGTGATGCAGATAAGGACAAAAGCGAATGGTGGCTTCACGTTCGACGCACTGAATAAAAAACCCACATTCGCCGGGAACGGCAATTTTTTCATCTTTGGTGCAGTTAACAAAAACGGCTGACGTAGGAACTAAATGGATAAAGAGATATAAATATGTTTTAAGTTTATTCAATTTCGTTTTCTGTAACATATACTGTAGAATAAAACAAAATTCTTATTTCAAGTTCTCCAGAGCTGACATTTATTTTTAACTAATCTGGTATTATATTATTATTCTGGTAAAGGTACATAAAATGAAATTTGGTTTTATTTGCGTCCAATAAAAGCTGCCTTAAAAGAAAAACTCAATTGTTGGGATATCAATCAACTTAAATCAACAACATCACCTCATGGCGACGCTGAATACCATTTTTAATGTCCTGGAAAAAAAAATTTAGAAATTAAGCATGTTATCTTACGAAATAAATATCAGCTTCCTACATTTGCTTTGATATGAAATGATCAGGGAAATAATACCAAAAAAATGCTACTCAAGTGTTTTTGTCAAATTACTCTGAGAAAGTGAAACTGAAGGTGCAAGAATTTTAAATATGTACTATATTTATACAATAATAATGCGTTCGCGCTTAATGTGATCACTTTTGCGCGAAATAGTCATGGAATTTAACAAATTTAATCTAAAATTGCCAAGAAACGTATTAATAGTTGTTATTTTCTCGGCATTATAATACAAAAAAAAATTACAAAACATTTGTTTACGAACTGTTCATTATGTTTCTCTAAGTTACTCCTACAGCTTAATATTTTCCTCCCATTCGGATAACTCCTTCTTGGTGCGTCGTTTTTTTTTTTTTTTCTGTCTAAGAGTTTATATAGTTAGCACTCGCATAATGACAACATAGCGATATAAAGGAAAAAATATATTATAAAGAAAATGAGTTTAATAGACTCATTATGGAAGTTGCTATAATGAGTTATGGAAGGCTGCTATAATGAACTGCCATTATAACCAGCATCGAATGTACTTAGAATGCAATATTATCAGCAACTCCGTTGAATATCGTCGTGGTTAACCGCGGATTGCCATATCTTTGACCTGCAGTTTCAATCCCGGGGAAGACATGGATGTTTGTAAATAGTAGAACGTCGGATCACGAACGCTTCATATTACGAACAATTCGGTTCACGAACAAATTATCTGAAGAAAACACAATTCGGAAACGAATGTTGTATCAACTTACGGACACCCAAATACCCAATAAATCATTTTACAAAAGTCTTTCGAGGTAACCTGGTTACAGAATTCACATTCAAAGACTTCCTGAAACAGCATTTTAATATTTTCCTAACTATCCTAACATTCCTAATATCTTCTTAATCTGTCATTAAGAACACCATAAATTCGATGTATGAAAAATGAGGACTACATCTTGTTTTGCAGAGAGATTTTGACATTTAAGACATATTTTGTTATTTAGGATATTGCATCTCTAGGCAAAATTTTGGCTTGGAAGTTAGTGTACACGCAAAGGAGTTACTACTAGAAGACTACAAAAGTAAGCTCAAGAAGAAAGAACTGCAACAGCTTCCGAAACAGCAGCAAAAGGCGATTGTGAAAGAAATGTCTTCAGAAGAGAAAGAAGGAAGAAATGGCGTTACTAGGTCTTAGACCGCGAAATATTTCCAAAAGGAGACAAGATGCGAAGTTAACGATATCTCCTGTTAAAGCAGCAGCAAACTACAACGTACATATTTTCGATTGCAATGCATTCTCACTTTAGCAACATTTAAAACCTCAATAAAAACAAATCGCGTGAGACAAAATTTCAACGAAATGCAAGCCGAGTGAGTCTGAAGCTGAAACGAGTGACACTAACAAACAAAGAAACGATGAAAGAGGATACCTTAGGAAATCCAATTACCTTGATATATGATAAAACTAATGCAATGAAATATTCATATATGTATCCAACAGAATTCTCTGTTGGAAATGAATAAAGTACCTTTGAACGACAAAATACAAATAGATGCCAAAGCATTATCAAAATACCAATTGGTATTTCGGCAACATAGGAAGGCCGTCCAACAGAAGAAAGGGGAGAACACTGCCTACTGTGTAGTGCATTCCTTGCTGGGCTGGATTCCGACGCTGGTATGCCCCGTGATGGTTGTTGCGCTAGAACTGTAGTGCGAGGGAATAACCTATAAATAAATAGGCGAATTTCTGGTGCTCCGCCCCCTTTTCCTTGTCCCTGTTTTTATTGAAAAGGATTCCTTATCCAAAAAATAATAATATCTGTTCTTATCCTCTTCCTCATCATTTTCCATTTATGCTGCTCACGCTCCTTCGTCCACGTACAGAGAAATTAAATTAAATTTTCGTCAATTACATCTGGTTAATATTGTATTAATCGTTTTTGCGTGATTTTAATGATTTCCGTTGGTTTTGTGTTATGAACGTGTACACAAAGTACTGGTGTTAAATACATTTAAATATATTATAAAATATTTCTCCCGACTTCTTGGCATGCCGTCGGGTGTAGTGGTCAGCACACTCGGCGCATATTCAAGAGGTTCGTGATTCAAGTCCCGGCTTTGCTCATTTCTTCAGCTTCCTGACATCGAAAAGAAGCTAATGACTCTACAGTGGCGCACGAACTAAAAAACGTAGTAGATGATGATTCTCTAACACTAGGATTTGGCGATTCGGTCCCCTAATCCCCAGTCGCCTTTCAAAAGGGGAAGTACACAGTCCAGTCACATTAATGTGACCACCACGTACTTTCCATGTCAGAGTTAAATAACCAATCACAGAAGGCAGGTGGCAGCACAGTGCAGTTGAGCCTATATAAAGGGTGTGTGAGGGCTTCGGAAAACATTTCAATCGTTGGCGTAATGCAGAAACGAAGCGATTTATCCGACTTCCAAAAGGGCATGATCATTGGCTTTCGGGCCAAGGGTGGAAGCATTTCCGAAACGGCTGAGTTTGTGAACTGTTCGCGTGCCGCCGTGGTAAAAGTGTACCGTGCATGGCAAAATGGGACTGTCCAAAATCAGCGACGTGGCAAATGTGGTGCACCACGGGCCATAGATGACAGAGGCGAACGACGGTTGCGGAGATGCGTTCGGGCAGATAGACGGGCTACCGTTGAGCAACTGACCACCAAAATGAACCAAGGGGCTACCAAAAGTGTCTCCCAAAGTACTATTCAGCGAACATTGCTGCGTCTGGGCCTCCGAAGCAGACGCCTGGTTCGTGCACCTATGCTGACTGCTGTTCATCGACGGCGAAGGCTAGAATTTGCACGCCAGTACAGCAGCTGGACGTCCACTGAGTGGCGACAGGTTGCGTTTTCGGATGAATCGCGTTTTATGCTCCATCGGACAGATGGACGTTGGCGTATAAGGCGTGAAACCTCTGAAAGGAACCACCCTGCAACCATTGCCGGAACGGTCCAAGCTGGAGGCGGGAGCATTATGGTCTGGGGAATGTTTTCCTGGCATTCTCTAGGTTCACTGATCATTGTGGAAGGCACAATGGATCAATACAAGTACGCATCTGTCCTTGCGGACCATGTTCACCCCTACATGCGCATTGTTTTTCCTCAGGATGATGGCATCTTCCAGCAGGACAATGCGAGGTGCCATACAGCTGCCAGTGTACGTGCGTGGTTCGAAGAGCACCAGGATGAGTTTACCGTCCTCCCCTGGCCAGCAAACTCACCTGACTTAAACCCAATCGAGCATCTGTGGGACCATCTCGATCGACTTGATCACGCCATGGATCCTCAACCGCGTAATCTAGCGCAGCTGGCAACGGCATTAGAGTCGGCATGGCTCAACATCCCAGAGAACACCTTCAGGGACCTATGTGACTCTCTTCCTGCACGTCTCGCAGCAGTCCGCTCTGCGAAAGGTGGTTATTCTGGCTTTTGACAGTTGGTCACATTAATGTGACTGGACTGTGTATATAAGGTATTTCTCCCGCTTTCCTGGCAGCACGCTTGGCGCATTTTAGAGAGGTCCGTGTTTCAAATCCCGGCGAAGGCTTTGCTCTTTTCATCAGCTTCCTCACTTCGAAAAAAAAATTAATGATTCTACAATGTAACCATCTGTGGTTGAAGAACGAATTAATCCATTTTACCTTAATTCTTGTAGCCAAAATATTTTTGGTTGAGGAACTTTTCGGAAGAGGAATGATCTTCGGAAACGAATTAAATTCTTGAACCGAAAATTCACTGTATAGAGTTTTATGGCATGGGGCAGTTAAAAACGGCCAATCCGCAAATCTCCTCAAGAAGTTGATGGCAGGCGAAGAGTGGTACGAATACTTGGTGTCCAACCCCGGTGTTCTCAATCAAAATTGAGATGAGGTTGAGCAAAGTTGTTCTGTGACAGGTAAGGCGCTCAAGGTCTTAGCCTCTTGGCTATAATGATTCTTTTCAGATAGGAGGATAAACAGAGACAGCAATAACAACAGAAAGGTGTAAGGTTATTAACTTACCAAGATCCTGCCTTCCACACCATTCCCCTGAAAATTAAAAATTTTCCTTGGAAAAAATTATCTCACATTGTTTGCAACATTATAAAAATATATGAAAGGTTTAAGTTAAATGCAAAGAAAACTTATTGAAAAATGATTTAATCATGACTATCATGGATGAAATCTTTTATATTGTACACTTCATATAAAACTAAATATAGTTCGCCCCAACTTACTTAGGCTTACATCGCACTGGGCATCGCAAGGTTCTTCGCAACGTTTGGCTTCCGCGTTGAAATGTAATCCTCTAGGACACGGCAATTCATACGGAAGACCGTTGACACATTGTATGTAACTTTCACAGTTTCTGTAGTTTTTGTACAGTCCGGATTTCATGCATATGAAGTCAGGTGTGATAAGCCTAACTGAAATATAAAAATTATTCAGTTACTTTTTCTAACATGTTAATGTATGATAATCAACAGTATTCTTTAAGTTTCTGTAAAAGCAGAAATTCTCAAGAAAATGTACCCCCTATCTCCACTTTATTTAATGATTAGCACTATTCCTAGATCGTCAGATCTTAAGTTGAACTAAATTGATCCTCCATTGCACCTATGACAAATCAACATTTCTTTCTGTAAACACGATTATCTTTTATTAATTTTATCAGATAATTTTTTATACTCATCTCTGTTAATACTTTTAAAGATTATTTTTTACATGAGAAATATATTTTCATATTTCATAGTCCCTTGACGTCAAATTGAGACAAGCGAATAATAAAAATAAATAGATGTTAGAAAAAAAAACGAATATGCGCGGGCTAAATTTAATATTAATAAATAAATTTAAATCTAATATTAATTTCGTTTTGGCTTGCCTTGGTTCATTATAAACGGCGTTTCACTTTTAAAATCGTTGTCACCAAATATTAGAGCCCTACATTATGTTTAAAGAAATTAAGTAAAAATGAATCTGCATAAATTCATGTATGTTTCTCGCATAGTGATAAAACAACGGTTCCTAGAGCCATCCAATTTTGAATAACGTACATCTCCACCACAATATGGGCATCTGGAAGCCCAAATTCGGAATTCGTTTTGGCATTTTGCGTTGATAATTTAATGTGTTGAATCATTTTCCAAATTTTTTGTCCCGAAATATTATCACCCTGTATTATATTTAAAGAAATTAAATAGTGAAAAATTTGCGTGAATGTATGTATGTTTCTCGCATTGCGAAAACGCAACGGTACCTGGAGATACCGAATTTTAAATAACATAGCACTCCAGTCGAATACAGGCATCTGGAAGCCCAAATTTGGAATTCGAAATTTATATTATTATCTATTCATATTTTGTAAAATTTTAACGAATTTTTAATTAATAAACTCAACGATTTCAAAGCGAGCAATGGTAACACTGTACGGAAAAATCTGCGTGTTTGCTCGCCCAGCACGCGAGACTGTGTATCGGAAATTCTAAAGAGAAGCTGTTTTTTTTTTAAATTATTTTGTGATATTGCTGTTGAACTGAATTTTATGCTTTAAATGCGAAGAACATCATATGTTAAAACTTTACAAAGAGTTAAAAAAAGCCTCTTTGGGCGTAATATAAAATTTGAAAGCTTTCCGGTTTTTTTTAGTGATTATTTTTGTCACTTTTACTACCGATATCTTAGAAATTATTTTTGTTTGATAAATACTCTTTTATCGAGCATATGTGTTCATTTATAATTACGAAATCTAAGGAGCATTATTTTAATTCTTTGGGTGCAGCTTGTTTTTATGCTAGTTATTTTGCTTCAGTAACACTCAATAATTCTTTTACGTCGAAATTTTAGAGGTGTTAGATACGCGGAAATGGATAACTAATTATCTGATATTTTTTGTTTCCTAAATTTAACTCAAATTTTATGATTAATATTAACTAAAAACATCATTTTGATAAAAATAAGAAAAAATAAAATTTAAAATGACATAAAACAAGATTTATGAATTTTATTTGTAAATGGTATCGTTCTGCCATTGGTACATAGATGGCGTTCTCGTCACGCCCCGGAGGGGAGGGGAAGTGTAAAAGAAATTAATTTGTTGTTTAGAATCCTCTGGATACTTGGACTTCGTAGAATTACGGATATTTGAACCTTCAAGTTTGAAATACTTGCTATGATTTTCACGGCCGCTGCTTTATGCGGAAATTATACAAATATGCTGTGTTTCGTAATAAAATGTTGTTTTGTGCTGTTCAATTAATTATCTTGTATTTATATAATCTACCCTGATGATTATTCCCACCACTCGAGTGTTCGATGAAGTTTTGAAAACGATACTAATGCTCTCCCATTTGGAACATGAATTTCTTGAGTCATGACATCATCACACGTATAAAGACATTTTAAAATGCTCATTGAGTCTATTTAAAGCAAACTTTGAACCCATTAAAGGTAATACTTACTAGGTGTTGGCCATCCACAATCTTCCCCTAAAATTAAGAAAGAATTGTAATTTTAAAAACAAGACACCATATATATCGCTAAATAAGAAGCATAAATTACAAAGCCCCAAGGCACATTATTTCTCCTTTCATGCATGGTATTTCTCTTTTAAACTGAAACGGTTAGGAATATTATATAATATTCAAAAGAATTTGTTGGTGAAATTATTTTTAAATTCTGGCTTTATAGTCTTTAGCCGAAAGTCTTTTAAAAAATATTTTCTAATAAATGGAAGAATTCAGCAGTCTCGGATATCATCCTAAAACTCTAAAATTAAAAGATAGGGAGATATAATTTGATCTTATTGAGAAAAAAATTCAAACTAAACATGGAGATTCATGCATTGTAAAATAGGAAGTAAATGATGGAGAAAACAGCATTTTCTTAGGAAACGTGATGGAAAACGTTTTGTTAATGCAATCAAGAAAATTAATAAAGGAAATTAGATATTCAAATATAAAGGTATGATTGATGGAGAATATTCGTATGAATTAGAAAAAGAATCTTAAAAATGGATAACTTTTTAACTCTGAGTCATTTTTGTATTGAATTAATGTTTATCTTTTATTTTAAAGACTTAAAACTTTTTCATATCTAAAAAACATACATTTTTGTATCATTTTTAAATGCTTATATTTTATTCTTAAGATTCATGGGCAAGAGTAGGAAGGATGCATGCCAAAATTGTAGATCATTTAACCGCAAAACGTTTCCAGGTTGCACCACGAGGAGATGGATCTCGTCGTATATCTGAGGCTCTTCGTAGTCTTACAAAAGAGTCAAGGTATTTAAAGACAAGAGCGCTCTTTAGGCAATGACTTCGGTCTTTTTTGTTCTTAATTTCTTTTGTTTGTACTTTGTTTATAATATTCAATTCCTTGTAACTTTCTGCCTGGCCATTGGAAATAAAAAAAGTAAAGATAAAAAAATATTCTAAATGGATAGATTTTTGTTCCGTATTTTTTAGAGAATAATACGTAAAAATCATATATTTTTGTACTGTTTTTACTCCAGAAATATAAGATTTTACATGTTTTTTTCATATCTAAGAAACGTACATTTTTAGTGGAAAAAACCTAAGATTATTTTTCGTTTTTTTCTGTAATTTTTTTAGAGACTGTCATGTCTAAAAATATTTTAAAAACATACATATTTTGATAAAAAAAAACTTTCCACCAGATAGAAACGTTCGGGGTTTTGGAAAAATGAGCCAGAAAGATCATTTTAACATTATCTATCCTCCCTAAAAAAGCTACAATATTTCTCCCACTCATTATAGAAACAGAACCTTTTGATTCCGAATGATCCTGAGCCAATCGAAATGCACGAAAGTGATTTCGCGGTGAGGCGATCGCGAAATATAACATTTTCCCCTATATATGTGTATTCTCCATACATTTTACCCCTATTTTTTCTGTCAATGTTAGTATGAATAAATACTACACTGAATACCAATAAGTATTTGGACACCTATGCAAATGACGATATCTGCGGTCCTAAGGTACGTCGCGGAATCCGCCGGTATATATCGTGTAGGAAACAGCATCGCCTTTAGTCGCATGCAAGATGCTTCGCAGTTCGGAGCTCTCTAATTTCGAGAAAGGTATAATTATCGGGTATCACAAATGTGGCCGATCCTTAAGGGACATATCTAGCGATCTGAAGTACCCAAAATCGACAGTGGCCTATGTGATTAAGAAGTAGAAGGTGAGCGGTGATTATCGGAATGCGCCCTGAGTCGGCAGACCAATGAAACTGGGAGATAGATATTGTCGGAATGTGCCCCGAGTCGGTAGACCAACGAAACTGGGAGATAGAGACCGACGAGTGCTGTCCAGAGAAATCAGGAAGAACCGCACCCAACCGATGGCCCTCATCCGCGAGGAGTTTCAACAGGCATCCGGGAGTATTGTTTCAATGAATACCATCCGTAAGGAAGCACATCTGCTTGGTTTTCATGGTCGTGCTGCTGCCCATAAGCCTTTGATCACAAAGTCCAACCGCGCTGCTCGGTCAATGTGGTGCAAAGCACATCGAAATTGGACCGTAGATCAGTGGAAACGGGTTCTTTGGAGTGACGAATCAAGGCTCACCCTTTACCGTTTGGATGGCAGGGTCTGGGTCTGGCATCTACCTGGAGAACGTTTTCTGCCAGAATGCATTGTGCCAACAGTCAAGTTCGGCGGAGGTGGAATTATGGTCTGGGGGGTGTTTCTCCTGGTATGGGCTGCGACCCTTGGCCCCTATTCATGGTAAGCTCAACTCCGATGCCTACTGCACTATTTTGGATGACAATGTGCTTCCTACATTGCGGCAGTTTTACGGATTGGACCCCTGTTACTTTCAGGACGACAATGCCAGTTGTCATGTTTCGACGTTAACCAAGGCTCGGTATGGTGTCAATGGAGTTAATCGAATGGACTGGCCTGCCTAGAGCCCAGACCTGAACCCTATCGAGAACCTCTGGGACGAGTTGCATCGCCAATTCAGGGGTGCACTACCCGTGAAAAATCGGTGAAGGAGCTTCTATGTCTTCTCCAAGCCGAGTGGAAGAAAATACCTCTAGCTGTCATACAAAGACTTGTGGAAAGTATGCCCCGGATGGTCCACGCTGTAATTACCTCTCGTGGAGGCTCTACCAACTATTGATTTTGAATAAAGTTAGTTTTTCCTTTCTATCACAGGTGTCCAAATACTTATTGGTAGTCAGTGTATTTCTCAAATTATTTCAGCCATCTGGTTCAGATGATGTTACGACTTCAAATATTTTCCTTCTAAGACTGTACAGAATGATAAAAGAAGCCTAGCTTGTTAAGAGATTTTTCCATACCAGAAGCAATGTTGATTATCATAAAGCTCTGCAATGCAGGATTCCTAATCAGCCCTTTTTTTATGAATCGATCTACACTCCATGCTCTGTGGTTTGATTATAGCTTAATGCCGATTCCTTTAATATGTTAGGAATTATAAAATGAATAATATATTTAGCCTGAGATTATTTGATAAATCCCCCTGCATTGACTGCAAAAACACCTTATTTTACATTTGAAAATTAATGATTTAAGATCAAACTTCAACTGGAACTTGGACAGTAGTCGCTCTGGTCCCGAGAATGAAGTTAACTTATAGAAATCCAAAACATTTTAGGGTAATTTCAAGACAATTTCATAATTCCATTACATTAGACTAATTCAATTATTATTGTTATTTTGTTTTTGTATTTTATTCAATGTTACGTTTTTGGCTAGAAGCAATGTTCAAATTTACTTGTCAAAAAAAAAAGGCTTTACCACAGTAATACTGTAAAAACGCGCACTGCATAGAAATATTCTTAAATTTAAAAGCAGTGAAATAATTAAAGAAATAAATAAAAACCGCTATTCGGAAGCCAATAATCTAAAGAACATAGTCTAATCTATCGAAGAGTTAGCATCAAATCACAAAAATGTTTCAGAAAAGTATTTACAAAAAATGTTTAAATATGTAAATCATAAGATTATAAATTTCTTTATTATTTCGAAAATAAAATCTGGTGATAATCATAGTATTTCATATTCATATACATTGTAATGGTGCGATGAAGTGTACGCCATAATGCTCAACCGCTTAGATATTTGGAAGATGAAATCAACAAAACATGATGAATCAAATTGCACTTCTTCTATCCACCCGCTTTTGACAACGATTTGACAACTGGATTCTTTGGAGAAAGAAATGAAGAATTTGGGATAGGAAGAAAATTTCGTTTGCATACTAGGCCTCTTCACAGTATTTTATTGCCTAAAAACAATTGTTTCCAAAGGCATTTTCATGTTACATAAGTAGGATGAGCATGCGTCTCAAATTTTCTTTCCGGAATCTGTATCTGATTTCAGCTGTGCATCCGCATAGATACGCGTCCCGAAAAAAGTCCCAGAGTTAAAGAGTTATCAAAATAAGTTCCATTTCTATAGCATTTCCAAGTACCGACAGCATTATTTTCGGAGGGTTGGATTGGCGGCATTGGACATAATATAATGATTAGAACAAAAGAGAAACACGCCAATGTGACAATCAAAATCGCTGAAACAACCTTGTATTTGGAGTACATTTATTAAAACATTCAATCAATTTCGAGAGCAGCTACAGGTTCCTCCTCATCAGGAGAACGAAATTTCTAGAAAGGGAAAGCAACCTCAGTAACGGCATTTTATGCCTTCATTTGTGGTGTTAATTCAAATCACATTTATGAGTACAAGCCTAGTAGCGGGAATATGGTAACAAGTAATCTCAGTCTCATGTCATGTTATACCCGTGGTAACCCCATTCCTACACTAAGTAAGTAAGCCCATTCCTGCACATCATATGTTGTTATTTAGCTGCTGCATCATCCTTTTTTCCTTTTTTCCCTCAAATTTGACAAGTTAATTCCCTATTTCATACATGGGACTACATATTCTCAATTTTTCCTATCACTCTTTAAAATTCACTTACATAACTCTTGGCGGTATGTGTCGGAAATGTTGTTGTTTCTAATCGCTGAAGTGGTCCTACATTGTAGACTAATTCCACGATTCCAAATACATTACGATTAAAACCGGAAGGAACTGGATTTATGATAAAGGAGGGATGTTACAGCTTATGTCGGCCGTAAGACTTGGAGAACATGAGGCAAATGTCTGACTTTTCTCCAAAGCTTCGCCTTCTTTCTTCATCTGGCCATAATGGGACGGCCTTCGTGCCTAGGGTGACCCTACTAGGGTCTAGGCTTCTGGCGTACTTCGCCCATTCAACCCAATGACACTCCCTCACCCCGATGAGGCAGCAAAGCAGGACTTGAGGGAGATGTGATGGAACTAAAAACAATAGAGCACAACGTAAACATGGCATCTTCGAATACAAAAGTTCCAGTCTCATCTTTAATTTCTTTGTTATTAACATTTAGGAGGTTGAGCATTATATTAGGGCTACCTGTACACAAAAAACATTTTTTTTTTCAATAGACTTGGCTGTATGCTGCGTTTAACTGCTGTTATGGAATCCTTTTTATGAACAATCCGAAATTATGGACTATATACTTCTAATAATTTTTTCCTTTTCAAATAAGAATAAACCGTACGAAAATATTTACTTCAAAGTAATGACTATAAAGGACTATAAAAAAATTTATTTCAAAAATAAATTTAGAAATAAATTTTAATTAGAAATATTTGAACTTACAAACGGTACTATCACAATGGGCATCGCAAGGAGTTTCACAGATCTTCCTTTCAGAGTTAAAATGTAGACCTTCAGGACACGATTCTTCATGGGCTACACCGTTGGAACAGACAATATAGCGTCCACAATCTTGATGGTTTTCGTACATTCCGTCCTCATAGCATCGTAATTCAACAGGTATAAGCGTAACTACAAAAAAGAAAGGTAATTTCAACATTGTTTTACTGAAATGAAAACTTCTTTTTATTTTATTTTCATATATCTGGAACGTAAAGAAGGGGAAATATAAGATAAGCTTAAAAATTCCATGATTATTTGACTTTTATTTGCTTCTTTCTATCATTTCATTTGCATCTTGATTTTTATTTAATTTTTTCGTGTATTTTTCATTTATTCTTAATTTTTAATTTAAGTACTATTCTGCATGAATACTAAATTTATTTTTTAAATTAATTATAATTAATTTTCTATCCATGCGTCGGGGATAGTCGAGGAATCATTTCGCATTTCTGAGCTTCTTTAAAATTTAAAGTCGGATTTTATAAACTGAACAGAAAATTTTCAATTAGAGTTGAGATTTTGTTCAGAAATGCGAAATGACGAAACGCCTTCTTCATGAATTGTTAATGGTTGCATGGAGATGTTCCAGTTCTCACAAGTCGGAATCTTTCCATGCAATCAGCAATAATTCTCTTTCTTATTACTTTTATAGTTTAGAAGACAGTAGTTTGATTTTAAGTTATTTTTTTCAAAACAAAATGAAAGTAATAAAATTCGTCAGCTTTTTAGTTCAATTAAATAATCATTAATAGGAATATTAATGCAGTATAAGCACTGCAGAATAAACATAAACCAATAATAACGGTGATCCCAGAAATCGCAAGCCAGAATCTGCAGGCTTCTAGGCTGCGTGAGGCTTCTAGGCTAGAAGACGTGAGTCTTCGAGGAAGAATTGCGAAGATCCACGGAGCTCGGCAAGGAAATCTTGCAAACTGCGGTGGGATAAAACCAATAGTAAGTATTAAGAATTAACATAGGATGAAAAAAAGTATCTTTTAGTTAAAAAAAATGTTTATATTAATTTGGAAAAATAAAAGAAGTATAAAAAACCGCGTTATGTAGGGAATAGCGTAATATATGGTATATATTTGTTAGTACTATGTATTATTACTCTACAGTTTTCTGGTTTTAGCATGGAAAGATTTCAACATTTTAAAATTGTTAGCTCCATTACTCAAAAGTATAGTTTTCTAGCTTTAGTATGGAAAGATTTCAACATCTTAAAATTGTTAGCTCCATTACTCAAAAGTATAGTTTTCTAGCTTTAGTATGGAAAGATTTCAACATCTTAAAATTGTTAGCTCCATTACTCAAAAGTACAGTTTTCTAGCTTTAGTACGGAAAGATTTCAACATTTTAAAATTGTTAGCTCCATTACTCAAAAGTATAGTTTTCTAGCTTTAGTATGGAAAGATTTCAATATCTTAAAATTGTTAGCTCCATTATTCAAAAGTATAGTTTTAGTTCTAATATGGAAAGATTTCAACATTTTAAAATTTATTTCTTGGTGTAGTGTAAATTTTATTTATTTGACGTAGGAGAAATGGCATCTACTTACCGCGGTCATGAGTGAAATTCGATATTTCCCATCCACATTCTTCAGCTGAAACACAAGAAAAGGGGTTAAAATTTATGTTTTTTAAAAATTAGGTAATTAACGCAATATCAAAACATATATGCTATAGGCTAGAGTTCGGAATCAAGTAGCTGAAATATTAAAATTCATTAATAAAATGAGATTTATTGACAGAAGTGGCTAAAGAAAGACATAACTTATTGCTTGACACTTAATTCTTGCGATACATAGTCTCATCCACGCATCATATTGTTGTTGTCAGTCTCACATCTCTGACAATGGTCAGCCCAAGCCATCGACATTCATCGCGGCAAAGAGGCAAATGCAACTGTCGTTGGCAACAGACTTCAGCACCATATAGGTGACAGGCGGACTTTAGCTCTTCCTCTCCAAATTTTGAGAGAGAGGACCCGAGGGGAACGGGTCCGAGAGTCTCTCACCCTTCTTCCCCTACCACAGCCTTTCGAGAGGACATTCGGCTCGCCTGATATTTAGAATGCTTCGATGCCGTACAGACACTATACATTTAAAAAAATCCATGCCTTTCTCGGGATTCGAACCCGGGCCCTCAATTCGACAGTCAGAGTCACTAACCACTATCCCAGATGGGCGGCTTCATACATCATAGTAGGTGCAATAGGCGCCTTACAACTTTTGGAAGCTTACATTTTCAGACAATGGACGATAAACAGTAATTAGCCGCAACGTGCTAACACAGCAAGACCAAGCGGGGATGTAAGTATGCATTTAGCAGCAGCGAGAGATATAGCGTCAACTCTTTGTTGAAATTTTGGTCTGTTATTGTATAAAAAGTATCCGCACTGCTACGCATTAGGTCAGATGGCATGATGCAGATTAATTTTGAGATGACGCTCTTTAGGTTCATGTACTATAAAAGGCTATTAATTATAGGACAGAAAACGGAATTAGGTAAATTAAAATGAGGAATAAAAATGACTATTGCCAAACTATATTAGTATGCTTTCCTCTTTTATATCTTCCGTATCCCTCATTTAGATAGAAAAAGATTTGGCTTCACAGTTCTTGAAATCCTTGCTTGAATATCATAATGCAGTTTTTACAAGTCCTGTTGAAAAAGACTTTTGTAAAACAATTGCATTTCGTATAAAAGGAAAACATTTTCTTTCATATATTCATAAAAGTCTATTAAAATAGTTATCCACTTATAATTCACATTATCTTATTGTAAATCAATGTAAAAAGAAGTTTAAAATTACAAATATAAAAATTAGGAGGCAGTATAAAATTTTCAGATTTATTTATTTATTGATTTCTGACTTTTAAAAACTTAGTTCACACTTATGTTTTGTGCAACAGCTCTTAGACCTGACTGGGGTCTATCAGCCACAATGTTCAAGGTGCTTTCTTCAAATATTGAACTGCGCACAGTTCGTCGTCGAACAGCATCCTGTCTGGTGTCGTGGAAAGAATCTGTTTCACAAAGTTGACGATGTAACCGCTGAAACATTTTGGGATTCGACATTACTCTATCTAGAAACTGTGCGTGATACATTCGTACGGCAGCTCTGGCATTATCGTTTACATAGTCGTACATGTAATTCATGTCTGCTTTTTCGGTATATGTAAAGTCTCGGCAACGGTGTTTTTTATGCAAATTGCTAATATGAAAATGTGTTTCGGGAAATAGTTTGAAGCGAGTTCTTTTTTAATGAATGATAAAAGTTTCTGTGGGAGTTGTTCTTCTTATGAGCAATTCATATGAGATGCTATGCGATCTCAGTCTCATTTTAAAGTTTTCTTATTGTAAATGCAATTTAAGTTGTATTTATGACTAAATAAATAGATTGCGACCTGGGTTTCCCATATATATATACATATATATATATATATATATATAATCAATTTCTAGGGAAAGGAAAAATGTGAATAGACATAAATTCAAGGTTATGTGTGAAAAGGAATCCTAATTATTCTATCTAAAGAAAAAGTGGTGAAGTCATCGTATAAAACATTCCGTACAGGAAAAATGAGTAAAACAACTTAAAAGTGTATCAAAAATGAATAAAAAACATTAAAACAAAATTTAGTATTATATAATGCTATATAAATATATTATTGCAAATTGAAAATTTATGTAATGCTATATAAATGAATAAATGCGAAGTAAAAGGCAGTTCAAAGCCCAATCCAATTTCACGCTGACAGCAGCAAAATGTGGGTGTAATAATGCAAAATAAATTAAAAATATGTTTAAAATTTATCGCATATCCAACCTGGAACAACACAAAGCCTATGCAGACAACAAAAAAGCCAGAAGCACAGTGGCAAACTGCATGATAGGCATAAAATCTGCCAAAACCAAAAATGAAATGGAAAAAGAAATCTACATCTTTCTCTGCATTGTTAACAGAGGGTTGGTACGTTGAAAGAAATAAATGCATCAGGCAGTTCCTCAATCTGTATTGTTAGCAGTTCATCTCCTATAGGCTGTAGTGCAGAAAACTGCAAAATTATAGCTTTGAAATCCTAAGCAAGCTCAAAATATTTTTTCATCTTTCATTTTGAGCATACTGAGTCAAAAAAAAGCCATACAAATACAAGCAATTTAACGCATCAAACAGTAAAGTAATGAAGTTTTAAACCGTAAAGGCCGAAAAAATTTTAAATTTAAAAAAAAGTACAAATGTTTTGCAAAATTGTAGCATCAGAATCACAAACAAGCAAAAAAGATTAAAGCTCTAATAAAAATTATTTTCTGTCTAAGCGGGCTGAGTCTAGTAAAAACAAATGCAAACAGAAGAAGTCCAGCATATGAAAGAACAATAACAAACGAAAATTTGATCCTAAAAATACAAAATAAAAATAAAAATAAGATTTAGTCCTTAAAACATGTAACATTAGAGTAAAAAAATCTCTGAAATGAAAAAATGTTAATTCGACATGTTAATATGTGTTAAGCAATGAAATAAGGTTTGATTACAAATTTTAAACTGATTAATGGTAGCAAAATAATTAGAAAGAAAATTTACAATAATTTAGGAAACATGTCTATATACCATTAAATATGGTGTAATAAAAAGGAATAATTCGTCAATCGAATTGC
>KK120920.1:0-16729 GCA_000611955.2 Stegodyphus mimosarum | reverse complement strand
TATCTTTGCCAATAAAAATAATTTTAGAAATCTTCAAATAATCCCTGTATATTAGACTTTTATTTAAATTCGACAATAATTAGATTCCGACTAAAATTGACAAGCACAAAAATTTATTTCATATTAAATTGTTTATAAAATAATTTATTTTAAACTTCATCCGTATCATTCATCTTGTTGTAAAACTTTAATGAGCATTTTCCATTTTACTGCAATTTCAAAATGTCCCGTATGTTCATCATCATAGGAAAGTTAACAGAATCTTTCCCAGAAACGCTGTTTTGCATACAACACGGATTTGACAGATGCCTTTCACACAGGTAAAGCACGTTAAGCGACGCTGGAATGAGTCTGATGAAAAGCTGATAATGATGATGTGCTTGTATTTTCTCTGAAGTGCTGCAGATCATTGATACTGTTGCGAAAAATTCGGCGGTTGCGCCTGTATGTAAGCTTTCCGGCATAGCATTAGGGTTGCCATAAAATAGTGTATGGTAGGGTTGCCAGATTGGCGACTTTATCGCCCATTTGGCGACCAAATTGGCGATATCCCATGGTCCAATCGGGAAGCTTCTAGAATAACTTCCTGTCGAGATATTTTTCGAAACGTGTGGAACTTAAAGAAAAGCTATATAAACCCCTGCGTTTCTGAGAGCCAGCATTGTGTGTGATTAAGAGTGTGATTAGTTGTGAGATTGTGAGAGTTGTGAGAATCGCTGCTTACTGTAAGTGCTAAGCTACGCGAGAGTTTTGTGAACGGAAAGCGATCGAGATAGTGCTTTGCCGTGAAGCTACCTTTACAGTATAGCTTGACAGTGTATTGGTGATTGTTCCACGGTGTTTATTATGAGTTTAGTGTTGCCGTGAAGCTACCTTTACAGTTACAGCCTGAAGCTGTGTTGCTGATTGTTTCAGCGTGTTTATTGTAGATTTTCGACGCTTTTAAAGGTAATTTTGGAACTGTGCTGTAAATAGTGATTCTTGTAAATAAATTGTGCTTTTTACTGTTCTGCATCTTTTTCTGTTTTCATCGGATACTCTCAAATCCACGAACCCGTATAACGCAACAATACCTTAGTATAAGCTTTCATTGGACTCATTGGTAAAATTAAACAAATTCAAGTCTGACCTTCTTGAGGATCATTCGACTCTTCGGTAATCGATCCAGTACCCAAGAATATGGAGATTAATTTCTATCATGTTGCAGTTTTAGGACAAAAGTATATTTTTGCTTCTTTAATCATTTATAGCTTTAAGGATAGTTTTAAAGTTTTAACAGTTTCATAATCCCAATAAATATTTCCAAAACATTTGTAACATTAAATATGAAGAAAAGTAAAACTTACCAATGCTTTCGTCACAGTGAGCGTCACAAGGCATTTCGCAGCGCTCGGTTTCTTCGTTGAAATGGAGACTTGTAGGACAAATTTGTTCGAAAGCCAAGCCATCGGAACACTGGATATAACTGTCGCAGCCGTAGGGGTTTTTGTGCAATCCATCCTTGATGCATTCGAAATCGTCAGGCACATTCCCAACTGAATCAGGGTTTTTAATTTGTAAATTTAGAATAATTATAATGCATATACGCACATATATACTCATTATAAGCTCATTTGAATAAAAGGGAAGAAAGGTGGACTCATACCATTTGCAGTAAGCGGGAAATTTAGGCATATAAAAAAGGAGTTCTTAAAAAACATTCGAATTCTAAAGAATGTAATGGAAGAGTTTCTGCCTGAATATCTGTAGAATGGCCGCATTTGAAAACGCATTTAATACGTTGACATACGAAATTATTTCGCGAGAAGTAGCAGTAGCATTTCTTACAACTATGCTGGAAAGCTTTCTTAAAACTATTGTCGTAAGAGTGTTGAAGATATATAACAAGAATAAACGTCTACGATATTTATTATGGTGTTGTCTCGCATCCCCGCATATCTGGCATTACAAAATACGTCAAATAACATTGTGATATTTTTAGCCGGTGTGGCTCAGGACATAATTACATAACTTACATAATTATTGCATTATTTCAGATACTCAAATTACTTTACAAAAGAACGTACACTTGCAATAATACACATATAATGTCCCTCGCTACTTCGTCTGTAATAAAATGTGGAAGACCCTTGTGAATTAAGTAGCGACTTATCGCTGAGTTCAAGTACTTACAACGGAGGCTCGAGAAGGATTAAAATACTCTTTTATTCACTCAAAGAAATAATAACAGATACCCCCCTTCTCGGGCACACAGGAAAGCCTCCATTCGGGCTTTAAAATCAGAATAAGAAAATAAGAAACCGATCTAATACTAACTGAAATAGACTTAACCAAAGCTAGACACAAATAAATAACGTAGTAGTTGGCCCCTCATTTAAACTAGCGGGCGATTATCAACATGCACATACAATACGGCCGAGCGTAATAGATAGTAATAGTGAGCGTAATAGTGAGCACAATAGTGAGTCTAGCGTTCTAATAGTGAGGCTAGCGTAATAGTGAGCGTAATAGCGAACGTAATAGTGAGTCTGACGAAGTAGCCAGAAGGTAAACACGCGCCGCTACGGACTCCTAAGCACTCTCTGTCGAAGTAAATTGAATTTCCCTTAAATACGTCTTCTAACTCATTTCCATTGAACGCCATTCTAAAAACTCATTCTGATAGGGAAAACGTTTTGTGAGCAACAAATAAGTTGGGGAAATAAGATTAAGTGAGGAAACAAGAATTGAAAGGAAAGGGTTTCAAAATTAAAAATAACTGTTATAAAATTAACATACACTTTACACACATTACAAATTAGCTTTACAAAGACAAATTAACTTCATAGACTTCATTGAAATTTAATTTATTAATATACGTTAAATTAACGTATACTGCGCGACATCCAAATACAGTGGCAGAGAATTAAACTTCTAGAAACAAATCGAGTGAATATTAAATTTTTCCTCTGAGCACTGCGCCTATTGACCTCCTCCCCCCAAAAAAGGTTAAATAAAATTTGTTTTTTAAAATTATATAACGAAATATAAGTCATCTCCGAGTTTTGCAAGCTTGTCAGTAATCTGGGTGATCCTTGCCACCAGATGACGTTGTTTCACCATAAACTTGCAGGCTTGTGTATTGTTACTAGGGGACATAAGGACAAAAGGCAACAAAATTCAAAAGCTATATAAATTCAAATCTATCCCTGAGATAAGAATGCCTAATAATGCCTAAAGAATGCCAGTGGCCTAATAGCTGAACAGTGATAATTCGACCCGAGTTCTAATTCTTGGAAAAGAGTCCGGCTGCATGGACCATTGTATGTGTATATTTTCTTCATCCCTACAAACATCCTTCTTCTTGGCCAGAGAGTCTGGTTGCGTTTCGCCATTACTTATTAAACACACAAACTGCGAAAAAGAAACTACACCACAAACTTAAAACCAAATATCGAACTATAAATTTTCTCAATTACAAGTTTATATTTCTCCATATCAATCTCTTAAAATATAAATCATGCGTTGATTTTTCCCCCGATAGTTTATCAAAGTCCTTAGTTCTGGTTTAGATCTTACTTTTTATCAGCTATTTTATTCATCAGTTTATTGATGATAGCCATCTAAGTATGTTTACATCATTCTAAAGTATGTTTCTATTTATCATGCAGTTTCCTCGCTTAATTCTTGTTTACGTCGTAATTTGCATCCTTTTTTAACAAGAAAGCTTTGTTTTTATTCTCAGTTGCAATATCAAAATCCATTAAAATTTTTGCCTTTTTTTATTACGTATCTCTGATATGATGTTTTCGTTTATAGTATAGCTAAAAAGGGAATTTTTGAAAACTTTCTACTCACCAGAATATTTCCATCCACATTCTTCCGCTGAAACATTTAACAAATTTGTAACTTTCTATTTTTTAAAATATACTTTTTGTGATAAACTAACAAAGTAGCAATAAGAATCTAAGTATTTGTTTTATTTAAATTTCCATCTAGTGGTAGAATTAACACATTATTCTAAACTAGCATAGCAAGTGTTTCTTTTACTTAATTCTAAACTTTCGTAGATTTAAATAAAAAGAAGGATGATTTGAAAGTTGGGAAGAAAAGTTATGAATGAATTTTTTTAACTTACCGAAGATTTGATCACAGTGAGCATTGCAAGGCGCTTCGCAATTGTGGGTCTTTATGCTGAAATGTAAACCTTTAGGGCATGATCTTGCATAAGCAATTCCTTTAGAACATTGTATATAATGCTCACAGCTCTCAGAATTTCTGTACAGTCCGTCTTTGATGCATTTGAAGTCAGCAGTTATGCTGTTTTCTGTAAGTAAACAATGCTTATTATTTCGCTGTGTACATGCAAATCTGTACTCATATATAAAAGATAAAACATGCAACAAACCGCTTATTTCTTAATCTCGTACTTGCGAGATTCATGATATTACTTTTCTTTAAAAAAAAATCTGATGCGTACACGACACATGACTTGCTTGTACGGTATATTCAATTATACGCCTTTTTTGCTGCATTTCATTTAAACGTATTTCCTCGAATTTCATTAAAGATATATTTCTCATTCAATTAATCCAGTTCTCACTTCGCGGCAAGGAAAAATACATCAAATCTCAAAATATTTTCATTAAAAATTGAAAAATATAAACATAAATACAGTCAAAACAATTTAAATAACAATACAAATAAAATTAGAGTTTCTACGAAAATACAAGCAGTTCGGTTACGAGGCAAAAAGACAGATTTTTCGGTGCACAAAAGTGAAAGTTTACTTTTGGTCTTACTCGGCAAAAAGACACTGAAGGCGTAGAAACTGACTTAATTTGTTGTGGACGCTATGCTGAGCCAATATATGGGATAATTGAATAACTTAAATGATAATTCCAGAAGGGATTAAGCATAATTTAATTCTCAATGATAAAAGAAGACGTTACTTTGTTGTTGAGAAGCTGGAAGCGAGATTCAAAATTAAGCAGCTGGTCCCAATAGCAGTGTGCTCACTCAACATGCTCTGACTAACCTTTTCTCTACTTCACTTTAAATACACTCTCGTTCACCTTCTCATTTACATACTGTCGAAGAAACGGGAATGAAATAAGAAAAGACAGAAAAGGCTGACAAATTAAAATAAGTATTAATAAAAATAATAGAAAACCTACAAGCATGGCTAAAGAAAATCAACTTTTTAATTATCTAACTAAAAGATAGGTTAATCTCATCATGGGGCGATCAAAAGAACCTTTGTTCAGAAGAAAAACTATTCAAACATTTGTAAATATAAACATCGAAACGCAAAAGAAATTACAATACCTATATTTTATGATATATGCAGTTTTATGCCCTGACAATTACCGAGTGTTAGATTAACAATATTTCGCATATTTGTCTCGTAATGTGTAATAAGATAATCTTCTGAATTCGATTCAGATTGTCTGTAAGATTTATTTAATTGGTTTAATAGTTATTTTATATTTGAAATCTTTACTGTCACTTCTCTCTTTTCTTTTTTCCGCCAGAATACAAATTAGTTTGCGTGTATATAATAGAGGATTTGAAATTGTTTAAGTTAGACTATAGTCTGCCTCTTTAAAGCAACATTACTAGGTATGCTATTTTAGATAAAAATTCTTATCTTCGTTGCTTGCCGAAAATTTAAATTCACGCCGCTGAAATCCAAGCCAGCTTCGCAATTAAATTAAGCTGGTAACCTTTGGATATTAGATATATAAATTTAGCTTTACATTTGAATTTCTACCTTGAATTCTTGCCGTAAATATTGGTAGATTGATATAATGTCAGTTATTTAAATGCGCTCAAGTCGCTTTAAAGTTATTTGAGATTTTGTTATGCGCGATAAATTATTAAAATTTTTCGCAGTTGCAGGTTGTGTTCAGAATATTTATCTATTCAAATTACGCTATTCAAATATACACACATGTCCATAAATTAAGGATAATGCAAAATCAGGAAAAAGGAAGAGTTAGAAGCAAAACAAATTTGACTTATTTGTAAAGCTTATTTATTAAACAAAAGGTAAAGAGCAAAAAAAGATGCTATATGTTTGATATTATTAAAAAAATTAGCGATTTTTTCTCCCTGGAGCAAGTTACAAAAAAAACCTATTTACAAAAACCAATATTACATGGTTGGTATGATTGTTAATACATTGTATGTCTCCCAGACGATGCATTACAGTCCGTACAACGCCTAGGCATGCTGAGTATCAAATTATCGATCTGATCTTGGGGGACATTACACCACTCAAAAAGCAATGCTCTCCGAAGTTCCGGTAGACATGTAGGAGGAGGTCGACGGGCTGCAACTCGTCGGCCAAGCATGTCCCACACGTGCTCTGCTGGATTCAAGTCCGGTGAGAATGCTGGGCAGTCCATACGGGTGATATCCTCCGATTGAAGGGATTCGCTTACGATGTTTGCATATCTGATCTTGGGGGATATTACACCACTCAAAAAGCAATGCTCTCTGAAGGTCCGGTAGACATGTAGGAGGAAGTTCACGGGCTGCAACATGAATTCAAACTTGTCGGCCAAGTTTGAATTGGCCGACAATTTCAAACT
This sequence comes from Stegodyphus mimosarum, assembly GCA_000611955.2. Taxonomy (NCBI): domain Eukaryota; kingdom Metazoa; phylum Arthropoda; class Arachnida; order Araneae; family Eresidae; genus Stegodyphus; species Stegodyphus mimosarum. Next base: position 10,154 of record KK120920.1, on the reverse strand, counting down.
TGTCGGCCAAGCATGTCCCACACGTTACCGGATTCAAGTCCGGTGAGAATGCTGACCAGTCCATGCGGGTGATATCCTCCGATTGAAGGCATTCGCTTACGATGTTTGCACGGTGAGGACGGGCGTTGTCATCCATAAACACAAATTGTGCGCCCGTGGCGCCCCGAAACAAACGTACATGTTGTTCCAGAATAACGTCTCGACAGATTTGGCTTGTCATGGCTCCAATTTGATCATGCAGGTCAGTTCTGGAACCCCGAATCATTCCACCTCAAACGAGCACTCCTGCACCACCGTAACGGTGTCGTTCAATGATTTTTTGGTGGTAACGGGTACGTGGAGCTCTCCATATGAAAGTCTGAGGTGACCGGTGCTGTAACGTCTACTCACATGACCATCATCTTGGAATCGTTGCCAAAGCCTGGAGATGACACTCTGGGCAATTCCAAGTTCGTCTGATACTTCCAGTTGGGTACGCCCACATTCCAGACGCCCGATCATTCTACCACGTAAAACATCATCCAAATGCGTGCTTTGTGTCATAACTTTTCGGTTATTGCACTGAAATGCTTTTAAGGCGCCTGCGAGCAATTTTACTTCTTTGCCTGTATTCCTTATATATCACTCTCTTACACTCTCGTCATTGTGATGTACCATCGGTGTCATCTGGTTACTTCCTGAAATTCGCATAGGATTCTTGAAGATGCGTGTAGTGATTTTACAGGTGATATATTTAATTTAGAGTTCGATTTCCGCGTGACTCCGAATTATCCTTAATTTATGGACATGAGTTATTTTCTCTCTAGAATAAACTGCAAATTCCTTAATACATTGCTAGGAAGGTATATTTATATTTTTCGGGCTCTAAAAAATTATTATTTGCCATTTACTTTGTAACGTTCTGCTGTCTATCTGTTGCGTAGAAACTGGAGAATAGTGACTGCACCGAAGAAGGGTTAAAACTGCCCTTTATTAAACTCTTTAAATTATTTACAGTGCGTCAACTTGAAGCTAACATACTACGCGTCTGTTTGGGCGGTAACTGAAACATTAGAATCAAAACTCAAGAATTCAAGATATTAACAAGTAGTGAAATTAAACTACAGGGCTGATACAATCCTGTATCCTACAAAGCGTAAATGAGTCTAGTGGCAGCAAGATAATAGCTGTTTAAGCCACGTCTAACCAGCAATAAATGCTAAGCCGAAGCTTGCGTTACAAACACGCACAGAGATTTCCCAGACTCTGTCTAACTTTCCCTACTAGAACGTCGATATTTAAACTTTTTCTTCTGAAAATCGATATTTAAACTTTTTCTCCAACTGGTAGAATTCGCATTCCTTACGCGCGCTGCCAAATTTAAATATTCTGGCACTGACAATTAGGGGAATGAAGTCTTATAGGAAAGTAACTTAAAATTAAATTTAATTGGTTATTTAAAATAAATATAAATCCCGACAACTTTTTCATAAGAAGCACTGAAATATAAAACAGTATTAGCAGGATGTTAATTTTCCTTAGGCAAGAGACCTAGAAATTCTTCCATATGTGGCTTTAATATTTTTATAATATATTTGGTTTTATAACGTTTTCAGTTTTTCATGAATTTAGATTTTTTTTATCTGTCATGGTTTACAGATTTTTTATTTACATTCTTTCATAAATTCCTAACCAAAGGCTTTTTATTACGTTCTTATCTGTTTTGCTTTTGTTTCTTTTAACTGTGTCTCAGTTGAACAAATATTTATAAATGTATCATTAATATCCGTGTATTACATTTTAATATTTTATGTACAATGAAAGGAAGATAAACAATAGTTTTCAGCTCCCATAGTAGTTTTTCATGCAGTGCCCACCATTTTAGTGAATTAGAACTCTTCATTTTACCGTTAATTTGATTCTTAGCTAAATAAAATTTAATCTGTTATTAATTTATTTAAATATTTTTAGCTTAAATGTGATACAAAAGGATATTTTAATGTTAATCATTATCTTATTATTTAGTAACCATTGATTCAAAAACATTTCAGAAATACGTACGCAAGATTATATCATATTTATTTTCTAAAAATTTAGATTGACACTCATTTGACATAATAAGAAAAATTTTCAGTCTATGCTTACTAAAACCCTTAAACCCTCTTCCATAACTAAAGCATATAACTAAGAAATAGTCAGATGTTGAAGGCGTTGAATGTAGTTCAGACACAAATGCCTATGCGAAAGAGAATTTACATAATGCAACCATTTAGAAAATAAGATTCCGAAGATAAATGAAATGAAAATAATGAGAAGGAATAAGAATGTAAAGGAATAAAAGAATAATGAAATGAAGATATTTATCTAATTTGTTCAAATGAAATGCAATCATCTGATATAATTCTTAAAAAGAAGGATATCATTTGATTTGAGATCGGCTTAACACTTAATCTTTAAAGAACACTGTGCAATGCAAACGATAAATCAAAACTAAAATGTTTATTCTAGCTAAAAAATCAAAGTGCATCAAACTATTGACAGGTCATCCATCTACGATTATTACGATATTAAATGACATTACGTTTTGAGCCAGAACACTTCTTTCACATTCCTTTTTCGTTTCGAAACTGTTGTCGTTCCCTTGCCAACCACTGTAAACAAACTGCTCGCGTTCGTGTAAATCTTTATCGTAGTAACAGCATTTAAGCTTGAAAATGCATCTTCCCATCGTTCTAAATTTCAGTAGCTGGACCGCTTGAAGGTTTTTAAAAGAAAAAGATCATTATTTCCCATTAAATCGATACCTCAAGGGTATCTAATGTTAAATTCAGTTCTATTAAATGCTATTAGTACTAAAAATGTTAAACATTTAATTATAAATGCAGTAGTATTTATATTGTTATGCAGTAACTCCTTGACTTACGTAACATTAGATTTAGTAAATTAGCAAATATGTGCATAGGCAAAGACTCTAACATTCAAACTCAAATCTACCAGTCACAAGAAAAGACTGCACAAATTAATTCCTTCTTTTCGCAATTCGTGCTTCTTGCATTCAAACAATGATTCGAACAGTTAGTTTATCACCTTCAGTGTTCGTTGTTTATTCACCCTTAAAAAGCTGAAAGTATTAAGCCGATTGATCTGTCTACTTCAAAAGTAAAGAAATCTGTGAGGAAGAGTTTAGCCAAGGCTTTTATACCGATAAATGTGACGGTCACAAGATTTAAATCATTGGATCCGAAGACCGAGTGGTTCGAGAGTGTTACAAGCCTTACCCATTCCCATACGTCTAACTATAAGACAATGTAAAATTACAAAAATGTGTGACTAAACAATGCACTCTAAATATGTTTGTAAAATGACGCCCGTAATAATGTCAGAATGATAAATCAGAACCTCTCTGACTACCCTTAACCGAGTTGCTACAGAATATCATCTTTTTACAACCATCCCACCTCCAGCGCCGACTCTCTAACTACTTCCTTCAATAGATATCATCGATTCCAAGAAAAGGGGGATTTTTCAGACCTGATTTCAAGATTTGTCTTTTTCATTTTCATATGAGAAGTCTTGAATTTGCTCTTCCTACTAACTCAGAAATATTGATTGTAACTTAAACAGTATTGTGCAAGTTGATTCTTAAGAAATACAGGAATCAATAATCAATCGACAAGAGGGTTCGACTGTAAAAGATTGCGCTTCTGACTTTAATGCTTGGGGAAATTTATAGTATACCGTGTCAGTGTAGCTTGAGATATATTGGCCAAACAAAAAGAGCGTTAAAGTTTCGAGTTAAGGAACATGAATCTTATGTCCGAAAGGGCGAAATTAACAAGTCTTCAATAGCGTATCATACACAGTCCAGTCACATTAATGTGACCATCTGTCAAAAGCCAGAATAACCACCTTTCGCAGAGCGGACTGCTGCGAGACGTGCAGGAAGAGAGTCACATAGGTCCCTGAAGGTGTTCTCTGGGATGTTGAGCCATGCCGACTCTAATGCCGTGGCCAGCTGCGCTAGATTACGCGGTTGAGGATCCATGGCGCGAACAACTCGATCGAGATGGTCCCACAGATGCTCGATTGGGTTTAAGTCAGGTCAGTTTGCTGGCCAAGGGAGGACGGTAAACTCATCCTGGTGCTCTTCGAACCACGCACGTACACTGGCAGCTGTATGGCACCTCGCATTGTCCTGCTGGAAGATGCCATCATCCTGAGGAAAAACAATGCGCATGTAGGGGTGAACATGGTCCGCAAGGACAGATGCGTACTTGTATTGATCCATTGTGCCTTCCACAATGATCAGTGAACCTAGAGAATGCCAGGAAAACATTCCCCAGACCATAATGCTCCCGCCTCCAGCTTGGACCGTTCCGGCAATGGTTGCAGGGTGGTTCCTTTCAGAGGTTTCACGCCTTATACGCCAACGTCCATCTGTCCGATGGAGCATAAAACGCGATTCATCCGAAAACGCAACCTGTCGCCACTCAGTGGACGTCCAGCTGCTGTACTGGCGTGCAAATTCTAGCCTTCGCCGTCGATGAACAGCAGTCAGCATAGGTGCACGAACCAGGCGTCTGCTTCGGAGGCCCAGACGCAGCAATGTTCGCTGAATAGTACTTTGGGAGACACTTTTGGTAGCCCCTTGGTTCATTTTGGTGGTCAGTTGCTCAACGGTAGCCCGTCTATCTGCCCGAACGCATCTCCGCAACCGTCGTTCGCCTCTGTCATCTATGGCCCGTGGTGCACCACATTTGCCACGTCGCTGATTTTGGACAGTCCCATTTTGCCATGCACGGTACACTTTTACCACGGCGGCACGCGAACAGTTCACAAACTCAGCCGTTTCGGAAATGCTTCCACCCTTGGCCCGAAAGCCAATGATCATGCCCTTTTGGAAGTCGGATAAATCGCTTCGTTTCTGCATTACGCCAACGATTGAAATGTTTTCCGAAGCCCTCACACACCCTTTATATACGCTCAACTGCACTGTGCTGCCACCTGCCTTCTGTGATTGGTTATTTAACTCTGACATGGAAAGTACGTGGTGGTCACATTAATGTGACTGGACTGTGTAGTTGGAAATTTAATCATAATTTTGACTTTGGATCTCCAAAAATTATCCCAAAAGCTTCTTCCGTTGGTGAATTGAATTTTCTTGAGGCTTTTCACATTCACAAAGATTTAGCACGTTTAGTGAACGATTTTAAGTCTAATCCAGTTCTTCCTGGCGCTTTTAAAATTCTATTAACATAATTCTTGACGATTATTTTTGCCGATAGATGGCGTTGCCTCCTCGCGCGTGGTTCTACCAGAGGGTATAAAAAAGCCGTTACTGAGGTTTCTTTCCCTTTCTAGATATTTTGTTCTCCTGATGAGGAGGGACCTGTAGCTGCCATAGAAATCGATTGAGTGTTTTTAGTAAATGTACGCCAAATACAAGGTTGTTTCAGAGAATTTGATTGTCACATTGGCATGTTTCTCTTCTATTCTAAATACAAGAATATTTTAAACCGAATTGCAGCTTTTGAATGCTTTTAATTCTTATCTAAATATACATATTGTTTCTCTACATAATATTGTAGAGACTTTTAAAAATTTGAAAGAAGAAACAGCAAAAATCATTTGTATCCTATCTAGGTTTAGAGCCTCGGATCTTCTACTTCGCTATGCTAACCACTTCTACCACCAGAGCTGCGATAATATCTTACATTCTCTCCGGCATATAGGGCGACTGAAAGGAGGCTTCAGATACAGATACGTGGTACATAAACGTCCACTACATTTGACTTCGGGCACCACTGTACAGACCATTATATTTTTTGAAACAGTAAACATTAAACATCAGTTGTACTCTTACCAGGATTAGAACAGCGAATTTTCTCTTTTCAAATCTCTTGTATCATAGTTTGTAGAGACATTAGGTATTTTTTTTTGAAGCAGGAGACATGAAAAATAAGCAACGCCTTCGCCGGGAATCGAACCGCGGACCTCTGAAATACCGGCTCAGTGTGCTGACCATTACACCACGAAGGCACGCTGAGAATGTGGGAGATATACCTTATATACTCCCCTTTTTAAAGGGCGACTAGGGTTTTAGGGGACCTAGTCGCCAAATCCTGGGTGTGGAGAGTCATCATCCACAACCCTTTTAGTTCGGGCGCCACTGTAGAGACATTAGGTATTTTTTTTTGAAGCAGGAGACATGAAAAATAAGCAACGCCTTCGCCGGGAATCGAACCGCGGACCTCTGAAATACCGGCTCAGTGTGCTGACCATTACACCACGAAGGCACGCTGAGAATGTGGGAGATATACCTTATTAGTTCGGTTTTATGAGATTACAGCAAAGCCTCGAGAACTATCTGCCTAAGGAGACTTTCTAAGAGAAACTGGCTCGTATACACGTTATACATGAAGAAAAACACGAAAATGCCTACACAGCGTTCGAGGGATTCGAACCTCTTACCGAACCACCAGTGTTCAGCGGCATTTACCGCTCTGCCGTTGGTAGACCACTTGCATCATGAGAACATATGCAAGGAAACGCAATAATTCCTTGCAATTTATGTAAATGTTTTAGGATTTTAATATAGCCGCCCAACAAGGATAGTGGTTAGCGACGCTGACTCAAATCCTGGAGTAGGTATAGATGTTTTTAAATGTATAATATCTGTGCGGCTTCGGGGCACTCTAAATATGTTGTAAGCCGAAAGTTCTCTCGAGAGCTTGGTGGTAGGGTAGAGGGGTGGGAGATCTTGGGTGAGAGACTTGTCCCACCGGGGTGCTTTTCATCAAAATTGGGGACGGAGTTAGGCAAAGTCTTACTCTCATCTGTAAAGTGTCCAAGGCTCTTGCCGACGACAGACGTAATTTTGATTTCTTGCCACGGAGAATTTCGTGGGTTTGCTCTGATTTCGGAGACCTGATCTGGTATTACTGTCAATCAGGTGGGATAAGTCACAACAACAAACTTTCCTGTAAATTTTCTAGTGCCCGAAAGAGTGCAAAACCTACCTTTAATTTGTTGGTGCGATGACATTTTCATTGGAAAGAAAAATATTTATAATCCAGAATGTGTATCCAAGTTTAGAAATATACGAAGAATTCTTTTTGCTTCCAACTATAGGGTCTAAAACTTACGTTGTTATTTAATATTGCGATTTCCAAAATTCTTTAATTTTTTCAAATAATCGATCAAAGTCTGGAAAAGGATTCGTTTAAGAGTCCATTTAAAGAATTACAAATCTTCTCAAGAGATTCAGTCTCTAAAAATGGCTAAAACTGACATACCAAAAGAGAAAATGAAAGGAAATACGTTAGAAGCGTTTACTACAATTATAAACATTTTATCTCATTTATTTTGGTTCCGTCATTAGCAGAATCATAGTCTATATCAAACAAATATTTACCGAGTCCTTATTTGTAACTGGTTAATTTCAATTTGAATATTACGGTTTTTTCACACTTACTGCGAAAAAAATCAACTAACCTCCGCATAACACCTTGCTTCAGTCGCTACTACTATTAGAACGATAATTTTGGTTTCTGAGGTTGCCAAAATGGTTCTGCAGGCTTTGCGATATGTATCACATCGCATGGTTAAAAATATTGCACAAATAAAAAATGCATGCAATTTATAACTATCAAACACACAAGTATATTATGACTGCTTTTGGAACTTTAGAATCTTAAATTAATCACAGACATATGTTAGATACTTTACAGACACATGATATATTACTCCTGAGGTTTTTGGGGTAAGAAACTTGATTTTGAAGTCTACCGCACAGACGGTGTCGTGGTTAAAGGAGCCTACTGCGATACCGAAGATCCTGGGTTCGAATCACGGAGAAGGCATGGATGTAAATTGTCTGTCCCATCACAAAAGGTAATGGTTTCCGTCTGTTAGGTGCCTCCATAATAAAAGGGCCACCGCTTCCTGCGGTGAAAAAAAAAAGATAGGTTTCGACCAAGGAGCTCTTAAACTAAAACTGTTCTTTCTAAATTAAGATAGTCAGTTCCTGAAAATAAAGCATCTGTAAGATCAATCTTTACTTTACGTTGGCATGAGCTTTGAGCACCATTCAGGTGACAGTACGACTTCGCTCCGTTTCTCCCCCCAATTTTGATGGAGAGCACCCCAAGAAGACGAGCTCGAGGGTCTTCCACCCCTCTTCCCCTACCCTCGACCTCTCGAAGGGACTTTCGGCTCGCCACTCAATTAGACAGCCTACATGCCGCAAAGATACTATACATTTACAAACATTCATGCCTTCTCCGGGATTCGAACCGGGCCCTTCGGTACCGTAGTAGGCTCCCCTAATCACTATACCGTCTGGGTGGCATAATTCAATGTTTTCTTTACTAAATAAAGGTACAAGTCTTAGTACGGCGTTAATTTCCGAAGAACTAACAGCACAGTGAAATATTTCTTACCATTTGGATTTGCCATTTTGAATAGTTTATATTAGATATAAAAGGTACTATATTCCAAATCTTTTAATTCTTAGAGGTCTAATTTTTTAACTAATTGGTCTATAGTAATTTGTTTTATTTATTTAAAATTGTTTTAGAAGTTATATACATACCAAAATCATATTTCAGTTTCTTTTTAGACAAATTCGTAATTGTTATACCTTTTTCTTTACATTTTAAACTTTTTTAATATTTTTTGAAAGCGTGATGATAAACTCATCGAGTCGCTACATTACAATCTAATAAATTTTCAGACTACAATTTCTGTGTAGTTAAATTTAAAATGTACATCGTTCAGCATATATTTTCCAAATGTATAACTTTCATTTCAAATTGTTCAAATTAATGAGTCAACTTAAGCTGAATACTTGATGCTAACAGTACATTAATTATTTTATGTAGTAAATTAAAAAGTAGGTTAAAAATATAAAAAATAATATTCGCTAAAAATTGCTTCGCTAATAAATTGCTTCGATAAATAATATGACAACAATTAATGTTGAAAAACTTGGAGCAATATGATATCTCATTAACACAGTTGTAAGGTTTTAGTTAAACTAACAAAGTTTTATTTTAATTTAAATCTTTCTATCTCTTCTCAGTTTCAACTTCCCGTCAGAAGAAGCGCGCGTTTTCAGCTTATGCTAATTTGAAGTAGAGCCAAGTACTATTTAAACCAGAGGTAGAAACCTCTCAGTGTGAGAGAGCTTAGATCACGGTCATTCTGTTCGACGTTCGCCCGACCAGCTAGCAGCTAAATTATAAGCCATAGTGCTACTACGTGATTGCTTATTGAAATAAATCCAAGTGCGCTAGTATTAGTAATTCTTGCTACGTACCATTTAGTTAGAGGCCAACTCCGCGATTAGCTCTGTGAGCAAAGATTAATCAAATTTCTATTTAGCTTAAATTTATCTGATTGCTCATTTAGACCCAAGTGTGGTCTTTTACTTTCTGTATCCCTCCCGAGTTGGGAAGCGATTTGTAAATAATATTGATTTAATAAAAGAGGATTTTAAATCTCTTTCAAGTGCAGTTATTATACTACTTCAGCACAGTATCTACACCAGAACATAGCTGATTTCAGCTCCCTGTTCAAGATCAGGACTTAGAGACTTTTCAGCTGTTCACGAAGATGTTTGCCAAGAACATGCACAGAACACTTAGTCCTGACACAGTTAATAATTAGCTGAAAGAAAATAAACAACCGCATTTGGAAAGCTAAGGAAGCACATATAGTTTTAGCCTAAGCTTTCAGTAGCAAAATAAATTTATTCAGAAATTTCAAAAAACTTTTTTTGGCATTTTTATGAAAAAGCTCTCGCTAAACTCACAATCTACCAGTTTGCTGTTACACTCAGTCCCCCCAATACCCCCTTTTTTTTAGTTCAAAGGGGCAATTTGTCCAGAAGGATTATTAATTTCGTTTCTGCGTTGATTCACTGCAAGCGTTGTTTCACTTTTCAAATTGTTGCCATCGAATATTACCGCCTTGTATTATATTTAAAGAAATTAATTAATGAAGAATCTGCGTAAATACATCTATGTTTCTCGCATTGCGATAAAACAAAGGTACCTAAAGCCATCGAATTTTGAATACTGAACGGTTCCACCCGAATATGGGCATCTGGGAGGCCAAATTTGAAATTTGGAATTAGTTTTATTATCGATTTCATATTTTGTAAAACTTTAACG
>KK120919.1:277213-305086 GCA_000611955.2 Stegodyphus mimosarum | reverse complement strand
TTTTTGTTAAAAAGTTTCATTTTTATAATTATCCGCATCTCGAGTGTTAGGATATTTTCAAGTTGTTGTAATTGTTCTTTTTTGTTAACCTTCCAAGATTTATAAGCGTAAACTTCTATGCAGAGGAATGGCTTATAAATTCCCATCACATTTAAAATACCACCTTCTTCTAATTAGATAGAATGAAAAAGAAAATAAAAAAGATAAGGGTAAACTGTTGGTTGCAACTATCTTTATGTAGATAAGGACAAACTGCTATTCATGTAAGAGCTCACAATATAAGCATATCATTAATTCCAGTAATCTTATTTCTTTTCCGCTGCAGGTCCTTAGCAAGATGAAAACCTACATTATCTTAGCCATCTGCTTAGTGATGACGGCCGTTGTTCTGCAGCAATCAGAAGCTGGTGGATCACTAAAGCTTAAGAGGTTGGTCAAGTATGGGTTAATAGCCAAAGCCTTAACAGGAAAGAAGATCTTCTTGCCTCTTCCTCTACCTCTGCCAATACCTATTTTCCAAGAGAATATCCATCACAAACCCTATCCGTGAGTAACAATTTCTAATTATAACCGGGAAGTAAGGCAGTTATTTCCTTGTGACCACTCACAAGTGAATATGTGCACGTTAACAATACGAATAAGGAAGTTGTTCCAATATATATATTTGTGTTTTGAAGCAGTCGAAACGCAGGACTTTATTGTAACCGAAAATAAAATATTTGATTAATATTTTTAAGGCCGGAGAAAGTGATAAAGAACAAAGATATTATGTAATGATAATTAACACTTTTACTGTCGAAAATAAAGGATAATGAAGGGAAGTACAAGATAATCTAGGCTTAGAATTTGACTTAGAAACAATGGGAATGAGAAATAATCGCGAAAGATGAAACAATGGCTTTTTTATGAAACGGTAATTAATTCAATTGTTGAAAAAGTATTTTTTTATTTTTTCAGTTTTATTTAGAAACAACAGACATATAAATATAAGCATTTTAAACAAAATAGAATTAGTAGAAAAACAAAAGCAAAAATGCTAGAAATTGAATCATATTGTTTACATATCTATTTTACATTAAGGAAGTACAGTAATTAAAAGTGAATGATGCTCAAAACATCTTCAGAATTTCTTTTTTATAATAATATTTAATGGCAAATAAATGCTTTCTTTAAATCAAATGGATTACTCGTATAAAAGCTTCATTTAATCTTTTTATGTCATAATATATTTCTTCTTAACAAAGCACGATGAATAAAAGGGTTAAAAGCTTAATATTCAAAACGCGTTACCGAAGAACGAAATGTGAAGAAGTTTAGGAGTTTAACATTGATTAATTGATTAATTAATTTTGAATGCAATTCTTCTTAAAGATGATGGATAATGATATTCATTTGTTGCATCGCATTAACTTTATCGCGAATAAGAACTAAGTTTGATTGCTTTACATTTATATTTTTACTTTACAATCTATTTCTTTAAGCATAAAGGCACAGAATAATAAAATGTTTAAATATTTATTAATCAAAAACTAACGGAAGATTTAAGTGCGACGAAGCAATGACAATAACTAATTGATTCATTCTTTTAAGATGCAATTAACCTGTCTGTAAGTATTTAAACTTATAAGGTATTTCTCCCAGTTTCTTAGTATGATTTAGTGGTGTAGTAGTCAGAGTCGTATTCCAGAGGTCCGTGGTTCGAGTCCCGGTGAGGGCACTGATGATTTTTCATCTCTCCTGTTTTCTAAAAATACCTAATGTCTTTACAGTGGTCCCCGAACAAAAAAAGTTGGTGGATGATGATTCTCCAACACCAGGATTTGGCGAGTGGGTCCCCTAATTCCCAGTCGCCCTTTAAAAGGGGGAGTATATAAGGTATATCGTCCGCCTTCTTAGTATGCCTTCGTGGTGTAGCGGTCAGCACGCTCGGCGCGTATTCGAGAGGTCTGTAGTTCGAGTTCCGACGAGGGCATTGCTCATTTTTAAGTCTTCTGCTTTAACAAAAAAAAATAAATAAATAAATATCTCTACAAACTTTATTTTGTCTTGATTAAGGTAATCAATTTGAAAAGTTCATATATGTAAAAGTGAAAGGATTCATGACAGTCAATTAGACAGAAACCCTATAAGAAAATTTCTAAATACGTAACTCTCTTTCGCAATTATCGAACTATTTGAACTAGTAAATTAACTTCAGATACTAACGTTTAAATTTTTAACATAATCGTGCTGAAAAATATTAATGCTTAACAATCAGCAACTTTACAAACCACAACTGTGTCGAATAATGGTATTTTGTTTTTATGTATCTCTATCTATGTAAAAAATCTCTATTTTAAGTAAAACAATTTTATCTTAAATAATAACATAATAATTAAAACCAGTTTTAAGAGAAGTTCCAAAGAAAGAAATCAAAGCATCGTACCGAAAATTCGTGTTTTATTGAATCTGATCTTTAGAGAATTAGAATAAGAATGCCTAGCCTTTTGAAGAATGAGTGGAAAGATTTGAAATAAAGAGATGTGGCATAGGGTTGAACATAACATTCATCTAGCGGGAATATTCAGTTATCCGAGATCTCCTTTTTCACGAATAAGATTAATAATCAAAAGTAATAACAAAAATGTTTTTTCAAAAACTAACATTTCGTTACACCGTGCGTTTTAGTCCCACTCTGTACATCTTTGCTTTTGAAAGCTTTTATTAATTCAGGATGACTATGGTCGTCCAGAGTCGTCCAGAACCCTGTCCGAAAGTTGTTGTAATTTGATTTAAGACTTAAAGAGACTTAGTAACCTGTCATCCTGCATTTATATGTTAACTAAGTGAGCTGAATAACTAAAGCATGCATTTTAAAATTAAATTCAAAGAGAAAGCTCAGAATAATATTTTTAAAGAATTTGTACGTATTTTTATACATAGTAGCATTTTCCCATCAGTATATGTGACGTTATTGAGAGTTTCTTAAAGCTTCTAATAGCTTTTATCTCAACATTATAAGGTATTTTTCCCCTCCTTTCTACATGCCTTCATGGTGTAACGGTAGTACACTCGGTGCATATTCGAGAGGTCCAGGTTCGAGTCCAATGCCCCTTTTTCAGGTCTCCTGCTTTCAAAAGTCCTAATGTCTCTACAGTGGCGCCCGAACTAAAAAGATGGTGGATGATAATTCTTCATCACCAGGATTTGGCGATTGGGTCCCCTAATTCCCAGTCACCCTTTAAAAAGGGGAGTATATAAGGTATTTTCTCCCTCCTTTCTGCATGCATTAGTGGTGTAACGGCAGCACACTCGGCGAGTATTCGAGAGGTCCAGTTTCGATTGCATATCCGTGTTTCCTACTTCAGGAAAACCTAATGACTCTACAACATAAGGCTGTAACCTTTAAATTTGTCTTGTGTTAGCTCAACTTATTTGATCTATTAGTAGTTATTGTGCTGTGATATATGATTTGGAACTTACTCTAATAGGTTGTAAGATCTCGCTGGCCCAGCTTGTCAGAAACTGGGGTAGTGATTGTGGCTATGTGTAAATATGCACAGAAACGTAAGAAGGGGTTAAAACCCTTTTTATTTTTTATCTTTAGAATGACAGATGCGTCTACTTGACGCTCACAAACTGCGCCAACCCGGCGGTAAACTCAAACAAAACGTAAAACTAAAAGTAATGATTAGATAAACAAATATCACTACCGACGAGGCTCTGAGATCCTAAACCAACCACGTTTTTAATTACCGCTGAGATTTCAGCAAGATTTCTGATTAAACAGTTGAAAACTAGCACTTCTGCAAAGCTAGGCACATAGGCCGACACGCGCTAATCTAAATTCTACCGAGCAATCTCTCCAGCGTAGTTTGAAAGCAAGACTCTCACACTCTGGTTTCGTCTACTATTTAATTCAACTAGCTTCCGCTAAATTTGAATAAACTGCGCGTGCTACTACAATTAACATACTCCGGCACGGGCATTTCTAGGGGGAAATGAAGGCTAAACAGGAAAGATAACTTAAATTTAAAATAAATGTTAGTTAAATATAAACCCTGCAAGGTAACATTTTCAGTGCTAAATATGCATTCTTTTTAAAAATAAAAACATTTAGTTTATACGACAATGCTAAAGTGAAAACAACCTGATGTCATTGATAGGTAACTTCTGTTTATTCGGTAAGTATAATTTAAATAGTAAAAGATGAACTGTCGGAAATTAAATGCGTAACTTTTACACCTAAAATTCTTCAAAGAATATTTTGCCCTGAATGTTTTTGATACTTTCCCCATAAATAGTATTCATTCATTACAAATCGTAATAGACTGTGCTTCCAATAAAGGCTAATTAGGTAAAATGTTTTCAAATAACATTTGACAAAAAATGATGCAAAGACGGTTTACCAGTAGTCAAATGCAAAATCACTGAGAAGTAATAATTCGTTTCCGATTAGCTAATGAGAATTTTAAGCGTTTTATTCAGACTTTCGAGAGATTAGCTGGAAGATAAATTTACTGAACTTTTTATCATAAATAAGTTGTCACTGCAAAACAGCATGAAATTCATGCAATGTCATTTGCAAAACAGCATGAAATTCATGCAATTTTTTTCCGAAACAAATCGTTGTCTTGTGATTTTTCATAATTAGCCTATAGTTTTGCGAATTAATATTTTTGCTTTTCTCTATATTAAAATGTAGTAAATAATTTTGTACGTTATTAACTAAGATTAAATTATAAATTATATTTCAAGAGAATACAAGCAAATAAGAAAGGAAATTTTTTTGCCCAGTAGATCTACTGGAAATCATAATGAACTGTTTATCGAGAGAAACATTTTTTATCTTTGTAGGTGACGTTTCATTATAAATTAAGCAGTCGAGTATATGAGGCTATATTTTTCCGTGTTTTATGCAGTGGAAAATATAGTATAATAAAAAATTAATCCTCCACAACGATATTGAAATTAATTATTCCCGGCTTAATTAAGTACTCCAAAAAGAAAGTAAAAACTTTCATGAAAAATGTACTTATTATACTGAAATAAATAAATTAATAATATGTATAAAGGTTCATAAGGCTTAACAACACAGTAAATGCTGAACTATTATTTTTAACGAGTTACACAGACCCATATGCATATTTGAGAAAGAAATAGTACAACATACGAGCTTGTCTTCATAATTGGAGCCTTCGTTAAAGAGTTAGATATAATTATTTCGTATATCACTCCTACACTATCCATCTACAGTTATTGAAATTAAAAATTCAGTTTCACCATCACTTAGTATCCTAAGCTAAAGCTATCCTTATGTATTAGTAAGTTAAACTATCTTTAGCTAAAGCTGCTAAAAGAGAAGCTGTAAATTTTTTTATTTAAGAATCTCTTAATGTTAGCAATTGCCCAATGACCAAAAAATTCCAGCAGTTGTTTGAAAACTCCAAAACTCGATAAATTATGCTAGAAATTCTAAAAGAACTTTATTTGGAAAATCTTAAAAAACTTGCAAGACTGCAAAGATTGAAACTCAGGCTAGTTACTTTTGATTTTTATGCAAGAATCCGGGAGAAAATTTGAAAATTAAATGGAAAATAATCTGGAATGTTGAGAAAAAGGTTTTTGAAATGTTATATTGTTATCTCAAGAAAGTATGCTCGGAAATTTTGCATAAGATAGAACGTGTTAAAATATTTTTTTGAAGATTTGATCCAAGCAAATAGGCGGAAAGTTAAATAAACACTGGCAGTAAAACAGGTACTTTTAATGCACTGAGGCTAAAGAAACCTTTAAATGCCTGTAGAGTTAGGTTTTTATCGATTCAGGAAAGATGAAAAATGTACAACTCCCTCCCCGAGAGGTCCGGTTACAAAATCCGTAGCAATAATTTATTGTAGTATTCAACCTGAATGACAAAATCCTTATACTAATTTAAAAACACAAATCTGAAATTTTTAAAACCAACCATGCGAATTTCATTTGTCTTTATGGCTGTCGACATGCATTAAAATATAAAATGTAATATTAAATAAAAAATGATTTGTTTAAATACCGAGATATGCCATGGGATTATTAGTTAGCAGAACAAATTTTCAGTAAGAGGAAACTCCTGTTTGTTTTGCGCAATGCCCACAAAATCATGATTGCAACTTTATTGGAAATGACCAATGTTTCCCCTACAGCTCTTCCGGAGATACTATGACTTTTGCATCTTATATTGACTTACGTGAAATTTTCGCGTTCCAAATATAGACTAAACATGAAATTTCGCATTCCAAATGTAGGCATGTATTTACGCATCAAAATTCTTACCGAAATAAAAAAAAAATCAAAACACATTTTTTTTTCAACATTCACTAATGAGATCAATCCCAGATGGTTACTTTCAACATCCACAGAAGAGTTCATAAAGGCGTTGTTGATTGTCTCAACATTTGAACTTAGTTATTAGTCCAAAGGGATTTAGTCCCGAAGGACTATTACTTTCGTTTGGGCGTTTTGCGTCGTTTTATAAAAATGTCCGATTCACTTTTCAATTTAGTGCTTATGTTTCTTTATTGGTAATTGATGTTGCATTGGGTTGGCTATTAGAATTTTTGGAATTGCACTGTGTTGGTTATTGGGTCTGTACTGGATGGATTAATGGAATTGTATTGGGTTCGCTATTGGAATTATATTGGGTTGGTTTTTGTGTTCGTATTGGGTTTAGTTTAATGTTTGTTTCGTTCGGCAAGTTATTATATTATTAAGCAAGATCCCTTTGGACGTAATATAAAATCTGAATCCTTTCAGATTTTTTTTGTTGCTAGTAAATTGAATAATTGTTTCTTTTAAATGCCCGAGAGAAACGTCCCTTATATTCTTGAATGATGGCAGTATGGAATGTCATCAGCGTTACTCAGTCATTTAATTTTAAAAATAGATAATTGCGGTGCGGTGATGAGGGCACGAATTATGATGGCAAATGCCAGAAATTGGCTTTCAAAGGCCTTAATGTGCCTATCTTAAACTAATAAGCTCTAGTAATGCTGAAAAGTAAAGTGAAATAGTTCCTTGATTTTATACTTTTGCTGTTTCAGGCTTTTACAGTAAATATTATGCTAGACAATGCAGTAAGATCGAATTGTTTTTTCAATTTCTGCAGGAAGATTCCCACGAAGTACGTCAGTGAGTATTAACGTAAGGTTCACTTACGTTAACACGCACAGCAACAGTGATTATGAAATTATTAAATGTGTTTACCTATACACCTAAAATCTAATGGAAATCCATGATTTTTAAAAGATAATATTTTTTATTTACAATATTCCTTTTTTTGTAGATTACTGTCTCTAAATGCAAGTATTTAACAAAATAGTAAATGAAATATATCTTTTTTTTATTTTTATTTTCATCATTTTTTTTCAGAGTTCATCACCACACCCATGCTGAAATTGGATACGGTTATGAACAAGGCGGCCATCTTGGAGGTGGTGCTGGTGGTTACGGAGGTGCCGGTTTGTGGTGAAAACAATTTTAGGAACTTTTAAAGTCACATTTGCCATTTTCGAGATTTTATTCTCGAATTCCTCTGTACATAATTCTCTGATCATGTAGAATATATTTGTAAACTATCGATACACGTATGTAAATAGATGTTCAAATCCTTGATGATAACGAGAATGAATTAAAAATGTAAATATGTTTCGAACGATGAACAAAACCGGCGTAAATCGTAATACTTTCGCTATCGAGAAATATACGTTTAGATGAGAAATACGGGGACTCGGAAGTTTGATAGAAAGCAGGAGTATAATGCTAAATAAATACTTTATCAGATGACAAAATAGAACAAGATTTTGATTTTATTTGCGATATTTGAGGAAAATGTAAGCAGATAAACGGCTACGGCCAAGAAAAATGCAAGTGCAATATCAAACTAGACTTGAATTAGGGTGTGAAAAGGCACCTTCACTCTAATCCTCATATTAGTTAAACATTAATCAATAGTATATAAGATCCTCTACTCTAAACCCCATATTAGTTAAACAGTAATAAATAGTATATGAGAAGGTCGCTTCCTTTAGGGTAGAGTACCATAATCTAATAAATCCAGTATAAAACTTTAAGCACGCAGCATGGTAACAAAATCAAAAATTTATTCTGTGTCAAAAGAAAGTAAAGGAGGCTGATTAATGACATGTTTCATAAATTTCAATAAGAACTGCTGTCATGTTTATCCTAATCTGATCAGAGGTAGATTTTCTCGGTGCCTCTTCTCATTCACTGTAATTAAATTCGTTTTTCATTGTATTAGACGGATTCTGTTTCAGAGCCAAGAAAAATTTCATTCATGTGATTGAAATGAGATAACAAAGGATATCAAGCATTTAGAGAAATATATGCCAGAAAATTTCCTTTTTTTTCTGCCAAATAATATATTGTCCATAAATTCAAATTATTATTAGATCAAGAGAGATATTAAAAAGAGAAAATGTAATTTAGAAGGACATATTTTGAAATGGCTTTCATTTTCATTTCCAAATATATTATAATAGTATTGTAAAATGTTAAAATTAGTGTGAGAGTTTTAAATGCATGCATCGATGTGTGTATGAATCGATCGTATGTATGGAAAATACATGAAGCATCGTAAGAAAGTTCTGTTAACATTAGGCAATTTGAAATATAAGAAGATGCATTTTTCAGTATAAATTAAGTAGACCCAAGCTGCTTGTATTTCCGAAAGAAAACTTCATAAAATCATGTTATTCTAATATTATTAATTTGTTCTCGTTAGCATTATACGTTTGTTATGATGTGTGAGATTGAAGATCTAATTTTAGAAAATAAGAAAGAAATTGGGATTAATTTATTATGTACAAAACGTCTCATCGCTGCCAGCAGACGCACATAGAATTTTAATTAGGTAAGAAAATGTAAATACGCTTTTTAATTGGTAATTATTGTCAAATTTGTATTAGAGATAATTTAAAAAATTGTAAGACATACATCAATACTCTATATTATATTTGAAAACGAAGACCAGTGTGGACATTGGTATGCTTATTAAAAGTTGTACCTTACTATTTACTGTATAAAAATTTGTAAACATAAATATTTTACGGGTCGTCAAAAGTTTTGTTTTCCTTCTACAGTTATGTTATTCACCCATTTGTACAATGCTCATTTTTTAAGAAATCTTTGTATTCTTTTTTAATTCCTGTATTGTTTTATTCGTTTGTTAATGTACCTTAGGCAAATAAAATCTTTTTTTTGAAACTTCTGTGTGCATAATAACACTAATAACAGTATAAAAGTGAGTGCCTCGTTATTATTAATCATGGTTCTCATTTTAATCCCGCAAGGAGTTTTGCAAGTTCATTAAAGTTGCTAATTTTATAAGGTTTCCTTTTACATCGCATATAACTTTATCCTTGTACTTTTATCCAGTTGAAAAAAAGTCTGAAAGCTGAGATTTTTTTTATTTGAAGTTTTGATTATTTGCAACGATTTGTTTCAACTTGAACACAACAAAAAGCTAACGATACTTTTTTAATTTTTTTTTTCATTTTCCAAAATACTAAGATTTATTTTTCAGTTAAAAAATTGGTAACTAATGCATAACTAATAAGAAAACTAATAACATATTGAAAAACTGGTGTAACTGATAATTTTCATATAATACCTGCCGGATGTTTTGTTTTAAGCTAATTAAAGGTATAAAGATATTATTTTCTTAAATATAAATGGAATAAATTTTGTATATAAATTCTTTTTTAATCTCTTCCCACGTTTTATGATATTTGGGAAATTTAATATTACAACATCTTAATAAACTAATAAAGAAATATGTAAAATGATATTCACATATATTATTAATAAAAAAAGAAAAAAGTAATTAATCAATTTTAAATTATTTTATTTTCGACATATTAGCATGTGAATAAGGTAATTTGAATTTATTACCGTTATTCATTTATTTATTAAAGCCATAAAGCCATATGAAAATAATAACTACAATTATTTAATATACTTTCTAAAAAAAGAAAGGTTTCATATTTTAAATTACCTCCAAAGGGACTTTTTTTAATATTTTGTGTGTTACTTTCATTTATTAAATATCCTATTCTTCGCACTTAAAGCATAAAGTTTAGTTCAACAGCAATGTCGCAAAATAATTTTAAAATGAGCATATCTTTAGAATTTCCGATATACAGTCTCACGCCCTGGAGATAAAAAAATTTTTTCTGTACAACGTTGCCATCGCTCGCTTTTAAATTCTTGAGTTTGTCAATCAAAAATTCGTTAAAGTTTTACAAAATGTGAAATCGATAATAAAACAAATTTCAAATTTTGGCCTCCAGATGCCCATATTCGGAGGAGGATTATGTTATTGAATATTTGGTGGCCTTAGGTACCGTTGTTTTATCACAATGCGAGAAACATACATACATTTACGCAGATTCTTCATTATTTAATTTCTTTAAATATAATACAGGGCGATAATATTTGGTAGCAACAATTTGAAAAGTTAAATAACGCTTTTAGTGAATCGACGCAAAATGTCCAAACGAAATTAATAATCCTTCTATTCAAATTTCACATTTGGACTAATAAGATTAATTTCTTAAATATCTACCTACTATTTTAGTCATTTGCCAGGAAGTAAGAGACATTTTGTGCTTAAAATCAGCCAAAATTATAGCTTTTCATTTACTATTATTGTTATAGACATTTTTCAATAAATTTCGAACATTTAAGCTTAATATTAGTCAAAATTGAAAACCGATGATAATTTTAATGAATTGGCATAAATCGTTTTTTCAAGGAGCAAGATGATGTGTTTGCATTGATTTTATTTATTTACTAGCCGCTGCGCGGCCAACCTTTGTCTGGCTTTTAAGTGTACCAGAAAAATGCCTAAAGAGAACACCAAACATTAAATTTGAAAACTGCACAGAATTTTACTCTGCAGAACAATTTTATAGAAAAAGAAACAAACAACAACGGGAAAAAAATTCACTTAAAAATGCATTACATATAAAAAGCATACAACGAAATAAGCAATATCCCTTAATACAAATATTAATTATCCTAATAAATAAATTAACCAACTTCCCTTTGCAAAATCTTAAGAACTCAAATAGTATAAACAGATTAAGAACTTAAATAGATTCAAAAATATCATGCAAAACTTTTTATAATTAAAATTATATACAATTAAAACATAATATCACAATGAAATAAGCAATATCCCTCGATACAAATGTTAATGTATATCCTAATAAAGTAATTAAACAATTTACCGTTGCATTGCAAAAAGAAACAACTTTTTAATTTCTTAAACTTTTCAGTCTCTTAAAAACAGTAACATAAGAAATACGATGAAAAATTGTTGCCAAACCGAAATTTTTAAAAGAATGAAACTATTCAAAATGATGCAATTTCATCAAAAATCTATCGACAACAATTAGAAAGGAAAATTGTTGCCAAAACTAAATTTTAAAATATCTGAGATGGGAGAAGTGTATTCGGAAGCTTCATTTAAAAAATTTAAAAAAATACAAAATATTATTATTTTTCCAAAATTCCTTTTTTAAAAGTGTCGAAAGGATTAAAGTTCAACGTGTCCAAAAATCAAAGGAAAATAAACAGCACATTTTTTAAAATAAGTTTTTTTAAAAAAAATTCCGCCGAAAATGTGTTAAGCTCACCTTCCTAAATAAATTCGTATTTAATCGATTTATTGAAATACGAAATTTATTTTAAGTTCGTAAAATAGCTAAGTGTCTACGCTTCACGACGATGTAAAAATGAAATGTATAGAGTGAAATCTAGCTTTCCTATAGCCCATTATGTCTCAAATTGACGCGATTTGGTCACAAAGCATAAAATAAAAAAAATTCTAATTCGAATTTCGAAAAAATCGCTTCGAGGTGCACTGGCTCTTGTGTAAATACACCTATGTACCAAATTTCGTGGCCCTGGGTCTATTAGCTTACTCGCAACACGAACGAAAGACACACACACACAGACTCTTTGTTTTATTACATGTAGAGATTTTTCTTTTGATTTCTTTTTCTTGTACAGTGGCTCACATTTGTTTCTGGAAATTTGTGTTTCTTTAAATTTATTGCTTTCGGACATTACGTTTCTTAAACCTTCTACAAAATTTATAAACACAGACTTAGGCAGAATAGCCTTTTATAACATATATTATAAACGTTTTACTATTACATTATTTTTTCTCTATTTTAATTCCTACTTGTTACAAGAAAATATAATTAAAATATACCTTGTAATATAATTCATTCAGAGCGTATTAATGGGTAACTCATATAATAATTTGAACACTCGAAACTTTTCTTGAGATGCTTTGGCTGATAAAGTGTCTTGTCATTTTTTTTGTTTTTGTTTAAATGAACGCATGTCACAGAATATACTGTCGGTAATTTGAAAATACTGTCTGTAATTTGGAAATTATTACTTTAGTAACTTTTATTAACAATTCCATATCTGAAGTAAGCGCGGCAAAACGCTATAAACTAACAGCAAGTTCTCTTAGAGATTTAATTATTTATAGTTTTAGAAATGATGCATTCGAAATATTAAAAAAACTCCTTGATGTAAAGCTTTCAGCTACTTTTGATGCTACGAAACCATTTCATTCCGTTCCATTACGAAGGAGTCGAAAATGCTACGAAAAATCAAACAAAACCCAAATATTTCATTATATGAAACTTTTATCGGGGTTAGAAGAATCATTTTCAATAAAAGTTAGCCCTAAAACTATTAGCAGAATCATTAAAGCACTTGAATAGAATGGGGATCAGCAAGAAGGAAATCCTTCGTCAACAAGAAAACAAGGTAAAACTCTTGGCCTTCTCAAAATCTATGATAAGCAAATTTTGATGATATCGAAATAATGTGATGTTTATAAACCAGTCAGAATTTAATACATTTAAGTCCGATGAACGAATAGCTGTGTGTCAAAGCCGAATAAAAAACTGAATAAGAAAAACTTATTGTCTACTAGCACCAGATAATAATTTGGGAATTTTTGCTGCTTTCTAGATGTAAAATGTAGTTTTTCTAGAAAATATTAAAGGGAAATTATATACTTATAAATATTCCTAATGAAAACCTGAAAGCATGGGCAATAAAGCTTGGAATGAAAAAATGCATTCACATTTTACGAGGATGACGACTCTAAACACAGCTCTAAATTGTCATTTGTAGTTACTATACAACTGTTCTGAAGATGTTCATCAAAACTCCTCCATATGCTCGGGACTTAAATCCTATCGAACGTTTATGGAGTGAGTTACCCATCGTCACCAAACTTTCTACGTTTCTTTTCTGTATCCTGGAAAAGATCGTCATCCACTTTCTTCCAAAAAAAGTAGCTAAAACCAGAGATATTAATGGAAAGCTCGGAAAAACGATCATTTTCGCCCGAGTGGCAATAGTCTCGCAATCTGAAGATGAAAATCTACTTTATTTCGAGAAGCGTTGCCACTGCTCGCTTTCAAATTGTAGAGTTTGTTAATAAAAAAATTTCCAAGTTTTACAATAGCATTGCGAAGCATTAAATACATTATTCCCGATTCCAAAAATTTGCGGGAAGCCATTTCGGCTATTCCCTTCTTCGTACGACTTGAATGAGCCGAGATATTAATTAAAAACTCTGAAAACGCTGATTTTCGTGCTCATTTTTCCGAGTGGCAACAGTCTCGCGCGTTGGAGCTAAAAATGCTTTATTTCGAAATGTGTTGCTACTGCTCGCTTTCAAATCGTAGAGCTTTTTAATAAAAAATTTGCAAGTTTTACAAAATCTGTACATATATAAAGAAGAATGCCTGTTAGTGTGTTCATTTGTTTGTTCGCGTTAGTGATTCCTATTTACTTATGATCAATTTTTTGCCACATTGAATCGACTAAAATTGAATATAGGGGAAATATTGGATGGAACTTGAGCTTTTACGACCATTTGATTAGAAAGACGAAAATCATTAAAATCTGGGTGCCATTGTTGCTGATATAATGCAAGAGAATTAGTTTATTTTCTATTGAAATTTTTTATTTGGGTTCCGTATCGCATCAGAATGAAAAAATGTACGACTACGAATCGTATATCAGAGAAGGATTACAACGGTATCGTTCTCTCTGTTGTTAGATATATTACGCTTAATTTAACTTAACTGGTTTCGGGGACTCCCGCTAGTTTGTAAATAAAATTGAAAAACTCAAGTTCTGAAAACAAATGTGAGCCACTGTATACAAATGTTTCTTTCTCCATATGATATTTCATACTTAAATATATTTCATATCGCACTTTAATTTTTTTAATGGCCAGGCGCTTTATTTAACAGCCATTACCCTTGCACGACTTCAGACAGACAGAAAGAAGTACAGGAACATCAAAACACCGCCATGAGCAAAACTGGTATGGCCTAACTGCACTAACTATCTATGAAAGTGCACCCTCACGGGGCACGCTAGCGCTATGCTCAAGCATTTGTTTACATTGCAGCATTTATAACAGTTATATATTAAAAGTGCGTATTTGCATTACAGACAATATTGACATAAGATATACTTTACACGGATACTTTGCAATTACATAGATAAATAAATACAATAAGTCATTTAGAGATGTATATACATATTTATTTTGTGTTTCGGTTTTGAGCTTTGTTGGTGGAAGGGAATGATTATGCTACGTGGTTCGTTGCTTGTTTGGTATTTTGTTACACGGTTCGCAGTTTATAAGTTCATTCTTAGCACGGTTTATATTTCAGCACATAGTTAATGAATTCATTTTATGGTACATAGTGTTGATTGCATAATACTGGTGCATCTGTCACACATTGCACAGTATGAGGTAGTTCATAGTTCGTAGTTTGGGTAAGTATAAGAAAAATTACGATTATCTCAATAAATGGAGGTATTTAAGTGTGTTTTCTAAAGTCACTCCTACATAGTAGTGGCCATTGTGGAAGCATCTAATGGGTGGCCACCATTGCCTTCTATGAAAGGGCGGACAGGTACGACCATGCATTCTCCAGGATTCGAACCCGGACCCATCTCTACGGCAGATGTCTTTTATAATTGGGAAATAGTTCCTGTTTTTCAGTAGACGTTTTTAACTACTTGAAGAAATTGTGTAATATTGTAGCCGTTTTATAAGCACAATTAGATACATGTTATGGAATAAATTGTACCATTTTTTGGAATATGTGGACCATTGTTGTACCATTGTTGGAATTGTTGTTAATTGTACCATTGTTGGAATACCTGTCAATTTGTATAGACTGGAATTGTGTAACAAATCTGTCGTTTTGCACAATTTAGAATTGTATTGAAAAAAGTTTTCTTTTTTCCTTTCTTTTTTTTTTTTGCTTGTTTGTTTTTGTCTAGGAGCCAAGTCCTTATTTACACAACATTTAGTTCTATGGATGATAGCAAAATAGTGTACATATTACTATGAACTTCAATTTCTTGATTGGTTTGTGGATAACTGCTACACAGTGTGCAAATTGCTATGGACACGCATAATGAGGTGTGCAAACTGCTAAGGACACGAAGTTATGATGTATCGAAGTGGACAATCAACGTAACAAAAGTGTACTTCGAACTTATCAAAACTTAACTTAGAATCCAGTTTATATGAACATAGAATAATCTACACAACATCATAAACTCTGGACTATTGACTATGGAAATGCCTAAACTGATGTGACTGGCCTACTCTGTGGATAACTGCAACAATAGTACGGACGCACATCATTAAGTGTGCAACTGATAAGAACACGAAGTTATGACGTATTGAAGTAGATATAGGTTTAGAGACTGGTTAATATATAATATAAGTTCCACTCTCCACAGCATAGATCCTATCCATGACAATGTAACGATTAATTGATCGTATATATTTTTTCATAGGGATTATTATGTAACAATAATTGTAAAGATGACATTGTCAATTTAGTATTGTGATATTACTATCATGCAATGAATGCCGCCGGCGGTGAATGGTAGATTCTTTTTCCGTGGAATGGATATAACTTTGATTGGTGTAGAACCTTGAGTCGGAGGTCCATGCGCCGGTGTTTCGCTCACTAACCACTGTACCGGCTGACTTTGTTAATTGTTAGTTAATAACTGTAGTTAAAATAAAATCTAGACTCTTCACAGGTAATGAATTCTATTTTGACAAGGTTAACAATTTTTTAAAGATTAAAAAAGGCACAAAAGTACAAGCTCTTCTGTCTCAAGTATTTGACTAATTAAAATTGCATCCGTCTTTGGAATGTTACTTCGATACTGCCATTCCGCCTAAGCATAATCAATATTGATCTTTTATTCGTCATTGACGGTCTTTATAATTTTTTTCATCTGAAAAAATCATTTTTGTCAAAATCAACAGAAAAGTATAACGTTCATGTAAGACTGCATGTTTTTAGATGACGGAAGTCACAAGTTCCCTCAGAGTAACAGAAGTCAGAAGTTCCCTGCTTTGCTTCATTTAATATTGCAACATGTTTATTTTACGTAAAGAGATATGGCGATGATGAAGAGGTTGGAAATAGGCAAGCATGGAATTACACATCTAAAGTGGAGTTCTGTAATTTAAGATCAAAGATTCAATTTAATGTACCTTATATATAAGTATGAAGAGTATTAATTATAATCTTTTGCCAATATATAGAGAGGCTTATAACTAATGCAGATCCTTTAATTGTTTGTGTAAAATAGTCTTGATCTTTAATGAAAGATTACATTTACTATTTACCAATATTGACGTTAAGTCGACGTTGGTAAAACTGTATGGGTTTCAAATTTTGGCTTTCAAGTAAATTTGCTAAAATTACACCAAGATTTCATTCGTTTTCAGAATATTTAGTTCCGTTTTTATAGTTTCTCTTTCAAACATCAATATATATATTTTCAAGTCTGCAAAGAAGCTTATTTTCAGTTGCGGCTAATACGCGATTCGTCGCGATCGACTAAGCAATCGGACAGAAGAATGAAATTTTTAGTGGATATAAATAAACAATGAGAAGTGTGGTTTAATATTCGCATATTACCTGCAGCATTTTTAGCCCATATAAAATCAACATTAAATTCCTAAAATAATTCTTAAGGAAATTATGAAATTAAATTCATTTTTAGAAAATAAAATTCAGAAATAAATTCCTCCTTTATTTTGATTAGAGGGTATAATGAATATATGTTTGAAGATATAATAAGACATATTTTCGAAATTGCTATATTCAGCGGTATACATTTTAATCCATGTATGATGATAAATATGAACGTAAAGCGAAGAATCGCGTTTTCAAAAGTTTCTTGCAAGTGCAACTAGATGGCACCGTCAGTCCTATTTCATTCATTCGTATTTAAACTCGAACTCTGGGATACGAGAACGAGGTGATACTTCTACGAAAGTAAAGAAGAAAGGAAGAGAATAGGAACGCGTAAAAGATAAATGATTTGCTGCTCGGATGGGGGAAAAAAACTGTTAAGTATCTTCAAAAAATAAATAAATATAAAAAATCTGAAAGGTTTCAGATTTTAAATTACGTCCAAAGGGGCATTTTCTAAAAATTTTGTATGTTACTTTTATTTATTGAATATCATGTTCTTCGCATTTAAACCATAAAATTCAGATAAAGAACAATATGGCAAAATAATTTTAAACTGAGCCTAGCTGTAGAATTTCCTACACACAGTCTCACGCGCTGCAGATAAAAAAGTTTTTTTTCTGTACAACGTTGCCATGGCCCGCTTCGAAATCCTCGAGTTTGTTCATCAAAAATTCGTTAAAGTTTTACAAAATATGAAATCGTTCATAAAACAAATTCCAAATTTCAAATTTGGGCTTCCAGATGCCTTTATTCGCGGCAGGATGACGGCATTCAAAATTCGATGGCTTTAGGTACCGTCGTTTTATCACAATGCGAGAACATACATACATTTATGCCCATTCTTCATTATTTAATTTCTTGAAATATAATACAGGGCTGCAATATTTTGTGGCAACAGTTTGAAAAGTGATACAGACTTTTAATGTTTCCGACGCAAAATCTCAAAAGGAAAACAATAATCCTTCAGGGACAAAGCCCCTTTGGACTAATAATGTTGTTAATGCTATTTATATAGACTCTAAATCAAAATTCATGTAGGAGATAACAAATTAAAAAAGGAAATTTTGATAGAGTAAAATTTTAACAAAAAAAAGAATATGTGGTGTATCAAAAAATTGTGCTTCTAAATTTCAAATAGTTCAACTTTCTTTTTTTCTTAAATAGATTAAATAAAACTCATGTTAATGAAGGCAACTATGAGATTGCCATTAGTCAAAAAAGTGCATAAAATATTGTCTGCAAAATATTTTAGTTAGAATCAAGCATTTTCCATCTACTGCTATTTTTGAAACGAAAATACGAAGGACTGATTTTTGTTATTTTAATTTAGGAGCAATTAAGTGCATTTTGAAAGAAAAAAAAATAATTTTACTTTAGTTGAATTTGTTGTTCAATCTGTTATAATTTCTTTTCCGCATCAGTAAATACGTGAATAGCGTGTACCTTTGTCAGAATAAAAAGACCAGCATGAAAAACTGTTTTTTTTAATAGCCTGTGAGAGTGTACCTCGATTTAGATATGGTGAAGTGATCGGTAAATTTAAACATTTTCTTTTC
The DNA here is from genome assembly GCA_000611955.2 of Stegodyphus mimosarum. Taxonomy (NCBI): domain Eukaryota; kingdom Metazoa; phylum Arthropoda; class Arachnida; order Araneae; family Eresidae; genus Stegodyphus; species Stegodyphus mimosarum. Next base: position 286,416 of record KK120919.1, on the reverse strand, counting down.
TTTTAAAAACACAAGCAATTATTTTAAGTCAATATATTTAAGGTAAATAATAATAAAATTAACATACTAAGTGTTTATTTTATTTGAAAAGACTCGGTGCACGTCGCAAACAAACGAGAGGTCTCTCGCACTCCGAAGCAATTGTTTCTGCGCACATTCAATTCTAAATTCCAAGTACTACAACTAAATAAATAAATTACTATAAATGCATACTTAAATATCTTTCAAGTAAAGGGGAGGAGAAAGAAAAACAGCTATATAGAAAACAAAGAACACCAGGCCCACTCCGCAAAAAATAAATAAATAAATAAATAAAAATAATAATAAAAAAAATTTGAAAGATTTCAGATTTTAAATTACGTCCAAAGGAGCATCTTTTTAATGTTTGGTGTGTCACCTTTACTTATTAAATATCATTTTCCACGTACTCACTCAAACCCTAAAATTCAGTTCAACAGCAATATCGTAATATAATTTTAAAATGAGCATATCTTTAGAATTTCCGATACAGAGTCCCACGCACTGGAGATAATTTTTTTTTGGTACAGTGTTGCCATTGCTAGCTGTCAAATGGTTTAGTTTTTTAATCAATAAGTCGTTGAAGTGTTACAAAATAGGAAATCTATAATAAAACAAATCTGAAATTCTAATTAATTCTTCCAAATACTTATATTCTATGGAAGATTACGTTACTCAAATTTTGATGGCTCTAGTACCGTTGTTTTATCACAATGCGAGAAACATACATCTTCGTTATCTAATTTCTTTAAATGTAACACAGGGCGATAATATTTGCTGGCAACGATTTGAAAAGTGATTCGCCGTTTATGGTTTCAACGCAAAATACCAAAACGAAATTAATAGTCCTTCAGAGCAAATTGCCCTTTTGGACAAATAAAAAAAAAAAAAGTGAAATGTTTCACATTTTAAATTACCTCACGTCCGAAGAGGCATTTTTTTAACATTTTGAATGTTACCGTTATTCATTAAATATCATGTTCTTCACACTTAAACCATAAAATTCAGTTCAAGAGCAATATCGCAAAATAAATTTAAATTGAACATATGTTTAGAATTTCCGATACACAGTCTAGCGCGCTGGAGATAAATATGTTTCTTCTGTACAACGCTGCCATTACTCGCTTTGAAATCCTTGAGTTTGTTAATCAAAAATTGATTAAAGTTTTACAAAATATGAAATCGATCATAAAACAAAATGCAAATTTCAAATTTGGGCTTCCAGAAGCCCATATTCGGGTGGAAATGTTCAATATTCAAAATTTGATGGCTCTAGGTACCGTTGTTTTATCACAATGCGGGAAACATACATACATTTATTCAGATTATTTATTATTTAATTTCTTTAAATACAATACAGGCCGATAATATTTGATGGCAACAATTTGAAAAGTGAAACAACGCTTTTAGTAAATCGACGCAAAATGTCAAAACGAAATTAATAATCCTTCTGGTCAAATTGTCCATCAGCATACCTTTCCTTAAGCTAATAACCTCGTGCGCATTACTGTAATCAAAAGAATCTAACCTAAGATTCTATGTATCACTTCAAATGTTTTCCGCTTTCTTAAGCATAAATGAAATGATAAATTTATTTTACAAAAATTCTTTCAATTAACGTTCTTTTTTCTCAACACATATTTTCACGAGTGAATAACATAATAATTTATTACATACTTTTATACTTCATGACTTTTACACTCATACCTTTACACTCATGAAGTATGAGTACAATCATCTAACTGAATGCTGAAATGTGGTGATATCCCGAAAATAGGAAAAGTGTCGGTTATAATGATCAATGTTTAAGTATTTGGAAATGCCTGAAAATTTTAGCAAAATTTAGAAAAAAGTATTTTTTTTAAACTTACATGATTTAAAGCATAAAATCTTAGAGTTTCTGCCACTCACTAGCTAAACGGGATTTGATTGTGTTATCTTTACTTTATAGATCTGTAATAATTTCAGACACCAGTATTAAATCATTAAGTCACTTCCTTTTTCCAGTGCAACATGCATTAACAATTTTTTCAAGAAGAGCCCAAAATGTTTTATGAGAAATCCCTAGAAGATTCGCACGAAATCTTAGAGAGAAAATTAAACATACTCATTAAATTTTGTGGAGTACCGGAAATAGTGTTAGACCTGAATGATTGCGCGAAGTCCTATTAATAATTTTGGCATAGATCATTTAATGTGAGCACGTATTAAAACTATACTGACTTACTTAATTCTGATTATTATTCGTTTAGAAGTATATTTAAAGCTATCCTAATTCTAATTTGAGGTAAGTTCCTTAATATTGCTCTTAAAATTTTCTTTTCTGTTTCTATTTTTATTTCGCAACCCTTTTTACTTCCTTGTACAAAGTAAAAAGGAAGTATTGTAATCGCGAAAAATTTCGGGTGTCATGTTTCAACAAATTATCTATTTTGATCGCTCTCGAATGCAATTTAAAGACGTTTTTAACTGACATCCGTATGTAAGGACAGAATAAAAGTCACTTTCCTCCCAAAATAATTATAAAACTGATTTAAAATGGATTTTGAAAAGTTTTTTTCGTAGCGTCTGTGCGTACGTACGTAGGTACGTATGTATGTATCTCGCATAACTGAAAAACGAGGAACCTCAGAACGTTGAAATTTTGTATATAGGGTTGCTATAGGACGTAGATGTGCACCTCACAATCGGCTACACCAAAAGTATATAAATTTATGTATATATATATATATACACTCTATTACTCGGCTCAGTGAGCTCAGCTTTTTTATTCTTATATGTTCGTAAATAGTGAATTTTTTGCTGTAAAAATCATTATGTTGGTCTTATTTTCCGGTTAAGGTTTTTATGCTTTTAGTAAATCTACATGCAAGATTTCTAGAATGATCAACAATTTAAAAAGTGCAATCAACAATTTAAAAGTTTTTAATTCAAGTGCGGCTAAGCCTAAACATTTTTCTTCTGGCGGACATATTTGTTTGCACTTGAAACAGGACAATATGGATTTATTGCCAACCTAGAGAAACTAAGCTTCGCAACAACAAAGATAACGCCTTATTTTATTATGGCGAATTAAATCATGCTTAATCCCGTCTGAAATTTATTCGAGGAAATAAGTGTTTAAGATTTACTTTGTAAGTTTTAATATAGATGTTTTTATGTAGTTTTGCCTTGTCGCGAACTGAATTAATTGAATGAGAAATACTGAATCGTCTGTGAAAAAACTGTTTCTTTCTTTCTGTTTTTTTTATTTCTTTCACACAGGGTTTTAGATTTATCATAGTATTTGAACAGAACATATGGCAACTATTAGTTAATTCTCAAGATGATATACAAAATTTTTCTGCATTCTGATGAGTTATAAAATGAATGAGATGTAACACTGCTATGTGACGCTAGCGCCAGTGTGTGGTAAAAAAATATAGTGAATTTTAAAGAGTGCATTTATTCTATTGCTCTATAGATGAAGTAGATTTAATTCAATCGAATAAGTTTAAATGAAATGCAAAAAGCGTATACTTTAATATTCCGTACAAGGAAGTCATGCAGTGTACACATCAGATTTTTTATTCTTTATTTAGATTTCGAAACCACAGTGACACGGAATTCTAATTTATTTCTACTATGCTATTTTTTTAATCTTACTTTACCCTAACTGTGTTGTCTGAAATTATTTCCATCGAACATAATTTAGAATTTGAATAATAATACCTTATTTGCATTCTAGTAACCTTTGATGCATATAATTTGGATTCAAATGCAGCCGTTGTCAGATTATACCCCCCTTAAATTTTACAAGCAGTTAGGCTTCATCTTTACCTCCTAACATCTCGTCAAATCGTAGAATAACAGATCAACTTGGCTTGGATGACCTCTTTTGAAACCATCAACAGTGACTGATGAAGCACGATGGCCTCAAAAAAACACCGCAGTGACCGAAAGAGAACGCTGTCGGATGTAAAAGTGGTATCTTATTTCGTAGTGCAGGAAGTTCATACGCAAACCCTTTAAACTCTTCATAGCTTGCTTCCAAAGTTTCATGTTTTCGTGTGTAATGAAGTTGTAAGTGGTTTTCTACTAAACTCCTACTACTATTCCTACGTTACGTGCTAAACTCCTACTTTTTTACTGCTTTCACCGAGTAAAAATTTCAGTCGAAACACTTAAATGGATAATCAAATTTATAAAACAAATTCGTTTGTTTTTATTGTTAATCTCCTTTGTATTACTGTAAGTTTTATCCCAATTTTGTAACAGTTATTTTAAGCTTAGGCATTCTTATCACGTCTAGCTTCAGCTTACAATTTCTTACCAGAATGTATTTTCAGAAACGCGGTTAATGCAAATGAGTAAGATTAGTATTTAAGTCGATGTTTCCCTGACTTCGTTAGAGAGCCCGAGTTCCTGACTAGCGCGCGTTAGCTTTTGGCTACGTCTCTCTCTACGCTCGGCCGTACTTTAGGCCCTTGATTAGCTTCGCCGACTTGATTGAGATTTAGGAGCCAACTACTTAGAATCGTGATAGCTCTGGCTATATCTTTTAGTTAAGCATTAGTTAAGTTTAAATGCTTATTAATTTAACTTCAAGCCCAAGTGGAGGTTTTGCTGTACGCTCCGAGACAGGAGCCGACTGTGTTCACATTTATTTTGAGAATTAAAGGGTAGTTAACATTTCTTGAGTCTTAGGTCTCTGTTCAAACACTCAAGTGATTATTCGCTTATCAGTGTAAGGGGTTTCTACCACTGAACTGAGAAATAAAAGGGTGAAACACCCCATTACAAACAGTAAATAAACAGTAAACAGATGTGTGGTGGCCTGCAGTCATCCAATTTTATAGCCCTTCTTCCCATTATATTAGAAAAATTAGCAAGAAAAGGGAATCATAAATACGTGTTACTTATCAGCAGATAATTACGTTTCCTTAAAATAACATCTTTATTATTATTATCTACAATGCGAAAACGGATAAGAAAAAAAAAGTTTTAATTTTTTTCATAATGTATATTTCTAAAATTAATGTTAGGATAAAAATAAATATTGTTAAATTTTTTTAAGATATGTGTGTTACACTATTAACATTAATATTTTGTTAGATCTTCTTCAGATTTTAGGACATCAAGAATTTGTTTTGGAAATGAAGGAATTTTGTCTCATATTTATTTAGTATAATTTTATGCTGATATTTAAAAATAAAACTGCATTTAACTGTTCTTTGGTCGAAGACTTCTCAGTAGTCATAATTCCTCCAAGATCACGCAAAAGCTTCAGATTCTTTTCAGAGCTTTGCGGATCGACCAGTGACGCCTATATTATTTCTTTTCAATCACAACTTCCAGTTTTAAACTACTATAGTAACAGCACACACATATATTCTGAAATCCAATTCGCGCGTCGATAAAACTTCCTTCATCAGCGAAAATAAAATATATATATATATAAACAATATATGATAAAAATATCATCCAATATATAGATACAGATCTTTTAGTTTAAAAAAAATGTTGATCTCTTGGTGTGGTGGTAAAGGGTGAGATGCCATAGCATTGTCCTGGGTTCGAATCTCAAATGGCATGGCATAATATCTTTGCTACATATGGGTACTTAAAATACTGAATTAAAATACCGAAACTCCTCTCGAGTAGGTGGTGGAAGGGAAAGAAAAATAAAAAAAACTTGCTGTGGCTGAGATTCATATGAAGAGCGTTAGTCCTCCATGATTGCGCAAACTGATTGCATAACCGTTATGATTGCGGAACAGCAAGAGCAATACCCACGAAAAGATGAAGATAAAATTTTGTTGCCATAATCGATTAAACAAGAAAAATACTTTCTCAATATTTAAAAATTAAGTTCTAGATTGCATAAACTGATTGCAAGTTACGTTTCAAGCTTGAAATTTTATTTTGAATCTGAAAACATGGGGCTTCCTTTGTAGAGACATTAGGTTATTTCTAAGCATCAGACATGAAAAATGAGCAACGCCTTCGCCGGGAATCGAACCACGGACCCTCGTACTGACCACTACACCACAAAAACATGCGAAGAAGGCGGGAGAAATACCTTATATACTCCCCCTTTTAAAAGACGACCAGGGTTTTGGGGACCCAATTGCCAAATCGCGGTGGTGGAGAATCATCATTCACCACCTTTTTAGTTCGGGTGCCAATGTAGAGACATTAGGTATTTTTGGAAGCATCAGACATGAAAAATGAGCAACGCCTTCGCGAAAATCGAACCACTGACCTCTCGGTTACACGTCGAGCCTGCAGACCACTACACCACGAAGGCATGCGCAGAAGAGGGGAGAAATACCTTATGCCTTGTCAGGACTACTGTTCCTTCTAGTTGATTTTGCAAACATAACTGGAGTTCTGAGTCAGAACAGGGAGCTTACTCAAAGCTATGTTTGTGCGTACGTAGAAAATAAAAACAAAGATAAGAGGATTAAATTTACCTTTTATTCTCACAGCGCACAGGTGCTCCCGGACTTTGGGACACAAAGACCAACACTATTGGTCTAGAACGTAGAAAATAAGAAAATTAACTACTTAACTAAATAAGAATTAAGATGCTTTACAGAGACTAGTAACGCCAAGATTGGCTCTTAATATTACGTATGTAGTGAACAGAGTGCAAAGACTACAATACGTCTTTAAATATTAGCGAGAACTAAATTCTGGCCTTAAAGGCAGACAACGAAAATCACATGCGTGGTAAAGGCCGCGAGAAATCTCTCTTTCACTACTCTCCTGGCTGCAAGCCATGTCTCAAATACTTTTACAGTTTGCAACCTCATTTGCATAGACTAAATCTATTCGCGCTTATTCTGGCCGGAAATGGAAAATAAGAGAAAGTAGTAAAGGTTTAAAATAAAATAAACGTTAGTAAAACTTAAAATCTTACATTCTAAAATCTCTAATATGATAATTTTGGTCTCGAATTACTTTCGGAACTAGATTAATTATTTTCGTATAAAAAGAAGCATTTCAAATTGTTATTTAAAGCATAACTCTCACAGCAAAAGCAAAGAATGTACGTTAGTGGCTTTACCAAAATTATTAAAAAACAGTTTACAGGAAGCATTTTGATTGAACATCGAGGTTTGACTGACTGCATTTATGAACATAAGAAGAAAGTTTTCAGTTTTTCCCAAGTAATTGTTATTAACATGTTATCCCTTTAGTTAAATAAACCTGTGGAAAGCTGCCGAAACGAGATTAGCTGTTAGCTTTTAAGCGTAGGCAACGAAGAAGAAATTTAACATAAAATGACAGAAACCTTCTTAAATCATTTGGCAAATAATAGCTTTTTGTTTTATTAATACAAATTTTATAAGTTTCATTAGTTGATTAAGGACAAAATATCTGGTATAGACACACACAACTTTCTTGTATGGCCTATTAAATTAAATACATCTTTTGATGCATTCAAACTTATTTCCTCGAATTTCGTTAGAGATATATCTCTCATTCAATCAAGTCAATTCTCGTTTCGCAATACATATAAACTAAAAGCGTCTTTTTAAAAAAGATGAGGTTTTTCTGCATTTTACGATGATGATAAAATCATCATTGTAAAATACAGTTAAAAAAATTTTTTTTCACAGTTAGAATCAGAGTTTGTTCACAAAATTAAGCAATTTGACCCAAGGGCAGAAAGACCAAATTTTCGACGTTAACTCTCTGTCTTACTGCGCAAAAAGACACTAATGCACAAACTCAGTTAATTCACTATTCTACTAAAAGTTTCAAATGTAAACAAATAGTGCCCTCGTGAGGCCTAACGCCACTTAAACTTTTAAACTTTTGTTCTTCTACGATCATGGCATGCAGATTAACTAAAGGCATAAAACTTAACAGAAACATTTTTTTTTAACATAAGAACAACATTATTCAATCAATTTTAAAGTAAAAAACGCACAATTTATCAAAATACAAGAATAAAAATATTGAGCTCACGGAGCCGGGCAATAAGGTGGGAATATACATGTGTGTGTTTTTCGTGCTGTCTATTGCAACGAAAAAGGGAGAGGCGCAACTACATGTTATAGCAGTCCCATGTACAAAATTTCAACGCTCTAGGGCTACTCACTTTTGAGTTATGCGAGATACCTACATACGTACGTACAGATGTCATTAAAAAAACTCTCTGAATCCATTTTACAATCCGCTTTGGGAAAAGGAGTCCTTTATTCTGTCCTTCGTACAGCTGTCACTCAAAAAACGTCATTCAAATGGATTTGAGAGAGAGCGAAATGGATATTTTTGTTGAAATATGATATCGCAAATTTTTCGCTGTTGCACTACTTCCTTAACTTCGTACAGGGAAGTAAAACGTCCTGTTATAAACTAGCTTATATACTAACTTTCTTTAAAATTTTGAGCGTTTATAATATCTATTTAGCATAAAGGTATAAGCATGCAAAATTATCTTTAGGAATTATTTTTAAATCATCTCTGGAAAAGCAAAAAGATGAAGTAATTAAATCCTTGATATAATCAATCAAGGGTTTAAGGATACCATTAACAAAACTGCTTCCCGTTGCAAACGCACATTACAAGAATCTCTAAAAAACCAGCCAAAGAGATGCTTTGTTTCATTCAGGGGGAGGATATACATAATCCGTATACTTCTCAATATACATTAGTTTCCTTGTAGACAGCTATAAGTAGATAACTGGCACCGTCACGAGAAGCATTAAGTTTAAAAATGGCAAACATTTATTACTTTCAGATTTAAACATAAAAGAATATGTTTAATAAAATTATCTTGTTAACTGAAAAACAATTTAACCTATTGCTGTTTTTTTATCATTTGCAATAAAATCACTTATGTATCACCGACAGAACTTTAGAAGCGTAGAGGTTGAGAAGACTTTGGTAGAGCATTGACCTTAATTGTTTGTATCGAAGACTAAATTTGCGATTACATTCGAAACAAAACAAGAAATTCCATAACAAATAACACTTTCCAAAAACTTCCTCATTAAACATAACTCTAGTGACGTTCAAAATCCAAAATGATGAATGACGTAAAAGAGTAAAGAAAATTCAAAATGTTCCTTGTTTTAGAAATCTCTGTCCCAGAGTTTTAACTGGCAGTTTCTAAAAAGTACGATTTTAAATGATTTAGTTTGGAAAAATCTATATTTTTATTAAATATGTATCTAATACATTAATACATA
>KK120919.1:242346-277045 GCA_000611955.2 Stegodyphus mimosarum | reverse complement strand
TATATTATAAACTTCGCAATAAAAATTTCATTAGTAATAGCTACTGTAGTAACTTTCAATTAATAACATACTCTTAACAACTATATCAACGAATTATATACCTTCAGATTACATATATAATTATATAGATAAAATTGTTTATCTATAAATTACTTGAGAAGCAAGAGTTTATCTATTTGAAAAAGAAAAAGAATTTGTGACTATACAGATATAATATAGAAATACCTATATATGCATAAATATATACTATATGCGAGCATGTATCCTCAAAGATCTGTTACCAAAGTTAAACAGAACATTGCAAATTAAAACGTATAATTTCTATGCATTTCCAAAGAAAATGCTTATTTAAATTAAGATACCATTTGAGCACCGCAATAATCATAGCACTCTATGGAATGAAAATACTTTTTTCGTTTAAAAAAAGGCTACAGCTCTTTTTTTAATAATTTGCATCAAATTAATAAGTTCTGTTTAATATTTTGATTCTAATTTCTAACAAAATTTCAGTAATATATGATACAGATGTAATCAGAGTCTGTATTATTTTTATACAATTATATATAAATTTTCATAAAATTCAACGTACTTTTAAATTCTGAAATTCTCCAATAATTGGATTGAAAGTGAGTAGATTTTTAAACGAATTTAATTTCCTGCTTCCTGAATTGAATTCAAGGAAAATGTTTATTGAGAAGTTTTTAAATTAATTGAATTTTAGTCTGGATTAAAAGCTCGGATGAAAAATTATTAAACTCTGAAATTTAGAGCAGAGTATCATAATAAAAAGTTTGAAATTCATTTTCACTGAATCCCAGAAGAAAAATGTCTGATGTGCACACTACATAACTTACTTCTACGGGCTGTGAAATTATACAAGTTATTTGCTGCACTTCATTTAAACTTATTTCCCCGAATTTCATTAGACATACATTTCTCATTCAATCAATTCACTTCTTACTTTGAGGTAAAGCAAAAATACATAAAAACTCAAACTATCTTCTATAAACATTTTAAAATACAGGAAAACGTAAAACACCAAATGCAGTTAAAAAAAAAACAATTTCTGCAATTACACTCATGTCCATAAATTAAGGATAATGCAAAATCAGGCAAAGGAAGAGTTAGAAACAAAACAAATTTGACTTACTTGTAAAGCTTATTTATTAAACAAAAGGTAAAGAGCAAAAAAAGATGCTATATGTTTGATATTATTAAATAAATTAGCGATTTTTTCTCCCTGGAACAAATTACAAAAAACACCTATTTACAAAAAACTAACATTACGTGGTTGGTATGATTGTTAATACATTGTATGTCTCCCAGACGATGCAGTACAGTCCGTAGAACGCCTAGGCATGCCGAGTAACAAATGATCGATCTGATCTTGGGGAATATTACTACACTCAAAAAGCAATGCTCTCCGAAGTTCCGGTAGACATGTAGCAGGAGGTTGACGGGCTGCAACTCGTCGGCCGAGCATGTCCCACACGCGCTCTACTGGATTCCAGTCCGGTGAGAATGTTGGCCAGTCCATACGGGTGATATCCTCCGATTGAAGGCATTCGCTTACGATGTTTGCAGGGCGAGGACGGGCGTTGTCATCCATAAACACAAATTGTGCGCTCATGGCGCCCCGAAACAAGTGTACATGTTGTTCCAGAATGACGTCCCGATAGATTTGGCTCGTCATGGTCCCATTTCAACATGCAGGTCAGTTCTGGAACCCAGAATAATTCCACCCCAAACGAGCACTCCTGCACCACCGTAACGGTGTCGTTCAATGATTGTTTCTTGGTGGTAACGGGTACCTGGAGCTCTCCCTATGAAAGTCCGGCGAGAATCAGACTGCAAGCTAAATCTGGACTCGTCGGAAAACATCACACGAGCCCACTGTTCCGGTGTCCACAATGCATGCTCTCTACTCCAGGCTAACCGCAGGCGGCAGTGAGTTGCAGTAAGTGGAACGCATCTGACAGGTCTACGAACATATACACCAATCTGCCCTAAGCGTCTGTACACGGTCTAACTCGAAATTTTCGTACCAGTGGCTGAAGAGAGCCGACGAGACAGGTCTGAGGCTGTGCTCAGCCGGTTTCTTTTGGCAGTAACTGCCAAATACCGGTCCTTCTTCGGCGTTGTAACTCTGGAGCGACCTGTGCTGTAACGTCTACTCACATGACCATCATCTCGGAATCGTTGCCAAAGCCTGGAGATGACACTCTGGGCAATTCCAAGTTCGTCTGATACTTCCAGTTGGGTACGCCCACATTCCAGACGGCCGATCATTCTAGCACGTAAAAAATCATCCAAATGCGTCCTTTGTGTCATAACTATTCGGTTATTGCATCGAAATGCTTATAAAACGCCTGCGAACAATTTTACCTCTTTGCCTGTATTCCTTATATATCACTCTCGTCATTGTGACGTACCATCGGTGTCATCTGGTTACTTCCTGAAATTTGTATATGTATCTTGAAGATGTGTGTAATGATTTTACTGGTGATACATTTATTTTAGAGTTCGATTTCTGTGTGACTCCGGATTATCCTTAATTTATGGACATGAGTGTAAAATAAGAGTTTCTCAGTGAAAATGTCTGCGACAAGAAGACAAATTTTCGATGCACAAAACTGAAAGTTAAGTTTTGGTTACACTGAGCAAGAAAGATTCTGAAATGACTGCACCAAGTGATATAATTCAGTATTCTACTAAGAGTTTCAAATGCAAACTTATGGTAGCCTCGTTAGTCCTAGCGTTACTTAAACTTTTAAATTGTCGCTAATTCTACAAGTACTGCACGCAGATTAACTAAAGGTGTAAAAAATATTAACCGGAACATAATGAACAACATAATTCAATCACTTTTAAAGCAAAAAATGCACAATTTACCAATATATAAAAGTAAACATAAATGAGCTCACATAGCAGGGTAACAAATTGAGAATATATATACGTTTTATGAGTTTTCTATTCGTTTTTGAATTATACGAGATGCATACATAGGTACGTACATTGTCCCAAATGGATTTCCGAATGGTCAAAATGGATATTTTCTTTGGCACGCGATGCCCGAAATTTTTCGCGATTACAGTGCTTCCTTTACTTCGTACAAAAAAGTAAAAACTGCATTTTTTATAATGAACAGAGCAATATGATTAGTCTCAGTGCTACTGTAACAAATCTCAACAGTTTAAAAATAATATTGATCTGGTCATTTTTCTTCTGTTATAGGGCCATAGTATAATACTTTAATTAATCAAATAATACTTACCCAATTTATATTGTTATTAAGTGTGTGTATTTTTTTTAATAAGTGTATTTTTTCCTGTGCTGGATGGAAGGTGAGATTGGCTGATAATAATAATAAAAAAATCTTCTTTTTGCGTGTGTGTATGTGTCTGCGTGTGAGCAGAAAACTAGAAAATTCGAAATCTCCCTTGCCAGCAATCGAACAAGAACCTCCTAGTTAGATGGGCTGCTCCATATGCCTCGAAAGCACATTGGCAGAGGCGCCTATAATTATTTACATTTTCTCTCATACAAAGAACGATTGCAGAAACAAGTGAAACAATGAAGTCAAGGTTGCAACAAGTTTATTACCCATCATATTTTTATTCTAGCTCCTTTATGGAGTCATTAGTTTATAAAACAAATATACTCTAAAACAGAACGTACTAAAAAAATCGGAAAACACAACTTTTAGAATTAACTTTCAAGTCACTGAGACATAATACTGGAGAAACTCTACTTGCGATTTTGCGTCGGAAACATTAAAAGCCTGAATTACTTTTCAAATTGTTGTCAGGAAATATTAGAGTCCCGTATTATATTTAAAGAAATTAAATAATGAAGAATCTGAATAAATGCATGTATATTTCCCGCATTCTAATAAATCAACCCTACCTAGAGCCATCCTGTTTTGAAAAGCGTACGTTTTCACCCGAGTGTGGGCATCTGGAAGGCCAAATTTGGAATTTGAAATTTGTTTTACTATCTATTTCATATTTTGTAACACTTTAACGAATTTTTGATGAACAAACTCAACGATTTCAAAACGATTTCAAGCGATCAATGGCAACACTGTACGGGAAAAAAAACCAAGTCTCTAGCGCGCGAGACTGTATCGGAAATTCTAAAGATATTCTCATTTTAAAATTATTTTGTGATATTGTTGTTGAACTGAATTTTATGGTTTAAGTGCGAAAAACATGGTATTTAATAAACAAAGGTAACCCACAAAACTTTAAAAAAAGGCCCCTTTGTGCTTAATGCATTTTTTTATTTTGAAATTATTATTAGAATTACAATATAACTCTACAAACAAACTAAAGATGACAATATCTATCACATGTACCATAATAATAAATGTAAAAACTATTGCGTATGCAAAATCTTATGCTCAAAATACATAAAGGTCCGAAGCGGCACACCTAGAGGAGGTGTTACCCTGGATAGGAGAGGGCGTGGGACATAACACCAATTTTCCTAAGACATAAACCTAATGTTATTCTCTACCTGGGCAGAAAAATACAGATAAAAGAAATCTGAAAGGTTTAAGATTTTAAATTACGTCCAAAAGGGCTTTTTTTTTAACATTTTGTGTGTTACCTTTATTTATTAGATATCATGTTCTTCGCACTTAAACCATAAATTTCAGTTCAAAAGCAATATCGCAAAATAATTTTAAAATGAGCATATCTTTAGAATTTCCTATACACAGTCTCACGCGCTGAAGATAAAAATGCTTTTTCTGTACAACGTTGCCATGGCTCGCTTTGAAATCCTGGAGTTAGTTAATCAAAAATTCGGTAAAGTTTTACAAAATATGAAATCGGTAATAAAACAAATTCCAAATTTCAAATTTGGGCTTCCAGATGCCCATATTAGCAGCAGGATTACGTCATTCAAAATTCGATGGCTGTAGGTACCGTCGTTTTAGCACAATGCCAGAAACATACATACATTCATGCACATTCTTCATTATTTAATTTCTTTGATAATACAGGGCTGCAATAGTTGGTGGCAACAGTTTGAAAAGTGAACCGACATTTAATGTTTCCGACGCAAAACTCGCAAAACGAAAACAGTAGTCCTTCAGAGACAAAGCCCCTTTGGACTAGCCATAACTGCCAGAAATGGCATCATTCGTCATTAAATTGTTTTTTGAACCACGACGTGTTAAATATGTCTTGCCACCTGGAACAACAGATTGCTCGAATAAAGTAGATTACAAAAAAGAATGCTCAAATTGTGAGTCCATTGCACACCCAGTTTCCTACCGCGGATGCCCAAAATTCCATGCCCAGAATGAACAGACCTAAAAATAAAAATAAATAAAAAATAAGGATTGCTCAATTAAAAAAATGAGTATTTACTCCCTCTCTAGCTTTAAGATATCAGATTTTGGCATCTATAGCAGATATTAACAATTACCAAAATAATAGCCCCGCAGATTAGAACCCTGTTGTAGAATTCAGAGGCGATAAAACTGTTAATAATGACCAATTTGTAACGTCTAAAACTAATAGAAAAAATAAGCTTCTTAGACAGTTGTCAGAAATCATGGTCATTAATGAAATTAACGATATTCAAGGAAAATTCAATTAAAGGATCTCTGTTATGATTAGTAATTAAAAAAATATATGCTCAAGCTAAACGGCTGCGATAATTCTTACGATACACTTTTCGTACTTTTTGAAATCATGAACAAAATCAACGATGTGTATAAATAATGTGTTCAACTTATTTCTGAATTCATATGTTCAGCTTTCTTAAATTCTACCTGACTGTAGTATCCCGCTGCTTTTTTCCCTTAATTTATGCAATTTAACTCCTTTAATGTTAACATTTTATTAAGTACCAATCATTTTCAACGCATTTTATGTTTTTGTATTATATCTTACTCTTTTTTCTCATTAGCGCTTTTTGTTTCATCCTCCTCACCTTGTTTTTTTCGCATTACCCTTCTAAAGGTGTGGCGTTCAGTTTCAGTCTTTCCCCCATCCACCCTCTAAATCGGGTAATTTTACTTATCTACTGACGCTGTCTTCCAGTTAACAACTATTGAACAACCGCCAGCTAACCACAGCGTTCCAAAGCTTTCCAACTTCTACGTCACATCTTCGCCCAGGATGCGGATTTATGTCCTGTTTAGAAGCTTACACTTTACATCTATGATCGAGCAATAAATGCATTGTATGTCTGTTGTGCACAAGAGGAGACTTTTATCTAGATGCCTGCTTCAGTGTGACTGGGTCGCTTAAACCTTTATTTAATCAGGTGTCCGTCGCCTGTCATCCGTTTTGGAAATTATTCTAATTAGACGAAGTTCATCGCATATGTAGAAATAGGAATGGACTTGGCTACTGTGATGCCGGATCACAAAACATAAATCACAAAACCTTGTTCTCTTGATTCACAATAATTTAATAACAGCATTTTAGTATATGTATGAAAAAGAAATAGCAAAAACTATTGATGAATTTACCTTTAACTTTCGTTTAATTAACTTGTACACTACGAAAAAAAAAAGTCAGTTGTAAATCTCCCGTTCTACAGGGTCGATTGACGAAATTCAAATTACGTTTTTCATGTCTTGAAAGCGCGACTTAGGCTATATGTTAAATTTATATATATTATTCTACTAACATGGGTATTTTGACACAAAATCAGACATTGAAATGACATGCCATTTTTTTTTCCAAATTTCAATTCTACGACTCAAATTATGCCTAAATATTAAATTTTGTAAAATTTGGTGCGAAATTTACGCGGAAACTCAAAAATTTATCTTGGCGCAATTTTTTTTCAGTTTGCGCCAAGAATAATTCACTTCGCGAATTTCTTAATATATGGCAACCTATCTTCCTTTCCCTTTTTACACTATGCGCGAGGGGAAAAAATGTCACATCGTTCCTACTTTCAAATAATTTTAACAAAGTGCCTAATCCACTTTTGATGTTTTGTCGTTTTCAACAAATATGCCAAACTTCAAAACACGCCTATATAAATTCACGTATATCTACGGAAATTTTGAATGAAAAAACTCCAATTTTTTGCAGATATGCTTAGACATCTACTTTAGGACGATGGTAAAAATTTTATTGATTATAATTAAAAATGTTTTTCGAAAAATTTATAAAAATTATTTAAAAATACAAATTTTAAAAATAAATAAAAAAAATGGGCGAAATTTATTTAGAATGAACCAAAATTTCCAAATGTGAAAGGAAGAATTAAATAAGTTTAATAAAAAAAGAGATTAATAAATATATACCAAATTCAATTAACATTGAAGAGCTAAAATTTTGCGAGGAAACTTTTTTAAAAACGCCGCCCAGACGGTATAGTGGTTAGGGGTGGTGACTGCGATACCAATGGGCCCGAGCTCGAATCTCGGAGAAGGCATGGGTGTAACTATCCGTCCCATCATAGGAGGTAAAGGTGGCCCACCTATTAGGTTCCTCCATATTAAAGTGACCACCAATTCTGGCCTTAGTAGTGGCCGAGCCGAAGTCGGCTGATGGCTCGCCGTTGGGGAAAAAAAAAGAAACTTTTTAAAAAACTACTGTTGCGATTGTTTCAAAACTTGGCAGTTTGGAATAATTTGAGTCGTAGAATCGAAATATGGAAAAATATTGGCCTGTCATATCAGAAAAAGTCCGATTTTTGTGTTAATGAAAATCGCAATTGAATTTCGTCAATCGGCCCAGTAGAAGGAGAGATATAGAACTGTGCCATTTTTTTCCTCAGTGTACATACGGTTACAAAAAAACAGTCTATAATTTCTGTAAAAATATCAAAGAAACCTAAACAATGCAAAACGCCCGTTCGAAGGAAAGAAACTGGGTACCAAATAAACAAAAACAAACAACAACAACAACAACAAAAAAGAAATCAAGATAAAAATTTTTCATTCTTTAAAAGACGAATCAACTGTAAAGCTCCAAACTTACCGTAAAATCACCGTAAATCAACTACAAAACTCAAATTATCTGTAAAAATAAAACTCATAAGATTCACTGCTTTCTTTTTCCCTGAATAGCGAAAATTTCAAAACTTCCATGACAGTACCAGGTTTGAATAGAGCTTTATCTGACAACTCGCTCAAAGAGGTTGCGTGTAATCAAATTACCCATTACGTTCCTTGGTTTGATGGTCTCATACGCTATACACAAAGGACGCCTTATGGTGTTCTAAGATTTGCTTATTCTATCTTCGTTCTCTTAGTTTGGGTATTAGACCTGTTTCACACAGTTTTTGTTTAGAACATAGGGAGAACTGAGGTTGAACATAAAAAAAAGCAAGATAAAGTCCCTTGCCTTCATGGATGGAATGTAGATCCTAACATACTAAATTATTTTTAAAGGTATCATCCTAATATCTCGGTTAAAACGTAAGAGAAATTCAGGAAAAATACGAAAACAACAAAAACTTTCTATTGAAAATTTCCGCAAAGTTCGTTATATCCGACTTTCACATCTCTGAAAGTTCGCTGCAGAAGTAAAAAATAACATTAAGCTAGTTTATCCTACTTTACAGCATTCCTTCGTGGTGCAACGGTAGCACACTCGGCGCATATTCGAGAGGGCCAGTTTCGAGTCCCGGAGAGGACATTGCTAATTTTTTCATGTCTTCTGCTTAAAAATAATCTAATAACTCTACAAAAGTGTGTAAGGAACTGGACGGGACCAAAATCTTCATTCTTTATATCCACGGATTCGTTATAATCCGTGTTTGACTGTACGCCCATTTACTTTGAATTTAGATTTAGCAAATACCTTTCAAATGTCTTGAAGCTCTACAATAATCATTTCATACACACACAAAAAAATATTATTAATTTTAACTTGCAAACAAAATTTCCCGAAGTGTTTAAAGACTGAATGTAAATTTCCTGATCTACTCCACTTTATTTGAATTTTTCTATCTACGAGAAGAAAACTGCTTCCTTACTATCAGGATGCATCTGGTATTCATGAATCTCATCGCTGTTTGAGGAAAGGAAGTTTTAATTAAACATTCGTTTGCTTAGCATAATCACTTCAAAGAATAAAGAGCTTCTTTAAAAGAAAGAAGGGTCACAGATTTAAAAATAACCCAAACGTAGAGGCATGAAAAATTATTCGAAAATAACCCAAATCTGCTGAGAATATGTTCCACTTGCTTGAATGTTTTTCTTAAAAAAATATTTAGCTTTCCTCTTTTTTTGTGTAAATTAACCAAGAGGTCATAGAGGATTTCTCTTATGTTTTTGGATGTGGGTAAACCATTGAGATTCTAATAATAAATGAATTTTATCTCAAATTTAGTAATATTTAGCTTAATTTATATGTTGAGCTAACTAGCTTTTATGAATGTGTACAAAAACCTATTTTTTACTATATCTTTTATACCTTTCTTTAAACCATGAGAGAATATTGCAATGTTTTTTAAACATTTAGAAGTAAATCTCTTCAAGCTGTTCATAGTTTTTCTTATTAACTGCTGTAAGTACTGTCTGCTTAAAACAGAAAGTGATCATTTCCACTTGAAATAAGACATCTAGTGAAATATTTGCACAGTTACGGCTAGATAATTAAATATTATTTTTACGAAATGAGTGCACAAATCTCATTAAGCCGTTAATTTGCAATGGTTTGGTTTGCTTTAGTTATGGGAAAGCACTTAAAGTCTACCTGTCATAGGAGAGGGATGCCTTCGAGGAAGACTTTCTAAGGGAAACTGACTCATATACACGTTACACATAGGAAAAATTGCGAAAACGCCCATGCAGCCAACCTGGGTTAGGTTATACAATTATGGCAAAGCACACGAGGGCTATCTGCCTAAAAGGAGGGATGCCTTCGTGGAGAACTTTCTAAGGGAAACTGGCTCGTATAGACGTTACAAATGGAGAAAACCACGAAATCACACATGCAGCCAGCCCGTTCGCGGGATTCGAACCTCGACCGAGCTACCAGTGTTCAGCGTCCTTACCGCTTGCAGCCAACCTGTGCGCCGCGATTCGAGCCCCGTACCGAACTACCAGTATTCAGCGACTTCATCGATAGTTACTTGACTGTTTACAGACTTTACCGCTCTGCCGCTGACGGACCCTTAATTTCTAATGAAATATATCACACCACTTTTTTTTTTTCTCCCACTTTGCTTTGCTATTTTGAACAACTTACTTTATGTACAAGATTTATATTTTATATCTTTAATTTCTGGGGGACTAATTCTTAAATTAGATCTTGTTGTAATTAATTTACTTTAAATTAAGGAATTAAATTCGAATCTGCGTACCAATTTTTTAATCATATAATTTTTATATTTTGAAAATAATAGATATTTTGAAGGATTAGATTAATCTGAAATTTTCAGATTTCAAATTTTTTTGCTAGTTTTAATTTATCTCACTTAAATTCATTCGAAATTTGACAAAACCTACGGAAAAGGGGATATGTTACATTTGAAGAGATATTTGTAAGTTAAACCATACATTTTTAAATATCCAGCACACTAGTGGCCGAAAGGGTAAGATCGCTGAACTCTAGCAGTTCGACTCCGATTCAAACTCCTATAGCGGGGGAGGATTGCATAGGGGATTTCGTGGTTTTCCCCTCGTATAACGTCAATACGAAGTAATGTCTCTTAGAAAGAAGTTCTCAAAGGCATCACTTCATCACTTATCTTAGATACATAAACATTGTGTGCTAGTTTAATCATTTAACCTAACCTAGCCATAAACATCAAGAAACATTGCGCTGTATTTATAATATTTTTTTGAGAATGGTCCCCAATTAAACTCAAACTAAACACTGGATAAGCATTTCCAAACTGCCAGACGATTTTTCGGCCAATCTTAGAATATGAGAATTACAGAGTTCCTGGCTGAAGTTACCAATACTCTCTCACTTAGATGTTCGCTCGTTAATTAAAATTGCGAATTAAACTAAAAGTAGCGGAATTTAAATTAATGGTAGAGTTGGTAGAAAGCAAAAGTGTATAAAAAATAATAACGTATTAATCAAAATAAATCATGCAATTTAATCAAGCAAACACTAAATAATATTTAGCCATTAGTAAGAAGTTAAGGAACCATAACAATGAACTTAATCGATCCTAATGCGTGGCGAAATAATGACATCGCAGTCTGAATTGTTGTAAGACCAGTGGCCAAATTTCATGACAATATGAGAGGCATTTTAAGATCCAGGAAACTTCGAAAGCCCATATTTAAATAGTTTAAAAAGTAGTGAAACAGATTTTGATAAAAGGATATGTTTGAGGTAAATCTACGGAGAATTTCGTGCGTGTTTTATGTAATTACTTTAATAATTATTTTATTATTAAATATAAATAAGTAGTTCTTTTTCTCCTACTCTGTATTTAGGAAATATTCTATAACCATTCTTCCTTCGATGACGTTTTCATACTATTGAAAAATGCAACTGAACATTCTTTTTTCTAACTTCCACCCCCTCCACTTATAATTGCTGACTGATTTGAGCAAAAGCAGTCTGAAATCATAAGAAGGAATCATAATAATTTTTGCTAGTTCAGTTAGGCTGAAACTTTTCATTTGTGTAAGAATAAAAATCTAATTAGAAAAATAGAATCAGTGTATAAGGTATTTCTCCCCCCTTCTTGGCATGCCTTCCTGGTGTAGCGGTCAGCACGCTCGGCGCATATTCGAGAGGTCTGTGGTTCGAGTCCCGGCGATTGCACCGCTCATTTTTCATCTCTCTTGCTTCTAAATAACCTAATGTCTCTACAGTGGCACCCGAACTAAAGCAAAAGGTGGTGGATGATCATAGTCCACCACCAGGATTTGCGAATGGGTTCCCTAATCTCATGTCGCCCTTTAAAAGGGAGAGTATATAAGGTATTTTTCCCGCTTTCTTGGCATGCCTTTGTGGTGTAGTGGTCAGCACGCTCAGCGCGTATTCGAGAGGTCCGTGGTTCGAGTCCCGGCAAGGGCATTGCTCATTTTTCATCTCTCCTGCTAATAAATAACCTAATGTTTCTACAAGTGATTTTCTTTAACTACGCGTTGTATACTGGAAATCATAGAATAAATGATGTTGGAAAAATGTGCTCTCTGCAGAGAAATGAGAAAGACTTTTTTTTTTGGTTGATTAGTAAAATATGATGAAGCACACAGAGGCTATTTAAATGAGGGAAACGATGCCTTAGCGGAGAACTTCCTAGACGAACAGGCTCGAATACACATTATTCAAAAAAGGAATTTTTTTTCCAAAACAAACTGTCACCTTTTTCGGAATTTCATATTAAAAGTGTGAGCTTGGTTTTTCCATATAGTTAACGCAAAGACCAACTTACTCAGATAAAGTTTAAGTAATTGATTCAATTTTTCAGATGCGAAGTATATTATCAGTTTAATTTTATTTTTTCTGAGGGTAGGACTTCTAAATCCTCATAACTCTCGCATCTTCAGAAAGATTTGAATTTTCAAAACTCGAATCTCAGTGCTTTTTTATTTTTTTACCATTCGAATCCTTCTTATCCTAACCTAAAAATCACTGAATGATTTAACCAAAAAATCTTTCGCTAAAATATTAGTCTTTTTGACGCTCAATAAGAAAGTTAAAAAATTAAAGCTTCTGTTGGTAATTTAAAAAAAGATCGCTTTTGTTACACATCCAATGGTATCTGAATCATATAAATCCTCTCATGACTCTCTATTTCAGTATGGCATCCAGCAACATTTGTTTTCTTCAATGCGCTGCATTTTCTCGGAAAGTTAAATCTGTGAAAGACAATAATTTACCCAGGAAAGCTGCTTTGTTGTTAGAATGCTGTTAGAAGGCGCAATCTGATGCAGAGAGCTTTAAGGTGCTGGCATTAAGACAATGTTTCTTCCCCCCAGTGGCAACCTTCTCTATGCTAACCTATGCATCAAGAAGTTTTGGAAGCTATAAAAGGAAACAAGCGCAGGAAGATACTGTCAAAAGTGATAGAAGAAATTGAAGAAGGACAAGATATCATTGAAGAATTAAAACGGCGTAATATAAAGGGTGTTGCTTATTGGGTTGCAGGGGTCTGGGTGGCATAAAGGCTACAACTATTGTCATGGAAAAAGCTGCTAGGTGATCATGGAAGTAAGAAAACGTAAAGCACAGGTGAAACTGAAGAAATCATTCTGCCTTTAGTGCAAGGTATCCTGGAATGTGAAGATGAATCTTCGAAAGATGTGGAAAGTTTGCTGAATGATGATAATAAGTGTGGGAAAATAACTGATGAAGACGTTGTCGCTCTTATCAACAGCAACGAAAATGGAGCTAAAGATCAAGATCAAGCAAATATTGTTGAGCCTCGTAGAATTCCACATAACTACGGAGTTAAGAATTGCAATTAAGTATACTGAGCAACAAAAAGAAGCTACAAGAATCAGCATAATGATGCTGCAAATACGGCGAAACTTAGCATAAAAAAAGGCACTCGTTAAGACAGCAGACTGTGATCAAAATCTTGTTCCAATCGTCTCTGAAGTATTGTATGTCCTGTGTTAAACTTCAGACAATTCTGGAACTGTAAGTTCATTTTATCAGTTACAATTTCCTGTTTTCCTGTAAAACAGGGTTATTAAGCTCGTAATGAGTAAAATTATAACATAGTTTAATGTTTTATACGCTTTTTCTTAGCATCTGTCTATTATTTTACATTTTCTGTTATCGGATATTATGCCATGTCCATTTATGTCTGATAAGCAAGACTTTAATGCACAAAGCAATTTATCAGTACAAGTATACTTTCATTAATAATTCTTTCTCTTCACTTTTCCCTCACATTTCTTCAACTTGCTACATTTATAACATATTTGAAACTATGACAGATAACATGTTAGTTTATTATATTTTTTATTTGAATGGACCATAATAAATAGTTTTAGTTGTTAGAAAATTCTGTCTTATTCTGTATGTATATAACATATATATTATATACACTTGCGAGATAGATTAAAGGAACAACTATAAAAGTTGCTTTATGATGATTTTTCTAAGTGAAGTCCAATGGATAGAAGTTAAATGGGAGCTTAAGGTCAACTTCATCCCGTAGTTCAATGGGATTCACCTTCGCTATTAGAAATATGCCAATTTTTGCTTCCTTTTATTGGACACATATGACAGGTTTGCAGGGAACACAAGGGTATATTTTATATTCTAATTTGAAGAGCCATAGGAAAAGCTGGTTTTACGTGTGAAAGCTGGAATATGTAGCTGAGAAGGCGCTTGGCAGGGAAGCCTACTATGGTACGAAGAACCCACGTTCGAATCCCGGAGAAGACATGGATGTTTGAAAATGTATAGTGTCGGTACGGCACTCTAAATATGCAGCGAGCGGAAAGTCCTCTTGTGTGGATTGGTGGGAGAGGAGAGGGGTGGGAGGCTTCCGAATTCCCCTCCGGGGCGCTCTCCGTCAAAATTGGGGGTGGAAAATAGAAGTCCAACCTCTCTTCGAAGTAGGCTCTAGCAACCATTGTTCCATGTGTTAATGGACACGACAATAACAACAAGGCACTTGGAAGATTGTAAGAAAAGGCATGCAGTTGGAAGAAAGTCGGTGTATAAAGATTTAAAAGCAGTTAAAAGCTTTATAGATCTTGAAACCGTTTAAAAGCACTGTTGATGTATCCATATAACCAAGTCAGAGTCTAAAATCTGTCACAACAGACTTTCAAAACAGAATACAGAATACCGCTGAAGAGGCGTCCGACCTAAGGTTCAACCGAGCGAATTTTGCCTGATCAGCGAAAAAATATACCAACTGCAGCTGCCCCAGCCAAGGGCTGGGCCAAGGCTTGGTTGTGACTTAATTTTGATATTGAGATTGGTCAGTTGCTGATTTTGAGGCTCAGTTTAAGGAACTTGAAGCTGCGAAGGTTATAAGGTATATCTCCCATATTCTTAGCGTGCCTTCGTGGTGTAATGGTCAGCACACTGAGCCGGTATTTCAGAGGTCCGCGGTTCGATCCCCGGCGAAGGCAGTGCATATTTTTCATCGTTCCTTGTTCCAAGAAATACCTAATGTCTCTACAGTGGCGCCCGAACTAAAAGGGTTGTGGATGATGACTCACATCCAGGATAAACCCTAGTCGCCCTTTAAAAAGGGGAGTATATAAGGTATATCTCCCATATTCTTAGCGTGCCTTCGTGGTGTAATGGTCAGCACACTGAGCCAGTATTTCAGAGGTCCGCGGTTCGATCCCCGGCGAAGGCAGTGCATATTTTTCATCGTTCCTTGTTCCAAAAAATACCTAATGTCTCTACAAGGTTCTTGAATAATGTTACATAATTAACAAAATTATTGGAAGTGAAACTAAGATGTTACTTATTACAGTGATATGAATACGTAATTTAAATGTGCAGTGCTATTTCTTGATTAAAAGGTGTCCGTAGCAGCTAAACTATCCGGATTCACTGTGAGTGAGAAGTTTCATAAAAGAGTGCTGTATACAAGGAAGTCCATGTTTTGTGTTTCATTATCGTAGACTGTAAAACAAACCCCGTTGCAGAGATCATCGTAATTAAATTACCGTAGACTGAAATCAGGCCTCTTTACTGATAAATTTCCTTTTTGCTTGGAAAGTGGTTTTCAGACTACTGGAGATTATTTCGGGAAGACAGCAAAACATATACAATGCAATGTACTATAATGCCTGGCACATTCGTGACAAAGGTGGTGGATTCACGACGTGGGCAGTCATCATTCCGAATAGAAACACTGACCTACAGGTTTTTACTATAGTGTAACTATGGATGCTTAAATATATGAGGTTCTTGATTCTTATGTTTAGGTAAACTGAACAGTGAAATCAGCTATTCGTAATGGAGATAGCGCTTATACGCATCGCGGTACACCAGTGGTCGGTTATCTGAAGGGTAAGGGAATCTAGCGGATGGGATGGCTCACATATTCTCTGAATTAATCTGTTAGAAAATACACTGACGGAAAAAAATCCCAGTACCAAGAAAGGCTTGTGTTAGATAAGCCAAATTTGGTAGGCGTCTTTATACATCTGAAAGATGACATCGATTCAAATTTTGCGCATAAGTGTGGCGCTAGTAGCGCCACTCAGAACTCGCAAATCAGGTTTGCTTTAAATGCGCGCTGGAAAGTTCGTGACTGTTATTTATCTTTGAAATCTGATGCATTGAGTTGAAGTTAGCGATGATTGCCTTTAAGAAGACGAAGAAGCTATTATTAACAGCTCACCGAGTTTGAACGATATCGTGTAATAGGGCTAAAAGAAGGTGGATTGTCTTTCCGCGATATTGCAGAAAGACTTGGCCGGAATGTATCCACTGTGCATGATTGTTGGTAGCAGTAGTTAAATGAAGGTACTGTTTCAAAAAGACCGGGTTCCGGGCGGCCACTTGGAACTACTGAGAGGGAAGGCCGCCGTATTCACCGTACGGCTGTGGTGCATCGTACTGCGTCTGCGGCAAAAATTCGAGCTGCAGTTGGTACCACAGTGACACAACGAACTGTTACAAATTGGTTACTTCAAGGACAACTTAGAGCCAGGCGTCCTGCAGCTTGCATTCTATTGACTCCAAGCCATTGCCGTTTGCGACTCCAGTGGTGTCAAACCAGAGCTCATTGGAAGACGGAGTGGAGATCCGTTGTATTTTCTGATGAAAGCAGGTTCTACCTTGGTGCCAGTGATAGCCATGTGTTGGTCAGAAGGAGGCCAGGGGAACGCCTGCAACAAACTGTCTACGGCCTAGACATACTGGACCTACACCTGGAGTCATGGTCTGGGGAGCAATTTCCTATGACAGCAGGAGTACTGTCATGGTTATCGCAAACACACTGACTGCAAATTTATACGTCAGTCTGCTAATTCAACCTGTAGTGCTGCAGTATTCAAGGGGAAATTTTCCAATAGGATAACGTTCACCCTCATTCCGCTGTTGTAATGCAACGTGCTCTACAGAATGTCGACAGGTTACCTTGGCCTGCGAGATCAGCAGATCTGTCTCCAGTTGAGCACGTGTGAGATATCATTGAACGACAACTTCAGCATCATCCACAGCCAGCGTTAGCCGTCCCATTATTGACAGAATAAGTACAATAAGCATGGAACTCAATACCACAAAGTGACATTCGGCACCTGTATGACACAATGCATGCACGTTTGTAGGTTTGCATTCAAAATTCTGGAGATTACATCAGTTATTAATGTAACAGCATTTCACATTTGAAATGCATTTTCTTGAGCTTAAATTAACCTGTGATCCTGAAAATTTAATCATTTAAACATGTTAACTAGACAAATGCATTGTCTAAATTTCATTACTCTACAATAATTTTTCTTTGATGTTGGGATTTTTTTTCCGTCAGTGTATGAAGGGAGCACTAGGATGTCAGCGTGTATCACAGCAATCCCATTTAGCCCTCTCGAGGAATTAACCTTGAATGTACTTCCTTACTCCTGAACTCCTGAACAGTATATTCATAGCATGAAAAATTGCTGTAAAGTTTGCATTTCAGCCACAGGTGGCTACATAACCGATCAAGTATTTTTTTAATGCATTTCTATGTGACATCAGTATTTCTTTGCGCATATTACATCTCATTTCCTACTTTTGTAATTAAATTAACTATGGAGAAATAGCCAGTTTTGAAAAACGTAACTTTAAATAAGAATAAAAGATAATTTACAGAAAAGTAAAACGTTGCAATTGTTATAAACAAAATTGTGAAAAGCCAGATTGTTGTGATAAATAAAACGAATTGTTGTGACAAAACATTTCAGAACACTGAGGACATACAAAGGCGCGCGCGCACACACGCATGAAAAAAAAGGAGAGAGACAGAGAAAGAATACACATATTTTTCCCAAAAAGCATTGTTCTGTCTTCATTTCAATGACTAGCAAAACGAAGCGTAAATGTAAACACTAAGTGTACTCTACGAGGAAACTCTACTATTACGGTGATTAAAAAACGCTTATGGTGAGATGATTCAAGTTCCTGGAGTTATGCAAAGAGAATGTTAAAGAAATTTGAATCATGCGGTAAATATCTATCACATTTGCAATGAACTAATTAAGTTCTTTTCAAGTTTTTATTAATAGACCGGATATAAAATTAAACCTTTAAATTAGACGAATTGCAAATGATATTGGAGCAGAATTCCAACATGTATTTCGTTTTATATTATTCAGTTTCACATTTTTTGTGGCTTTACATTTTAATAATCCTTTTGCATCAGCTTTTCCCTAATGTTTTTTGTTGTTAGTTGTTAGATAAGATTAAGTTACTATGAAACGGAGAATAAATAAATCAAACTAATAATGTTATAAAAACGTTCTACTATCATGTTTTGCAAGAAACATTCATCTGCAGAACATACGAAGCGGGAATAGAGTTTAATTTGAGATGCAAAACTAAACGAGATCTAAGTTAAAGATAGTTTTATAGAAAAGAAATCAATATTCATGTATAAATGCTAATGTGTAAATTTTCTTCTTTGCACTAGTCAAAGCATTCCCTTGCTGAAACAAAAAAACGTACTAATATCATACTTCTAAATTCTTTGTTTCATAACTTGGAAAATTAATCAGATTTTCCATATATTCAAATCCCAACTATAACTCATACAGCGCTTACTAAATAACAGTAAAATAAAAATGACACATCATTGAAATAATCCTTTAACTGAAGTTGATTGAATATAAAGAAGGAATGATATATTCAAGATTATTTTTAATAATAAATATATCCAGGCAGTGTATTCCTAAAATTAAAGATACACTTACTATTTATTTCTGATTATTAATTGATATAATAATAAATAGAGATCTAAGTAAAATAAACCAAAATAAAGTCTAAATGACCAGATAATCTGCAGAAAGTAAAATTTATTTGCAATTCATATTTTCATTTATTTGTTTTATTTAACAATTACGTAAAACTTTAATTTAAAAACCAATGCCAAACTAAGACAACTATTTAATTTTTTTATCCAGCTTTTAAAACTATGTAAAGAAACTGACATGCAAAGAAAGTATGCAATTAATCTGTTCCTTCGAAATTTATGAAATGCAGGGATTTTAAAACTTTTGAGATTATCATCATATAAGTGACACAGCGCACCAAATTGATAAAAACGAAAATTTTGCATACGGCGAGAACGGATGTTTGGAATAAAATTCCCCGAAGCTGCTCAGGTCTAAAACTTCGAAATATTGTCTAAACAGTTTTTTTAATGCATACGCCATAGCATGCTACTAAAGTTCAAAATAAACATGAATTACAGCAAAACGTTGCACTCATGGCCGAGAAATCGAGTCTTGGAGAAACAGTATTTCACACTTTTTACCACAAATGTAATCGTAACATTACAAAAATGGGTTCTAATAAAGAATGTGTCCAGCCCTAGCTACAATACATTGGTGGCAGCGACGTTATATGTTGCTAGTTAAGTGGCCAGTCAGTGAAATGAGCAGCGAAGACCAGACACGGAGCTCATCTAACCACCTTGGAGGAGGGCTTAAAACAGCAACCTGTCTCCCAGTGTAGTCCCGAAGATGCTGTATCGGATTCAAGTCTGGGGATTGAGCTCGCCATTCCATCCGCTCCATACCGTTACCCTCAAGATATTCTTCAGTAACTCGAACTCGGTAGTGTCGCGTATTCTCGTCTATCAGAAGAAATCCAGGACCAATGGCAGCGGCATTTCGGAGGGCATACTGATCTCGTATCGATATCTCACACCGGTCAAAGTTCCTCCATGGAACGCATGCATCAACATAAGAGAAGCCCAAACCATTATTCAATCATCTCTGCAAGCCTATGTTTCCTTGATGTGGTATTGGTTGTATCTGGTACATTGTTCCATCCAGATCAGCTGACGACCTGAATTAGTCTCCAGTGTGAACCTGGATACGTCTGTGAAGAGAACAGATACCATTGTTAACTGGTACAGAAGACGTTCACTTGCCCAAGAGAAACGGGTGTCTCAGTGTGCTCGAGTGAAAGGGACACAAGCAGCTGGTCGTCTTGTATACAGACCTGCATTGTGCAGGCTTCTGCGCACTGTAGTAGCTAAGATTCTTGTTCCTGTTCCTAAATGATATGCCGTGATCCGAGGCACAGTAATGGTTCTCCTTCTTCGAGTCGAAAAAGCTAACTAACGGTCACCCGCAGGTGTTGTAACTCTTGGTCTGCCTGGAACATGTCTTCTAGCCCCAGAATCCTCGAATTTAAACTGATTCAATAGTCGGTGGATCACGCTACGAGAGACATTGAGACGTCTAGAAGAATCAGCTTGTGACACCTCATTTATATCCATCCGATCGCCCGACACCTCAACGAAACGGGCAAATGACTTTTTTGGACATTGATAGACTCTTCAGGATATCGTTAACGAAACTGCTAATAACAACTGAAGATCAATACACGCGAACAAAATTTACAATTTTTGCATTCCCCTCCCCCCAAACTCCTATATGAGCACTCATTTCTATAAAATCAATATGGTAATTATTGTTTTTGCATATATTTTCTTAAACTTCGTTACTATCAAGCATGAAAACCGTGATTTTATATGTTACTGACATTTTTGTAACGGTGAATTTTTTAAAAACATCCTAAACATGTTGTTTCTTAACTTTTGGAAGGCAGTGTATTTTGCACATTTATCCATGTGTTGTGCATTATGTTCACCTCGATACATATATAGAGTATTTTCTAGCCCTTAATTGCTCTTTTAACGAGCAGGCTAGCTCTTCGAGGACTACTAGAAATCCGAGTGCAAATGTTTCCTCATAAGAATAATGCTTTGATAGTAATTAATTTAATGAACGAAATTGTTTTCAGCAATATATTTATTTTTTATTTGTGTCCGTAGTTTGAAAGTACATGAAATTAAATTAGTATTACAATTTTATTACACGAAAAATCAAACTTCAATTTATAGTAGAAGTTTAGTTTAAAGTAACAGGTATGTTTACCATTTCTTTGACGTTTTAGATGTCATACCTTTAGATACATACATATTATACATTTCTATAATCTTGAAACATGTCTGGCAAGATATATTTGAATTACAGCAAGCGCCCGATAATCTAAATAATAAGATTACGGTAGATTAAATTAAAATAATAACATTGGCTAGCAATAGGTTATACTAAAAATAATGGTCGATGGGAAAAATCATTATTAGAGATTTATTCCTAATTTATAAAAGTGAAAACGGCATGAACATGATCTAGAAAGAATTTTTTAAGAAATCTGAGAAGCTTTAGTTGTAATTAAATTAAAATTGATCTGAGAAAGAGAATATATTTGATCAAAAAGGGCTCTAATTTTCAGTCATCAAAACTGTAAAATATCTACAACTGAAAATGCGTTTTTTATAGATTATTAAATTAAAAATTAAAATAAAAATTTAATTGAAATAAAAAATTTATTTTTTCCCAATAACCACATTGAAAGCATTCAGAAACCACTCCTAGCTATTGTTTACTGTATTAAATAGCACAGACTATCTTGTCTTAAACGATAGTAATAGATATAAATTTACCTGATTAATAGGCGCAGTATGTTATGTATGTTATGTATCTACGTACACTCATACCTTACGTAATATACTTCATACGTTAGGTAGGGTATAACATCAGCTACTCGTTAACAATTTTGTAGATGTCTGAAGTAGATAAAATGATCTACAGTCACGGTCACGGTTGCAGAGAGGTATATGGTGTCAAGCGTTGCAATGGACATTCAGAAGTAGTTCTATGAATAAGAATATATTCGAGAAGCAATGAAATAATAATAGTGTCATTCAACTTGCTAGCTCTCGGTCACTTAAATAACTGAAAGTGGAAAGATTTTTATCTTACACTTTGACTTACTAAAGCATGAAGATGTGAAATCAAATATCATTGCAAGCAAAAATGCGAAACTAAGTATTACTTAAAACACGGGATACGTCAGATTTCTTTTTTAAATCCAAGCACTTTCGCAGAAGAACTGAAATGTATTTAAATTCTTTACCTCCAAAATTAGTTAACACAAAATAATTATTTGAAATTTGAATCGTCAAATGGTAATTAATAAATAGCCAGAATTGTTTTTTGTTATACCATAATCTTTTATGACAACATAAGAAGATATAGCAGCGTACATATTACAATATAAGAGGTTACTGTCATTCATTTTGTTCGTTTAGAAGTGAAAACAAAGAAGAAAATTTCCTGCGCTTTGTAACGAAGACGTATGTTTTTATTATTAACTTCTGTCGTTGGTATTTGATCGATGGAACTATTAATCCATCAATGACAATAGGTATATCTTCCCTCTAAGTACGCATATCACAACACTGCTCCGGTTTTACCTGATACCAATGAAAGTTGAATAAACCTGTTTTATATATATGCTGAAAGAAATACGAAAACGGAAGAAAAAGAGAAAAACTAAAAATTTAGTTCATTGTGAAACTTAATTTGTTCTTCAAAGTATTCTAAATAGCAATTCCGAAATGTAGTTTATTCATTCAAAGTATCTCCTTTTCGTCTGTGAACATCTGCTGTGTAATTAATTTTCATTCTTAATTAAAATGTCACTTACCTTCTTCGAAGGATGCTTGAATTTCATGGGTTTTAATTCAGTTTTTATAATATTTTTCCATGTAACCACTTATTAGATTCCCCAGACTTGAAGATTTTTTAGAGCCAATGGTATTAATTCTATTCCAGCCAATTATTCTATATCTATCTTCATGATTTCATTATCATTATATCTTCTTACACGAAGCGCAGATTTGAATTTAGAAAGCAAATAAAGTCATTTAAATCTAGACTTGTCCCTAGGAAAGTCGGACGCTATCCTGAAATCTATGTCCCTGTACAGCTAGCTTCTTTGGTGACAACAGCTGTGCGGATTGGAGCATTATCACGAAGAAGGTAAACTTATCAATTCAATGTAGCTTGTCTTTTCTCTGTCTCTATAATACTCTGATGAAAACCTATACATTAACTATCCTAATGATATCTTAATTTCTGATTATATTACTCAAATTCACCTTCATTCAATTAGCAATTTTTTTCCTACAATATTATGCGTACTTGACTAAAATGCTTCATTCAAGACTAATAAGTTACATTTGAATTAAGATTTGATTTTGTAGCTCAGAAAATACCAGTCCCAATAAATATTAAAAGTAAATCCTGTGAGTGTAATATTTTGGCAATTATACAGCTTTCTTAACTGTTGGTTTCTAAGATTTAACACTGCCCTAGTTTCTTCTTGACTTTCGTAATAATATTAAATCTATTCGCAAAATATAATAAATTTTAGTCACTCAAGGATAACTTTAAATGCTACTGCGATTTTGCTGCTTGTTACGCTGAATCCTAATAAAAAAATCTGATGTGTACTTCCTTATACGGAATATTAAATTATACGCAATTTTCCTGCATTTCATTTAAACATATTGAATTAACAGTTAACGAATTTTGAATTAAATCTACTTCGCCGATAGCGCATAAACCACAACAGAATAAATACACTCTTTAAAGTTCACTATATTTATTTGCCATAGCCAAACTTCGGTGCTAAACACAGACGATTTCACAGACGATTCAACGCCACTTACCTAATGCGCATGCGCTACTAATTAATTCAGTTCACACTTCGCGGTAAAGCAAAAATACATAAAAATTCAAAATATTTTCATTAAAAATTAAAAGATATAGAAAATACAGTTAAAATAACTAAAAAAAAACAATTTTTACAATTAAAATTACAATTTGTACGCAAAAACAAGCTAATAACTTAAATGATAATTCCCGAATGAATCGAGCATAATTTAATTCGCAGCAATAAAAGATAACGTTACTTTGTTGTTGCGAAGCTTAGTTTCTCTAGATTGGCAACAAATCCACTATTCTGCTAAGCTTCAAATTTAAACAAATATGTCCGCTATCATAACCAAAAATTAGGCTTAACCACACTTCAAAAACTTCTAAATTGTTGGTAATTCCACAATTATTGCATGCAGGTTAACTAAGGGCATAAAAATCTTAACCGAAAGATAACAACAACATAAGTCAATCATTTTTAAAGCAAAAAATTCACAATTTACAAACATATAAGAATAAAAAAAAAACTGAGAAACTGCGCTCACTAAGCCGAGAAACAGAATGGGCTTTTGGTGAGGTCAATTGCTACCAAAAAGCGAGAAGCACAACTACATGTTATAACAGTCCTATACACAAAATTTCATCTTTCAAGACTACTCAATTTTGAGTTAGGCGAGATACATTCGTAAGTACAGAGGCCACAAAAAAAATCTCTTCTGAATCCATTTTAAATCAACTTTATAATTCGTTTGGAGAAAAAGAGTCCTTTATTTTGTCCTTACGTACATATGTCAAGCAAAAACATCGTTAAATTGCATTCGATAGTAGTTAAAATGCATATTTTCCTTGAAATAATGATACCCAAAAATTTTCGCTATTGCATTACTTCCTTTACTTCGTACAAGGAAGTAATTTGTGAAAATTATATTTGAACGTTATTGTTAGATTTTGCTTTAAATATCGAAAGCTGAATAACATATTTAAATTAATAGTAAGGAAATATGTGTTGCTTATTACTGCAAGTCCTCTTAGAATATACAAACTTCCAGGTTTAATGTGACAGTGTTCGAAAAGTCAGGATAACATTGCTGTGGTATCACTGTCTAAACACCATGAACGTCTTGACAACACTTGAAATAGTATTACGCTGTTAATGAAAAATAAAGCGTAGAGTCGAAGAACAATACGCAGAAATGCATGCTTAATAATTACTCAATGACTGTGACAAATGTAATTAGAAATTCACATTACCATTATTCTCTTGTATGAAATGAAACCATAAAATCCAAATGAACATAGATCTTTAATTAATTATCATATCGAAATGATGTTGATAGTGAAATATTTCCTTTCTACAAATAATATCTAATGATATTAATTATTATTATTTTTCTTTGGCAGATCACATCTGCAGCCATTTTATAAAATCTTGAAATAAGTTCTAAAGTACATTTTTTCAAGTCTAAAACCAACTGCTTATATTGTTGCTTGATAAGTTCAATAATTAATAATTATTAAATAGCTTACCTTGAATTTCTGTAGGCTTTTAGTAAACTAGAAACATTGAAGGATACGAAAAATAAATTAGATTTTTATATGCACTAGGTAGAAATTTTTACGTTTTGAAATTTTCATGGAATACTGAATTCTTGTGTCGTTTGGTTTTTTTTACACCTGCTGCCACAAAAACAGAATTAAAAACACACACGCAAAAAAAAACCTGGCGCGAGGACAGCGCTGCCTATGGAAAGGATAAATACTATTAATTAATGTGGAATCTGTATGCATGTATGTATATTCCTAGCACTGCGAAAAATAGCAGCTACAGCCACCAAATGTCGAACGCTCGTAGTCCTCCACCCAAATCTGTACACATGAATGCTGGAATATTGAATTTCGAATTTTTTTTTTATTTATTTCATATTTTATGCGAATTTGACTAAAAACTCAGCAGTTTAAAAGCTTCGTATTGCCACTCTGCAAAGCGTATACATTTATGTTTCGAATTTAATCAGAAAAATCTGTGATGTGAAGTAAAGATGTTGCCACTCTGCGAAGAGTAGTTATTTAGGTTTCGAATTTAATCAGAAAATTCAATGGAGGTTAGAATAGATGGGGTAAGTCTTGTCTTCATGTCCCGTGCAATGAAAGTAAAGCCATAAACGTTCACGGCATGACGTCACGACTCATCATGGCTGCTGCCATAAGCGGATTTCCGGTTGGTTTTGTCGTATTCGGTATTTGGTATTCTAATCGGCGTTGTCTACACGTTAGCTATTCATCAGTGAAAGTTTGTCTCCCTTTCTAATTTTAATACTTAGATTTTCTACTTCGTATATCGAAAAATCACTTGGAATGCAAATAACTTTTTCAAATTTAATAAAATCTAGGTACATGCTAATGCATAAAAGGTAACAAAACGGTAAACAAAAATATACTGTATAGTAAGACCTTGAAAATCAGTGGAAGTTTATATAGTATTTTATTCAAATAATGTCTAAAGAGAGAATATAAGAGAAATGTGTTGCCACTCTGCAAAGAGTAGATAATTATGCTTCAACTTTAATTAGAACATTCTATGATATAAAAGAAATGTGTTGCCACTAGGCGAAACGCAACATATTTGTCTTTCGAATTCATTATACAAACTCAGCCGTTTAAAAGAAATGTTTTACTACTGCCTAGATTAAAATATTTTTATCTTCCACGCGGCAGTTTGTCGTCGTTCAGCGAAGTTCAAGATATTTAATTTTTCTTTCAAATTTAGTCTGCTATTAATTAACAAACTAAGCGATATAAAAACAATAAACATAGATTTATTTCAGTTTTTATTAATTCTGGCTTAAGCCGTAAAATTACATTAT
Source organism: Stegodyphus mimosarum (assembly GCA_000611955.2). NCBI lineage: Eukaryota > Metazoa > Arthropoda > Arachnida > Araneae > Eresidae > Stegodyphus > Stegodyphus mimosarum. The sequence goes on along the minus strand of KK120919.1, from coordinate 250,579 downwards.
CAGCATTCATTAAACTCATTATATTATTTTTTTTTCATTATTTCAGTACCTATTTTAGGCCGCTGGCAACATAAGAGGCTAGTAAGTAAAAAGAGCAGGCACAGGTGAGCTTTAGAGGATTTTTTTTTTTTTTTACCATAAAGATGAGGAAATATCATACAATTTCAAAAATAATTCCTATTCTCAATAATTTTGAATTGTAAGCATAATTTTGACTGCTTACATAAAATCACACGGAATATTTTTTATTGCGCTTATTGACAGAAGGTTTTTGAACGTTCTATAAAATATCAATCTTTAATTACAAAACAGTTCTCAACAGACAAATTATATGATTATGCAATTGTACTAGAAACAATATATAGTAACTGTACTACAAATCTTAAGGCCATTTCAGTTTAATTTAAAAGTTTGAGGAAATTTGAAGATGAATCTTTGATTTGAATTGAAAATTTGAAGATGAAATTAACATCGCAATTACATATTTGCTGATGATAACTGCGTCTAATTATAAAGAGGTGCATTTTTGAGAATGAGCCTATTTCTAGGCGTTTATAAAAGTATGATATAAAACTTTCTGATTTTGAGTAGAAGAAATGATGTAAAAATATAAATAAACAATAAATTTAAATTTGTACGAGATTAAAAATTCATTCATTCTGCAACTTACATTTAGATAATTGATACCAAAGTTGTAAATTTGATAAAACAGAATGAGAAAATGGACATAAAATTGTCTAATATTTTATGAAAGGTTCCGAATGTAGTCATTACTTATGATAACTAAATTTTATTCGAAAGCAAAATTGTACCTTACCGCTTCCAGTATTACCAATGAGGCAATCTCAAAGAACAATATTGGCTTTCCATACTGAAGCTAGTAAAGTATTTTTATAACAATATTTTATCTGAAAAGAAATTTAACACACTAACTAAAAAAATGATCTAAAAACTCTTTATGGTAAGGATAATTTTCATTATGAGTTTTAAAATATCCAAATTTTAAAAATTATATTAAACTAGATAAAAACTTTTATATTTCTTAAAATAATGATATATTAAAATATTTGTTACAATAATAAATTTAAAAATTTATTTTTTAACATTGATTATTTAAAAAAATAATAAATAATTTATTTTTACTTATTTTAAATTTTTTATTAATCGGAGATTAATAATACTGACTTCAAAAAATTTAATTTTTTTTAACAATTATTCTTTCAAGTAAGAAAAGTTCAACTTCCATTTGTATACCTAAGGCATTGAAAGTTTTAGAAGCCACTATGTCTTTTCCAGAGTAAGCAGTGTTCGTGAAATATTGAAAATGCTCGTCTAAAAGTGAATTTTATTTTGAAGCTTTGTAATCGCATCATCTGACGCTCTGTGATGTCATTTGCTAAGACAGCTTTCTACAGACACCAATAAAAAAACAACATTTCAGTCTTACGTGACCCACTGAACAGCCAGTCGGGAATCTACGGGGGAGGAGTCCAACCTCCATTCTTTAGCATTCACCTTATTCCCAAGAGAGGGTTTCTTTTTTTAAACTTTTTCACTTTGAGATTTGGCAACTCTCGTAGTTCAAGTTCTCGGATTTTTTTGTTCTATTTATTTCTTGCATATTAGAGACTCTTTTATAGCTGGGATTTTTTTTTTTTTTATTTTTTTCATTACCTCTGTAGAGTCCGCAGTTCAAAGAACTTCCGATTTTGGACAGAGGGCCTGAGAGTTTAAAAGACGGCCTTCTATCAAGAGCTCAGTCAGTTTTTGAGTGGACTTTTCTGAAGTTGCCAGCTGAAAAATCTCCTCATCCTTTGGAATACCAATACATGTAAGGATATAATTTTACTTCATTTTTTTTTCTTTTCGTGGCTGCAGTATGAAAAGAATTTGGATACATTTCTCAGATTCCGAAAGGTCCGGGATTAATGGTGCATTCAAAGTAATTTTTCTGAAAAATTCTTAAACATTAGCTGGTTGGAATATATTTTGTTAATTTTGCCCGACGTTGGTAGTTTATTTGTCGCGAAAACGTGCATTTACTTTGAACTTTCTTATTAAGTTTTTATTTAATTAAAAAAGAAAAAAAAGGACTTTCAACGATTACAAAAATTATGCGAATGTTTTATTCCTCAAAATTACTGTTCAAATTTATTTTTTTCATTTAAGTGTTAATTGTGAATTTAATTACTAACAAATTAAGCAAATTAAATTAAGTATTTGCTTTAGTAAGCAAATACTTATTAGTAAGTAGCAGACTTAAAATTATAAATTGTTATTTTTATCAAAAAAGGTTATTTGGATTCTTAATATGGCATCGTTATGATTTAAGAAAAGAAAAAAGAAACTGGGAATTTTGTATCAGACAATTCTCAATTTAAAAACTCCAAAGAATTATTAAGTTGCTTTTTATAGTATGAGATTTGTTTTAACCAACGGAAATCAAGTTTCCACTGTTTTAACCTTTTGGTTTAAATCCCAGTTTTGAAACCACAGTGTAAATTTTTAGTTTAAATTTTGAATTCCTAAAGAGAGGTCAAATGGTATTTGTTAACATACTCTAACTTATTAAGTTCATTATTTGTTATTTCATTTTTCACGCAAAGCAACAGTTGATAAGAAAAAGCTTTTAAGAATTTAATTTTTAATCTTAATAAATTTGAATGAATAAGGAAATGTTTCAAATCTCGAGATTAGACCACATTTTCTAGGTGCTAAATAATACCTAAATAAAATAGGAGGCTAAAGGAGGCTTATTAAATTAAAAATTTGAACTTAAATAACATTGCCAGTTCTTCATCAACATCTTTTCTAAACGGAGAAATATTTTATTCATGTCGTAATAATTTATTACCTTAACATTTTGAAAAGCCACATTCATGTCTGAGATATTTGTGAATATTCCTGGTAGAAAACTCATTGACTGTGAGGGAGTCTGCGAAAATGCATTTCTAATTTAAAAATGGGGAAGAAAGTTATTCATAACCTTGAGAAATTATTTCAACTAGAAAAAAATCCCTCGAGGATTAACTTGAAGCAAAATTAAGTTTTAAAAATAACATTGCTAAAAATCCAAAATATATTTCTTTAATATATATTTATATATTTTTTATTCAAGTAGTTATTGCGAAAGTTTTGTTTTTAAAGGTTTATTAACGGTAATTTTAGTTAGTATTAACTTTAAATTTTATTTCTCATTTCGATATATCTTGATTACTTATCTGACTTCAAAGCTAGAAAAGAGTTTATATATGGATTCTATTTTCGATGATGAGAACGTCACATTTTTTAACGAAACCTTTTAGATACTTACTAAAACACGTTTAACGTATGGAAATGGATAAACAAAAACATCTTGCTGAATCGTTCTTTTTATAAACAAAGACGTCTTTGTTGAAAGTTGAATTTGAATCAACAAAGCAGAAAATTTTACCAGTTTTGTTTTTACCAGTTTTCTTTCAGAAAGTATTTATTTCGGAAATTTAAGTTGATTGACTAAAGGTTATTGTGCTGTTATCGGAACTGCAGTCGTTGCCAAATGTTTAGCTAAAGGCTGCTAAATATTTCGTTAAAAGATTGATTCATATGAAGTCGCTAATATTTACTTTCAAAATTGTTATAATTTTTTTAAGCATGTCTTTTCAAAATTGGCAACGAGACTACATGTTATCAAGATCTAACGGTCACTTCTGTTTGTATTACTGTTCTGTTTATCATGGATATGAAAATTTGGGACCTGCTTAAGAAACATCTGCCGAAATTTCTTCAGGAACGACGAATAATTCAGTCTGAAAGAAAGTGCACGAGAAACCGTACAATGCAGCTGTACTTCAGTTCGAAGGAAGCATCGAATTGGAGATGTGAAGATATGTCATGTTGAGGGAAAAAAAATTTGAAGGCATTCAGATTTTATATTACGCCCAAAGGGACTTTTTTTAACGTTTTTCGATACACAGTCTCGTGCGCTGGAGATGAAAATGTTTCTTTTTTTTTTCGTACACTGTTGCCATTGCTTACTTTGAAATCATTGAGTTTCTCAATCAAAAACTCATAAATGCTTTATAAAATATGAAATAGATAATAAACCAAATTCCAAATTTTGGCTTCCAGATGCCCATATTCGGGTAGAGACGTACGTTATTCAAAATTGCATGACTCTAGGTACCGTTATTTTATCACAATGCGAGAAACAAAATACATCTATGCAGATTCTTCGTTATTTAATTTCTTTAAATATAAAACAGGGTTCTAATATTTGGTGGCAGCAATTTAAGTGATTCGCCGTTTATAGCGAATCAACGCAAAATACCGAAACAAAATTAACAGCTCTTCTGGGCTAACACCAAGATTAGGTTCTCAAAATTGGTTTCAAGGGTATAGTATCAGTTTCTTAACGGAAATTTGTTTCATTTATATTAAAGTGACCACATTTTCATTGGGACAAATGAGATGAAATGAGAATTTTAATTTAGTTATGAAAGCATTTATCATACAGTACCATATAGTCTATTTTTTTTTAATAAATAGAAATTCGTTGCTTAGCTCGTCAATAAATTTGCATTCTCTATTTTTTACTCATCTTTTATTTTATGGTTAAATACTATAAATAAATAATTTATTACAAAGGCTAAAAAAATACTAAATTTTACATTATTGACCTTTACGCTGTGGCAACTACTACCCTTCCTTTAACTGGAAGATAAGAACAACATAATTCAATCACTTTTAAAGCAAAAAATGCGCAATTTACAAAATGATAAGAATGAAGAAACTGAGCTCACTGAGCCGCGTGACAGAGTGAATATACATATATATATATTGCTCCAAACGTATATATATATACATATATTTATATACGTTTGGTGAGGCCAATTGCAACCAAAATGCGAGGTGCACATCTACATGTTATAGAAGCCGTATATACAAAATTTCAACGTTCTGAATCTACTCGTTTTTGAGTTATGAGAGATACATATATACATACATATGTACGTACGCACAGACGCCACGAAAAAAACTCTTCAAAAATCCATTTTAAATCAGTTTTATAATTATTTTTGGGGAAAAGAGACTTTTATTCTGTCCTTACATACCGATGTCAGTCAAAAACGTCGTTAAATTGCATTCGATAGCGTTCAAAATCGATAATTTCGTTGAAATATGATAACCGAAATTTTTTCGCCATTACAATACTTTATTTTTACTTCGTAAAAGGAACTAAAAAAGACCTTTTCTGAAGTAGCAAAGGAAGCCACTTCAAGTAATGACTGCTTCAGTCGTAACTGCTATGGGATGACTGTACTAGCTGCTTTAGAACTCTATATTTCATCATGTGACTACTAAATACCAATTAACGAGTGTTCTGCAATATATGCAGCTTCATATTTTTGGGCATTGAAATTTATTTTTCGACCCAGGCAACCATACAAAACTGCAAACATGGAGACATGACTGCACTCAGCGTTACGATGGACATTTTCAAATAGTGATTATAGTTTTAAATTACGTTAACAGTATGACTAATAATAAAAATTACGCGGATAATATGTACAGTAAGTTACATTGGCCGTCTTTTAGAAAATAAGAAGGAAGAAGAAAAATTTCATCAGATTAACTAGCGAATCTCTAAATTGATTTCATCGATGTTATCATTCGACAAAAGTGTCCTTTTAGTACGAGTGCAGTGGACGCGAAACAATGGAATGAAGAAAACAATTCATATATCTGTTGGACAAATTGCGTCATTGTTGCAACCACAGCCAACGATCTGTTATTGGGTCTAGTCATTTAAAAAAAAAATTTGATCTCGATTTCAAGAATATTTGAAAAGCATTTTCCTTCCACTGCAAATAAATAACGTCAAAATTTGTAATTTAGACAGGCAATTTATTAAATGTCTTCGCTAATTATGTTACTTAATTGAAAAGCTACTTTTGCTTCAAATCAAATTTACATACACTTTATAAATATTAAAATACAGTACTGGGCAAATCTTTTAAAGTGTGATATCACTAAATTATTAATGTATATGTATATTATTGGTTCTTCTCTTCATGCAAACAAAATAAAAGATGCATTATAACACTGCAGTAACATTAAAACTATTAAAATTGGAATTACTTCGAAGTATACGTCAATTGCACTGAAATTTAAAAAAAAATTAAAATATAAATAAAGAAAATCTTAAAAATTTCAGATTTGAAACCTCACAAAAAAGGGTTTGTTAAGGTTTTCAACGCTCTCGTTGAGCTCGCAGTCTACCCATCTGCGGTTACATTCACATCTACTAACCCATTTTTTTTCTGCCTTTTTTTAGGTTTATTATTAAGCATCATTTTCTTCGTAGTTATGCCCTATACAACTCATATAATTTTCTATTTTTTAGCCTTTTCTCAATTTATCCTATCAATGTTCAGTTTTCTTGCTAAGTTGACTTTACAAAATTTTTTTCCTGTCTTTTAATTACAAACGTTTTGCGTGTTTACTTCATTTATTAAATATCACGTTCTTAGCGCTTACTCCACATAAAATTTGATTCAAAAACAAAATCACAAAACATTTAGAAAAGAATAGTTTGGGTCCGTCAGCGGCCCAGCGGATAAATCTCTAAACACTGGTAGTTCTGACCTGGGTGCGAGTCTAGGTGATTGGGTTGTCTTTTACATGGGCGCTTTCGCGTTTTTTCCCATGTGTAACGTATATGTTACGGTGAAAGATCGAAATTGGAGAATGTCGACTTTCACCGGAGAATGTCAACATTCGCCAAATACGTCGGTGAAAGATCGAATATTGCATTGCATTCTTGTACGTTCGGACCCTCGCCGGTTATGTCGACAATCACAGATATGCTCCGGTGTAGGTCGAAAAGAGAGGCGACTGGCCGTTTCCCATAAATGCAGTTGTAAAAGCGAGGGTCTCTTGGGCAATTCAAAGTCTCGTAATAGTTTAAGTTGTTGCAATGAATCAGATTCGAATTACATAATTTAGTAAGTTTTTTATTACTATTATTTTATTTTCTCATTTAGAACGTACTGTATAATTAAGTAAGTTTTTTAACTTCTTTTATTTTCCTTTCTCATTTTGAATGTATTGTGTGTTTTAAGTACTTGTGTGTTTTTTCGCGACGGAATGACGGAAAAGAAAATATAATATTCTCATATATTCAACATTCACCATTAGTACATGGTGAATGTCGACATTCACCGGTGCAAGTCAGAAATAAGAGTATTTGGAAAATACTTCGGACATCACCAAGCGACTATGTGAATGTTGACATTCACCGGTGAAAGTCGACATTCTCCAGATTTCGGTCTTTCACAGTAACATATATACAAGCCAATTTCCCTTAGAAAGTCCTCCAGGAAGGCATCGCTTCCTTTAAGCAGATAGCCCTAGCCCATAATCAACCAAACCGAGAGTAGTTTGCTTGTTAAATGAGTATTTTATTTCATACTTTGTGATATATTTTTCAGTTGTTTATCAGTTATGTATCTAAAGATTTATGGATGTTTTCATTCTTTAGCTCGGCAAAATGAACAAACATTTCTTCACCATTTGTCTTGTTGTCGCATTGTCGGGTTTGGTACTAATCCCGAGTGTGGACGCAGGTCATAAACTCAAGTTGAAGAAGATCGCCAAAATGCTGCTTCTGGCGAATGCCTTGACTGGTAAGAAGATTCTGCTTCCCCTACCACTTCCTCTACCTGTTCCAGTATTCCAGGAGAATATAAAACATATTCCTTATGAGTAAGTACAACACGTTTAATTTAATTATTCGTTACTTCCATTCAGAAGTAATTTTAAGGAAAGAAACTTGGAAAACAAGATTGAAATAAAACTAAATCAATACAAAAAAAATACTTATTAAATAATAAATAACAGTTGATAATTTCCTGGTTTTTGTGAAGCAGCAGCTGAAAGAATCATCAATAGAACCACTTTTTTAATTACACTTGGTTATTTCCAATGGAAAAATAATTAAAGGATTTATTTTTTAATTTTAAATTAATAAAAAATCTGAAAGGTTTCAGATTTTGATTACGTCTAAAGGGTCGTTTATTTGTGTGTTACCTTTATTTATTAAATACCATGTTCTTCGCACTTAAACCATAAAATTCAGTTCAACAGCAATATCGCAAAATAATTTTAAATTGAGCCTATCTTTAGAAATTTCGGTACATGCTCTCACGCGCCGGAGATAAAAATGTTTTTCCGTACAACGCTGTATTGCTGG
>KK120919.1:140735-242310 GCA_000611955.2 Stegodyphus mimosarum | reverse complement strand
AGAGAATATTGTTACGAATTTCACATTTATTTGGCTATTTATTTAGAACTGTAATTAAAATTCCTTTTTATTTTCCCGTGCAATGCAGACGATTTTTGAAGAGAATAAAAATAAAAATAATAATAAATAATAATAAATAAAATAAGCAGTAAATTGAAAAGTGAAACGACGCAAAATGGCAAAACGAAAGTAATAGTCCTTCGGATTCAAATCCCTTTGGGCTAGTAATTAAATGTGAATATAATATACGAAATCTGGAGTCTTTAGTCGCGGCTTAACATCGATCGCGACTCTACATAATATGCAAATAATAATAATAACAATATTGATATTAAAATCTATGAAAGCTTTCAAACTTTATATTATCCCCAAGTGGTTTTTTTTAATTATTATTCGGGATTCAAAGTGCCCATGTTCGTGTGGAGGACTACGTTATTCAAAATTTGATGACTCTAGATACCGTTGTTTTTTCACAATGCGAGAAACATACATACATTCATGTATATTCATTATTATTTTGTTTCTTTAATACTGGGTGTATAATACTTAATGGCAAAACATTGAACAGTGATTCGACGCAAAATGCAGCTTCGAGATAAATGCCCTTCTAGGCTAACGCCCATTTGGGCCAAGCTAATTCAAAATACTAAAACAAGAGAAGAAAATATTTTAATTTCTAAAACTAGTAACTTAGTAAACCGAAGAGGTCAAATGCAGAAGTTATTAAGAATAAAACAACTGAAAAAAAAACAACTAAGTTACAGAAAAGCAAAATTGCCTAAGCTTTCTAAACGCGGAAATGGAAAAACGTAGAAAACAGAAAAAGTGAAAGGAAGCTTAAATTTCTAAAGATTAAATTCAATTTAGATTTAAAGATGAAAATAGCCAATGAGTAAATCCAAAGTAAAAGAAGGAAAGGTAGCGCCAGTTGCCACCCAAATACCAAAAAAAAAGTATTAAAAATCAGAGGCAAAAGTTAAAATCCAAGCTATAAAACGGAAGTTTCAAAATATAATTTCAAAACAAACTGGAATGCGTAAAGAGTTAAAAAGATAATAGTCCCTCCACAATATCTTTGAATTTTAGAAAAGGGGTAATAAAAGTCATATTTTTCTAAAAAGAGGCAAAAATTTAAATGAAAAACGAAAGTAGTTGTATGAAAAACAAACTTTATATCACAGCCAAACTGGAAGAAAGGTGAATTGGAAATTACTTTGCCTCCTAAGCCTCAAATTTATTTTAAAACTATAATTTAAACAAAAACCTATAACTATCATTTACAAGTGTAAAAGATATTACAAAGTGGGTTGCTTGGTTGATACGTTTACGGCAAAACTTCGAGGGCTATCTGTCTAAGGGGATCCGTCCCCTTAGGAAATGCCTTCTTGGAAGACTTTCTAAGGGGAACTGGCTCGTATACACGTTACACATAAGGTAACCAAGAAAACTCTCATGCAGCCAGCCCGTTCTGGGAATTCGAGCCTCGGACCGAACTACCAGTGTTCAGAGACTTGTGGAACGGTGTTTGCGACATCAGGGTATCTGGGCATAAGTCCTACCCCTGGTAGAAAGATTTAAAATTTCGAATGATAAAAATCAATAACCTAAAAGTATGTAATTTTTTAAATTTTAAATAATCTGTTAATTTATGATAACAAGTCAAGCTGGGAATGTAAAGCATTACGCTAAGGGAAGACCGAATGGGAAGAAGCTCAACGTCATCGAACTCTTGAAGATGTGGGGTGTGTAACTATAAAAAAAAATGATAGGGCAGTGCAAAACTATTATCACTCTGAATCCAACAAGAATTACAGCAGTAACACATATAACATTATCTTAAGTACATAGTCAATGGTTACCAAAATGGTGGTCAATGGTTACCAAATGCTGGTTACCAAAATTCATTACAAATTACTGATGGTCAATGGTTACCAAAATGGTGGTCTTAAATGGTTACCAAAATTCATTACAAATCACTGATTTATATTATGATATATAAATTACTTATTACTACATTAATAAACACATACTAATTTCACACAGAGAAAATTGGGTGAAAATGCGCTTTAGCCCACTGCTTGGCGATGTTTTGAAAATCGCCAATTCGGCGCGTTACTGCGAAACGTCTTTGCAATTAATTGCAACCTTCCCGACACGCTCCGCGAAAACCTATTGTAAACAAAACGTAGAATTCTAAACCATAAATTAGTATGGAAACTGTTGCCACAAAAATATAATAAAATAATATGCAAAACGAACATTACGATCATTAAAATATTCGTCAGTTACCTTTAAATTAATTATTTACATTTTATGTTGTAATACTTACACATTTTATGCCGTTACATAACCTTCCCGACACGCTCCGCAAAAACGTAACCAAAATGGCATCCAAGAAAGAAGGAATTTTTTTTAAAAGAGCATTAAAATTACAAACGATACCATGTACACACCGTTCCGTTTTAACTTAAAAAAAACATCAGCGAATTGCACAATGTAGGCAATGTGCACAAATCAACAAAATAACCAGCTTTCATACACCAATCAACCACGTTTCTCTTGTACTTCCAATAAAGTAATAAATGTACATGTACATTCACTCACCTCTCTCAACATCACAGCTAAATCCATAGCGACTCGGTATTTAGCGAAATATACGTACGAAAATAGCAAACACTCAACAGAACAACACCGCATTCAAAGAATACAACGACAACTGAAATAACTACTTAAATTAACACGTAAGAATTTTGAATAAACCGCTACGTCATCTCACATTACCAATAAAACCGTTCTTATAAAATAGGAAATACGCATGAGCGAAAACTACATGTTTCCGTAGCTTCAAAATACCCAGTCAGCCATGTTCGCGGATATACGGAGTTACCCATTTTGGCGCGTTTTTTGCTCATTCAAAAACAATCGCGGCCAAGCAGTGGGCTAAAGCGCATTTGAGCCGAAAATTGTAACGGTTAAGTTAGGTTAGGTTAGGTTATTCAATTATGGCAAAGCACACGAGGGCTATCTGCCTAAAGGGAGGGATGCCTTCGTGGAGGGCTTTCTAAGGGAAACTGGCTCGTATACACGTTACACATGGGGAAAACCACAAAAACGCCCATGCAGCCAGCCCGTTCGCGAGATTCGAAACTCGGACCGAACTACCAGTGTTCAGCGTCTTTACCGCTCGGCCGCTGGTGGGCAAATTGGAATGACTACAATACAATATGTGCAAGGTACCAAGGATGTCAACATATATCGAAAACACAAGAATACAGTTTACTATGAAATTGTAGGTGGAAATAATAAATAACATTATAAGCAACAAAATAAGTATATATAAAATACATGTAAACCTGGTCAGCGGAGTCTATTAATTATTGCACAGCACCCAAAATATCCTCAAATACTGAAAAGACAATAAATAATTTGTCTATAGAATTGGTAGTAGACTGAATCTCTGGTATTTTTGTTTTAACTTTTCTAAGAATGTCCCTCTGACAGAGATTCCTTCAAACATTTTACCCAGTTCTCTGAATAATTTGATAATACAGTAGAAGTCCAGAAATCCGCAATGCTTGGGACCAGAGGCTGTGCAGATTTTAGGATTTTGCGGATTTCAGGACAGAAAAGCCAAATCGTAATATTCAGACTAAAAGTGCAAAAGAAATAAGGCATATTAGATACATTTACTTAAATTATTATGTACAATAATATTACATTATTACATTATTTTATTATATGCATTAAATTATATATATATATTATATTATTCATTTATATTAGTGATTGCAGGAATATTTTAAAGCATTAAGGATATATAGAATAGAGACGTGTAAAAATAAGAGGTACTAGTAAAGCATAAAATATTTAATTTAAGTTAACTTGTTTCAAACATTTTTCCGATAAAGATTTGTTTTAAAACATTAGGTACTCCAGAGTAATTTTTTTTTTTTTTTTTTTTTTTTGTAAATTCTACAGGGTCATAATCTCTTGCTCTGTGACACAGCTCTGTTTTTCTAAATGTTTCAGGTATTTTTCACCATGTTCCGAACCCTCATTAAAAGATATTTTCTCACTCCTATTAAATTCATTATTTGTGTCGGTGTCGAAATCGTTTTCTTGCCGTGGCGACTTCAAAACAGAGCCAATGATTTCAACATCGGTTATCTGATATGCCAGTTTTAGCTCGTCTGAACACATCATCCATACTGAAAACCTCTTCTGGTCTAAGATCTTTTATCTGCCACTAGTACAGAATCATTATTATCCGGTAATTATGACGTCATTATTGGATAAATATTTTTTCTTCGGTATTTCATTCTCTATTCTGCGGTTTCTGGAACCTATCAATTCAATGTTTATATTTTGAGAGGCCAGTGCGGATTTCAGGAGTTGGCGGATTTCAGGTCGGCGGATTTTTGGTATTTGACGGTATCTAATAATGTATCTCCTGAGTCGAATAACCAGAATCTCCTGAGTCCTTGTAACAGTTTTTCTGGCAGCAAGATTGGACCTGGTATTATTCACAGGAGTATTTTTAACAATATCTGAATATGATTTGCTATTATAATAGCAAATCATATGCATAAACATTACGTGAGTATTTAACTTAACAGGCTGATTAACCTGAGAAACATTTTTTGATACAGGGTTTACATTATCTTTAGCTTGCATATTATTGACAGGTTTTCTATACACATTTCAATGCAGGAAATTTAGAACACCCAGGAAAGTTTGCGCAATTTTAAGTTCTATGGGGTCCTGCACATTTAACACACCTGGGCAGCGTTGCCAGGAAATTTTTAACCGAAGTAGCAGAAGAAAACTAAAAAAATCGCAAAAATCGCAAATAACGTCAGAGATCACGTGATTTTTGTAACTTCACAATTGCGCATGCTCACATGACATCCGATGTCATCAGAAATTTACCATCTATTGGTTCTATAAGTTACAGACTGTATTCGATTGTTGGTCTGTTTAATTACGTATCTTCTTCGTTTTAGCGAAATTTTTAAAATTATGTTGCTCATTTTTAATTTTTTTGATATCCATTTTTTTTAGTTAATTCTCATTTAATTTAAGTTTCTTTTTTTAAATTAATTACGGATATCTATTCTTAAGAGATTTCCTACTTTTACACTGTTAACGCTTTTGTACTAAATTTTTTGAGATGGCAGTTAATTTTTTTTTACTCATTTGTAAGCATTTTAATTGTGGAATGCTTTCCACTGAGTTTTCCGTTCTGTGCGATAGATCTGTTTCGGATTCTTTTTACTGTTAATTTATTTGTGTTGTTATTTAGAAAAATGTCTTTGCTTTGATTTTTAGTCGTTTCCATTGCTTAGGTATTAGCAATCAGAGGTATGAATTTCATTTCTTTCTCTGTTTGGGTACCCAATATATGGCAAGCAAGCTGCAAGTTCTTCGTTTCGATTTATTATCACCATAGAACTGAGGGTGGGGGACTGACTTCAAGATTGCCAGATGCCAGCTTCTATTTAAGCCTAAATAAACTGTTTTTATTAATATAAATGATTTTTAATGGATACATTATTTTAACATAAAAGCTTTTGACGATATATTAAAAAAGAATCTTTGAAGTCGCAAAAAGTAGCATAAAAAAATGAAGGATGCAGCAAAAATTTCGCAAAATCGCAAATACTAAAATTTTAGTAGCACAAGTGTGTCTAAATTCGCAAATTTGCGAAAAATCGCACGATCTGGCAACACTGCACCTGGGTTTAAGTCACGAGTGATGGAAGTGCTGGCAGTTGACACAGTGCACAGCATTTCCATTTACAGTACAAGTTTTCACAGTGCCATAGAAGTCAAGAAATTTTGTAATGTCATATATTCTGTCGAACCTAGGGCCGTTCTTCACTTGAACTTGGAATAAGAGCATGGGGACTCCTTTAATTCTATTTTTTTTTCACAACGCACTTTGTATCCTAACATGGTTAATGCCTCGGAAATATCGTCTGTTGGGCAATTAATAGGTAAGCCAAAGAACTTTTAACAGGTTTATCAGTTTTAGCTAGTACCACATAGTGATCAATTTTGTTCAGATCTAAATATTGGGTAACAATTCTGTAATCATCTTCAGTTCTGGGAAAGTTCTTGGAGACGTCTCCCATTAACCTTACCCGAAAATTCACATTTGGCCTCCTTTCTTAAGATTTTCATGAAATCGCTAAATTTGATGTCGGGTTTAACCATGGTGGATCGAAATTTAAGTTTGGTCACAGTAATACCATTTTCAGAAACATTTTGAACATCCTATACTATCATTTATCATTTGCACATCATTACCGAATACATTGGGTATATTAGTTGAGAGCTTTTCAAACATATTGGTGAGCGACTTAGACAAATCTACATCGCACTTTACAATTATTACATGGGCGCGCAGGATTTTTAAATCCCTCGCTATCCTGAGCATCATTAATGACAGGTTTAGAAAGTTTTTTTAAAGCTCGTCTAGTTTACATCACGTGCATTAGAAATACCCTCGTTTATATCATTAGAATCACTTATTAACATAGAACATTTACCATTAGCACTTTTAACATTGTAGAGACATTACGTTATTTCGAAGCAGGAGACATGAAAAATGAGCAACGCCTTCGTCGGGAATCGAACTACGGACCTCTCGGTTACGCGTCGAGCATGCAGACCACTACACCACGAAGGCATGCGAAGAAGGCCGGAGAAATACCTTTTATACTCCCCCTTTTAAAGGGCGACTGGGGTTTTGGGGACCCAATCGCCAAATCGCGGTGGTGGAGAATCATCATAACCCACCTTTTTAGTTCAGGAGCCAGTGTTAGGTTACACCACTTTACATTAGGTTATTTCGAAGCAGGAGACATGAAAAATGAGCAACGCCTTCTCCGAGAATCGAACCACGGATCTCTCGGTTACGGGTCGAGCATGCAGACCACTACACCACAAAGACATGCGAAGAAGGCGGGAGAAATACTTTATAACATTTGCATTAATCTGATTCATGTATTTTTCGTAACTATTTCATTAAGAGATAATTGAGCATAAGAAGGATTCAGGCCGCCCAACCGGTATAGTGGTCAGCGTTGCTGATTGCCGTGCCGAAGGTCTCGGGTTCGAATCCCGGAGAAGGCATCGATGTTTGTAAATGTGTAGTGTCGGTGCGGCATGGGGGGCACTCTGAATATGCGGCGAGCCGAAAGTCCTCTCATGTGGTTTGTTGGAAGGGGAGAGGGGTGGGAAACCCTAGGATCCATCCCCACGGGGCGCTGTCCATCAAAATTGGGGGCGGAACTGAGCCAAATCGTACTGTCACCTGTTAGGTGCTCAAGGCTGTTGCCAACAACAGGCGTAGTCTAGCGCTCCTTGACACGAGAATTCTCGTGGGCTTGGGCTGACTCTGTCAGACAAGTGAGCATGAGCAACAACAGGATTCAGAGCGCAAAGTATACATTTGTTTCAAATATTTCAAAGTAGTTTCAATATATTTCGAAATTTTAAATCAAATAACAAGGATGGAGTTCGTCTTTAGAAATTTTAGAATACAATGAGTAATGGTCTACTTTTAGCGATATTTATTTTTTCTCGGATTCATTCCTTTTTAAACGGATAGGAACAAAACAAATGCTTTCTTCTAAAGTAATTTGTAACTGAATACTTTTCGCAACAAATTCTGGGTGATGTTAAATATATAAATGTCGAAAAGCAAGCCTAAATTAATTCCATTTTGAAAGTTATAATATATATAAAATGATACGTTCTTGTTTCTTACAAACTGATTGATTCGCAATAAACACTGGAATTTCGGGTGAGTTTATATTATTATATTTCATCTTTCAAACTCTGTGTCTGATTTATACTTTTCCTTTTTACTTGGCAATTACCGAAACACTTAACAGTAACCATTATTTCTTTTTTATTAATAAGAAATATATTTCGCCTGATGAAGTATGGGAAGAGAAAGTCGTTTGTTTTCTTCTTGCAAGTGACCGATGGCTATATTGGATCTGACCTGAATATAAAGTGTTGATTACGTGAACAGATGAAAATTGATCATTGAATCCATTGAACCGGGAAATATACTTCTAGAATTCTACAGCAAGAAGAAACCGAGTATCGCACATGGTAATAACTGTTATTATATTGAATTTCGATTCAATTAAACAGTATCGGGCTTACTATAAGTTGGCGGTCATTCAACCTTTTCCAGTTTTCTGTATTCGTATGCTACAACTATCGAGAGACTTGCTGGGTCAACTTATTGAATCGGCCTTAGGGTTAATCCACCTTCTCTTAGTCTTCACCAGCTGCATAGCTTTATTTTTTGTTATTTTCTTGTGCTTGATACCCGAAAGATTTTGAAACATTTATTTAAGCAAATTAAATAAAGCTTTTAAGTTTAATGTTCCTCTAAAGGGAACTAACCTACCAGAGTTGAACAGGTTTAAATTATAAATGATAGGACAAATGGGATGGAAATACTACAATACGTAGCACAGTTTAGAAAATTAAACTTAATAGTGTTAGCAGAGCGTTTATGACTTTATATGATCTCATCTGCTGAAAATCAAAACTCAGCTTTAAAGTGAAAAGAACTTTATATCTTACACTTATTCGACCAGTTCTTTACGCTGCCCCGGCGTGGTCCACTGCCTTAAAAAGAGAACGAAAGAAAATTGAAATTCTACAGAACAGAATTCTAAATGCGCCTTGGTACGTTCGCAACACTATTATTTACGCAGACTTAAAGATTCGTCCCGTTCCGGAGCAAATAGTTATGGATTCACACAATTTTTTTGGAAAAAATGGAAAATTCTTCACGTCCTCACTTACGTGAAATAATTAATTACGATCCTACTGTTGAGAGTGTAGTGAAGTGACATAGGTCTCTTCATAATAATATTAATTGGTGATTGTATATATGTATTATAATTTCACTATTATTTTACTCATTAATTATTTTAAACTACTTACTGACAAAGCTTATGGAATTTGTGGCTTGGCAGAGCCAATTATGGACTCTGCTTAAAAGTTTAAGGTTTTTATACCTTTAGTTAATCTGCATGCAATAGATATAGACTTATCAACAATTTAAATGTTGTTTAAGTGCGGCTAAGCCTAATTGTGGTTACCATATCAGTCATATTTGTTTACACTTGAAATTAGCAGAATAGTGAATTAAGTCTTTCTGCAGCTTCAGCGTCTTTTTGCAGAGTAGGGACAATTTTGGTTTTGTGCACCGAAAAATCTGCCTTCTTGCCCGCCGGCCGAATTGCTTGTTTTTGCGCGGAAACTAATTTTAATTGTAAATTTTTTTTAAAAAATTGTTTTGGCTGTATTTGCTTTTTTATGTTTTTCTGTATGTTTAAATTTTTAAATAAGATTTTTTGTGTGTTTATGTATTGTTGCCTCGTCGCAAAGTGAAACTGAATGAATTGAATGAGAAGTGCATCTCTAATGATATTCGAGGAAATATGTTTAAACGAAATGCAGCAAAAAAGGCGTATAATTTAATATTCCGTACAAGGAAGTCACGTGGTATATACATCAGATTTTTCAGTTACGCTTACGATACTATATTTACGTTCGCAAAACTGTGAATTTAAAAAAAAAATATACTAACTAATTTCAAGTAGTAATTTTTTATAATGATTCCAAACGAATATTCATCGAGTACGAGGCCTTTTAAGAAAATATTATTTTTCTGTTGAAAAAAATGCAAAACATTAATTCCTGCATGAACGATTTTAAGAAAGGAGACGTATCCAGTATACTTTCTTTGCCTTAGTTTCATATGATTAATGGGTTGTTAAGTCCCCCCCCAACCGATATAGTGGTTAGCATAGCTGACTACCGTGACGAACGGTTCGGGTTCGAATCGCGGAGAAGGCATTGATGTTTGTAAATGCATAGTGTCGGTGCGGCATGGCGGCACTCTAAATATGCGGCGAGCCGAAAGTCCTCTCGTGAGGTTTGGTGGAAGGGAAGAGGGGTGGGAGACCCTCGGACATGTCCTTGCCGGGGTGCTCTCCATCGAAATTGGGGGGGGGAACTGAACCAAATCGCACTGTCACCTGTTAGGTGCTCAAGTCTGTTGCCAACGACAGGCATAAATTTGCGCTCCTTGCCAAGAGGAATTTCGTGGGGTCGGGCTGACAAGCGAGCATAAGCAACAACAACAAAGGGTTGTTAAAGTTAATGAACGCTTGCTTAAGTCTTTTGATGCCTGCAAACTGTTACTCGGATGAGGACAAAAATAGTTACTTAATAACGAAGAGAACTTTTCCTCCTACACCGTAAGTTTGTAAAAAAAGAACCTTTTGTACAGAACTTCCCGCTTTACATTGGAAGGTAGTAAAAAAACTTACCATTGCAAGGTCAGAACTACTTCACACCATTTCCGTAAATACCCAATGCCAACAAGCCTGTAATCAAATTCCTGATATCTTTTAGAGCCCAGTAGAGCATTACAGATATTTTCGTTTGCGCAATTATTTCTGACATGCCATTTTTTAACCCACATATTTTGTTATTCGGATTTAAGAAGAAAAAAATGTATAACTACCTGTTTTTCGATTTATTTATATCTACTTCCATAAATCCGAATTCCCCATTGTTCGCTGCGTGACTAGCGTAAGTGTTGAACCACCAAGATAAACAGACAGCGTTAAGACGAAAAGTTATATAACGCTTCGTCTATTTTTTGCTAATATTTAAAGATAATTATCTTGGACACGAAGGTATTCTTTCCTTTTAAATAGAAATCTACAAATAATATTTCCATAATTAATTTGAATTACTTTGTTGTTGTTGTTTTTTCAATGGTTTCGTTAGTAGGACGTTTAGGTTTTATTTTCTTATCAAAATGTTTTCGACGGTTAAATGACTCAAAATTATTATGGTAATTTCAAAACGATAATTTTCCAGATATTCGAAAGTAAAACTACGACGTAGTAATAATCTTGGAAAAGAGAAATCATTACTTATGCATGCAATGCATTGATTTCAATGCGACATTCTCAGTTTCATGCAATAATTCGTAAATTATCGAAATTACTTCCCCCTTCGATGAAAAGGAAAAACAAAATCTGCGTAGATTTGTGTCGATGCTTATAAACGTAAATTCGTCTCGCATCCAGGATAATTTTTAATCATTCTTTGAATTTTAGCTGAAGTATTCTAGAAGTGTAGAAGGATCTGTCGGCAGGAAAATAATCGCTTTATCGTTGATGTTTGCATTGCCTCTAACGTCAGATTTGATGTGTGATAATTCCTGTTTCAGATGAGAAAATGATAGCCAAAATTTTCCTCTTCCGCTATTTGTTGTGATGTTGTTGTTGTGACTGATATGTCTGACAAAACCCACAAAATTCATCGTGGCAAGGAAAACAAGATTGTGCCTGTCTTTAGCAAGAACCGAACCTCAGGTACCATATAAGTGACAGAACGACTTTTCTCAATTCCGTCCCCCATTTTGAAGGATAGCGTCCGTGGGCGACGAGTCAGTGGTTCTCCTCCCGTCTTCCAATACCACCAGCCACTCGACAGGACATTCAGCTAGCCGTATTTTTAGACTGTCCTCATGCCGCATAGACATTATCCATTTACAAACATCCATGCCTTGTCCGAGATTCGAACCCGAGAGCTTCGGTACGGCAGTCAGCGTCGCTAACAACTATAGCGGTTGGGCGGTGTGTTATTAAATAACACCATGATATTCTTAACATGTATCTCTTATTCAATATGCGTGAAGACATGGTGTTTCTGAATAACATTCATACAATGGAAATGAGATAAAACAAAATTTACAAAGCATATACAAATGTCTCGTTAATAAGCATCATCCGATGAAACCTTTAAAAAAAAATTCGCACGAAATAAACTGAGCAGCTGATGCCAAAATTTATTGTATTAAAATGGAACCGAACTTGTTCAACTAAATTATGTTAGAGCGAAGTAAGAAAAAGCTTATGACTTTTTAAATATTTTATCAGGACTTAGTGTTCTGTGCATTCTTTTGGCGAACATATTCGTAACAGTATCAAAGTTCTGATCTCGAACAGGGAGCTGAATGCAGCTATGTTCTGTGGTAGAATAACTGCACGCAAGGAGGGTTTAAAATGACCCTTTTATTCAACTACTATTTACAGCCACTTCCCAGCTCGAAAGGGATAACAGAAAATAATGACCGCACTTGGGTCTAAACTGAACAATCAAATAATTTAAAATAAAGTAGAAAATTAAGAAGTCGTTGCTCTCAGAGCTACATATAAACGCGAGGTTGGCCTCTATGCTAAACTATCAACGGTGCGTATCAAGATTGAACTAATATTAACGCAATTAATAGCGTAACAGCGCTAAGGCTTAGAATTTAAATACTAACTAGTGAGGCGAAAGTCGAACAGAGCCGCAGTGATCCGAGACTAAAAGCTCTCTCACACCGAGAAGTTCCTTGCTAACCTTTAAATACAAAACTTGGCTCCACTTCAAATTAGCACAAAGCTGAAACGTGCGCTCATTCTAACGAGAAGTTGAAATAAAGAGTTCACAGGAAAGAGAAATTAACATAAAACTTTGTTAGTGTAAACTAAAACCTTACAATTTCACAAATACCGTTATTTCTACTTTTGCTGATACAGCAAATATCTTTGTGATAGTATATTTCGTCAAGGTCAATGCACGACTGACCTCTAGAGCCACTGCATCGACAACGCGGTTGTAAACATCCTGGGCGTGTATCTTTAGAATTTCCGATGCACAGTCTGACGCGCTAGACATAAAAATGTCCTTTTTTTCCTGTACAGTGTTGCCATTGCTCGCTTTGAAATTGTTGAGTTTGTTAATCAAACATTTGCTAAAGCTTTACAAAATAAGAAATTGTTAATAAAACAAATTCCAAATTCGGGTTTCCAGATGCGTCTATTCGGGTGAAAACATACGTTATTCGAAATTGGATGGCTCTAGATACCCCTGTTTTATCACAATGCGAGAAACATACATACATTGATGCAGATTCTTCATTGTTTAGTTTCTTTAAATATAATACAGGGCTCTAATGTTTGGTGGCAACAATTTGAAAAGTGAATCAATGTTTATAGTGAATTAATTGTCCTTCCTGACAAATTACCCCTTCGGACTGAAAAAAAAATCATTCAAATGGATTCGAGAGGGGTCGAAATGCCTATTTTCGTTAAAATATGATATCCGGAATTTTTCGCGGTTACAGTTCCTTTATTTCGTACAAGGAATTAAAAACAGTTGTAATCTGCGCGACTTAATACCCATATATAAAAAAGATCTTACTTTTTATTGGATATAATTTTGTCAATTTTGAATCCTAATCCTCACGCTGTATTTGAATTTTATTCTTTGAACAAGGTGCTTAGCTAGTTATATTGTTACCGACTGCCAACTTATTTTTTTCATTCGTAAAAATCATTGGATTTCATCATGCAAGTTAGTGTTGCCAAAACGTCAAATTAGTTGATTGTTTTCATAGCACTGGAATGTTTGTCTACTCTGCTCGTTAACTGTAGTATTGATTATTGTTAATAACTTCGAGTGCAGAAATAAAAGGATAAAGTTAAACTAGAATAATGTTAGCAAAAGCCATAGTTACTTCTCTGCACACTTTAATAGAGCAGGAATTCTAAACACAGTCTTGCGCTATATGTAACTTTCAAACGCAAATCTGTTAATTTGTTTAATGTCAAGAGATTTGATTTCTTGCCGTTTTTTTCACACTTATCCAAAAAACAGTTGAAAAGTGCTTTGATAAAATATAAAAACTTAAATTTATTTCTTCCTGAATATTTTAAGACTAGGTGATAAATGCAGCAAACAAGCAGAGTGTCTGTGCAGCATGGGGCACTCTAAATAGCGGCGAGCCGACAGTTCTCTCGAGAGTTTGAAGGAAGGGGAAGCTCACTGGAGGTAAAAAATCCTCGGACCTGTCCCCCCCCCGAGGTGTTCCCCCTCTGGAAACTGGAAACTGGGAGGGGGCCGGAACTGAATTAAAATAAGGCTGTAATTTATGTGGTGCTCAAGGCTGTTGCCGACAGGCGCATTTGACTCCTTTATTATTTGCTCCTTGCCGCGATGAATGTCGTGGGCTTGTGCTGACCATTGTCAGACGAGTGAAATTGTTAACAACTCCAACGACAAAACATGCAGAATTACAAATTTTACATTACTAACAGATTACTCTTTAAAAATTTAACAAAAGTTTTTGAGACTACGATCGTCAGAATTTCTCTACAATGATGTTAATTGATTTGTAAAATATTTTCAGGCTAATAAAGGTAAAAGGGTACTAAAAATCAAAATTATTAAAAAGCACTTACCGTGGACTCGGAAATAATATATAAATTTATATATATATATACTAATGGAGTATTGAGTATATTATCTCCTTTGAGAAAATTAGTAGAATTGTAGTTGAATGAAATAACTAAGTAGCATTTAAAAATGAATCTCGAAAAATATTTTTTAAAGGGAACATCAAATATGAAACATAAAAAAATTGAAATTGGAATCTTTAAAAATAAAAAATTAATCAACAAACTAATAATTATCATCATTGACCGGAAATTGGTTAACTTTTAGAGAGGAACAAAACCGACCCCTGTATATATACGGGGGGCTGTATTGCTTCATTTACACGTGTTTTTCTTTGCACGGAAGTTTAGCTGTTTGTGAAAGGTTGTTGATTTTGGTTTTTTTTTTCCACCACCTCGAAATATTTTTCTTTTTCTACTTTCAAAACGATCATTTGGGGTAGAACGTAAAATTCTTGTAGATTGTTAGACAAGAATATAAACTATTATAATTTCAGCGATGTGATAATTAATCATTTCACTGTAAAACAGTACACCCACAGGAAGTGACTCACAACATGAAGATTACTCCTTTCACAGACATATGAGTGTAACATTGAATCATATCACATAAGTTACAAGGTATACAGCCTTTCGATACTCTGTCTGTCCTGCCGATCAGATATCCAAGTTTTTAAGTTAATCAATTTAAGATATTTTGCTTTGTCTTCTTAATCACATCTTGCAGCAATTGTTATTTTACACTGTAAGATGTTTAGTGGCTCATAACAACTGCAGCATTCCTAACACTGGTTCTTGAGTACACTCTAATTTTGACTAAAACCTAATGTTTATGATTAAGTATTATAGTAACATATATTTTCCTTTTTACTTCCTCGTACGAAGTAAAAAGGAAGTATTATAATCGCGAAAAATTTCGGGTATCATATTTCAAAGAAATTATCTATTTTCACCGCTTTCGAAAGCGATTTAACGATGTTTTTTAGTGAAACTCGTACGTAAGAACAAAATGAAGGAATCTTTTCTGCCAAAAAAATTATAAAACTGATATAAAATGGATTCTGAAGAGATTTTTTTCGTGACGCCAGTGCGTACGTATGTATATATCTCGCATAACTCAAAAACGAGTAGCCTCAGAACGTTGAAAATTTGTATATGGGACTCCTATAACATGTAGATGTGCACCTCCCATTTTGGTTTCAATCGCCCGCATCAAACATATATAAATTTATGTATATATATATCCACTCTGTTACTCGGCTCAGTGAGCTCAGTATTTTTATTCTTATATATTGGTAAATTGCGCATTTTGTGCTTTAAAAATGACTGGATTATGCTGATCTTATTTTCCGATTAAGGTTTTTATGCTTTTAGTAAATTTCCATGCAAGATTTGTGGAAATAGTAACAATTTAAAACTTGTTTAAGTGCGGCTAAGCCTAATGATTTTTCTCATGACGGACGCATTTGTTTATATTTGAAACTTAGAAGAATATTGGATTTGTTGCCAATCTAAAGAAACTAAGCTTCGCAACAACAAAAATAACGCCTTCTTTTATTATTGCGAATTAAATCATGCTGAATCCATTCTGGAATTTATTCGAGGAAATTAGTCTTTAAAATTTACTTCGTATTTTTTAATATAGATATTTTGAGTTTTTATGCATTTGAGTTTTATGTATTTGACAGTCGAAGTGAGAAATGAATTAATTGAATGAAAAATACTGAATCGTCTGTGAAAAAGTGTTTCTCTTTTGTTGTTTAATTTCGTTTACATGTGATTTCAGATTTATTATAGTATTTGTAATAGAACATGTGGCAACAATTAGGTAATTCTCCGGATGATATACATAATTTTTGTGCATTCTGATGAGTGTGCATTCTGATTCTGAAACATCCATGCCTTCTTCGGGATTCGAACCCGAGCCCTTCGTCACGGCAGTGAGCGACGCTAACCACTATACCGGTTGGGCGGTTGAATATATTTTTTATTTAATGTTTTAAAATTCTTCTATTTTAACGGTAAACTCTTCCTTGTGATAATAAACTACAGTCTAAAGTTGATAAGTTGTAATACTACCTCTCGCCATCTATATAAATTTTATGCGGATTTGCGAAAGTTGGCCTTGTGAAAACTGTTTTCGCCCTTTATTTATTATTCACTCAGCTTCTCATAGACATCGGTCAAGTCTAATTGTTTTCTTTAAAAAGCAGGTAATATATAAAAAAATATTTTTTAAAATCTATTCCTACTTAGATCAACAAAGAAAAATTTTTAAAAAACAAAAAAAAAAACATTTTTAAAATTTTTAATATGTGAATAAACTGAATTAATATCAAGTGTCATCCACTAAAAGTTTAAAACAACGTATTTGATTTTGAGTGCATTAATAAAAAGTATTTTATGAAAGATTAAAAATTAATTAATAATTAATTAATTAAAAAAATTAAAGGTCAATTCCCACTAAGGTCAACAAAGAAAAGTTTTAAAAATACAAAAAAAAATTGAATTAAAAATTTTTAATGTGTGAAAAAACTGTATTAACAACAAGTCCCATCCACTACAAGTTTAAAAAAATGTATTTGAACTTGAGTTGATGAATAAAAAGTATTTCATTAACGATTGAAAATTTGAATAAGATATAGGGAGAGTGCGAGCTAATAGTGGGAATTTAATAACTCCGTATATGGGGCTTTCAGTGAACGAGTGGCATTCTGCATCTAAAAATTTGCTCAATATTACACTCATGTCCATAAATTAAGGAGAATGCAAAATCAGGCAAAGAAAGAGTTAGAAGCAAAACAAATTTGACTTATTTGTAAAGCTTATTTATTAAACAAAAGGTAAAGAGCAAAAAAAGATGCTATATGTTTGATATTATTAAAAAAATTAGCCATTTTTTATCCCTGGAGTAAATTACAAAAAAAAACCTATTTACAAAAAACCAGTATTACATGGTTGGTATGTCTCCCAGACGATGCAATAGTCCGTACAACGCCTAGGCATGCTGAGTATCAAATTATCGATCTGATCTCGGGGGCTATTACACCACTCAAAACACAATGCTCTCCGAAGTTCCAGTAGACATGTAGGAGGAGGTTGACGGGCTGCAACTCGTGGGCGAAGCAAGTCCCACACCTTCTCTACTGGATTCCAGTCCGGTGAAAATGCTGGCCAGTCCATATGGGTGATATCCTCCGACTGAAGGCATTCGCTTACGATGTTTGCACGGTGAAGACGGCCGTTGTCATCCATAAACACAAATTGTGCGCCCATGGCGCCCCGAAACAAACGTACATATTGTTCCAGAACGAAGTCCCGATAGATTTGGCTTGTGATGGTTTCCAATTTGCACATGTAAGTCAGTTCTGGAACCCAGAATAATTCCACCCCAAACGAGCACTCCTGCACCCCCGTAACGGTGTCGTTCAATGATGTTTTCTTGGTGGTAATGGGTATCTGAAGCTCTCCATATGAAAGTCCGGCGAGAATCAGAGTGCAAGCTAAACTTGGACTCGTTGGAAAACATCACACGAGCCCATTGTTGCGGTGTCCACAATGCATGCTCTCTACTCCAGGCTAAGCGCAGGTGACAGTGAGTTGCAGTAAGTGGAACGCATCTGACAGGTCTACCAACATATAGACCAATCTGCCCTAAGCGTCTGTACAGGGTCTGCCTTGGCTGTGCTCCGCCTGTTTCTTTTGGCAGTAACTGCCAAACACCGGTCATCCTTTGGCGTTGTAACTCTGGGGCGACCTGTGCTGTAGCGTCTACTCACATGACCATCATCTTGGAATCGTGGCCAAAGCCTGGAGATGACACTCTGGCCAATTCCAAGTTCGTCAGATACTTCCAGTTGGGTACGCCCACATTCCAGGCGGTCGATCATTCTACGACGTAAAAAATCATCCAAATGCGTCCTTTGTGTCATAACTATTCGGTTATTGCACCGAAATGCTTATAAAGCGCCTGCGAACAATTTTACCTCTTTGCCTGTGTTCCTTATATATCACTCTCTTACACTGTCGTCATTGTGACGTACTATCGGTGTCATCTGCTTACTTCCTGAAATTTGCATATGATTCTTGAAGATGTATGTAGCGATTTTACAGGTGATATATTTATTTTAGAGTTCGATTTCCGCCTTACTCCAAATTATCCTTACTTTATGGACATGAGTGTATTTACTTTTTGAGTGTAGTCTTGCTCCATTGCATTTTATTTGTATTCAATAAGAATCTTCCTCTCTAATTGAAATTAGTTTAATATAATGCAATTAAAGTTTAACTTTCCTTTTTTTTACAGAGTGAAGAGTCAGGATTACGGCATGGGAGGCGGTTACGGCGGTGGCATAGGTGGTGGATTTGGAGGTGGTATGAATGGAGGTTACGGCGGAGGTTATGGTGGAGGAATGGGCGGTGGCATGAAAGGAGGTGGATGGTGGTGAACATCAACAAAATAAAATATGGTGAAATATTTTCTGTCACATCGTCCTTGCAATGATGGGGACTACATGATCCTCGAAGAATGAAACGATTATATCATTGTCAAAAGCCAAGAACTAGCTCGTCTTGTGAGAGGAGCTTTCAAGCCGCTTGCCTTGAACTGCACCCACACTCTCAATTTTAGTCATATTCAGATATGTATTGATTTGTGCGGCATTTCATCTTTGCATCACATTTTCTTTGGTAATGTCCAATCATGCAGTTAAACTTCTCAACAGATGGCAAAACACAGATGAGCGTCCCTGTTGTTATGAATACTAAAACAGCAAGATACTGTGCTATAATATCACACTGTTCTATATGTGCTTAATCTGTAACATCGCAGTGGCAACTGCAATTCGTACACGAAACTGCAGTTGCTAGTGTGATATAATACAATTGCAGTTGCAGTTGCAACTAAAGAATTTTTATTTCAATGAGTGAAAAATTGCTACTGTCTAGCTTGCTGATTAAAAAAAAGAACTTTTTAATCTTTTCATTGCTAACATTTACAAAACTAATATAAAAATCTGTTTTGAACGTTTCGTCTGTGACCAATAAATGTTTCAAGCAATTTTCTGGAAACTATGCAGTTACAGTCAACAACTATAAAATCTCTTCTGTGTTACAAAAGATTTTAAAGTGTAAAAAATGATTTTGTTTGCAATAAGCATAAGAATATAACTCCTTCCCATTTTAACTATTTTTTCTTACTGATAACACTTAATCTCATTAAAATATTATTCAACAAGTGCTTTTCAAGATATTTGAAGTGAAACATATAATCTTCGTTCCGTTGTTTGCGCATTTTACAAGCATGCCCATATACATGCATATCTTTAAACATGTCCTTATACCTACAGAAAAAAGAAAAATTAAACTGAATAACATTGTTAGTATTACGCATTTTGTGCTATGCAGTTGCGAATTATTTTTTATAAACTGCGGTCACGAATGTATCATTGTTAAAATATATCAACGTCGTGCAAGTTTTCCGTTTACAGATAGTTTATGTTGCAAAACTGAGATCATTTTACATTTTATGAAACACATCACCTTGTGCAATATACTTTTTAATGTCAAATAAGTCTGTTTTGTTTTGTAGATAGTATTATTTTAATAAAACATTTATATATTCTAATTCTCTTGAGTTTTTATTTGTAACAAAATTGACAATGCAGTTAATTAAGGCACTAATACGAGATAAGTTTAAACCCACCCTATTAACCCGTCATGTTAACAATCTCTAATTCTGGTAAAATTAATAAACGTATATTTTGGGCCAATACTATCATAAAATACTAGAAAGACCGGCGGTCATGCGAAATGACTGCTGTTCTAGATATTATAAATTGTAATTAAAATGATTTGAGCAATGGTGTCTGCTAATTCAAACTGAATTACCCAGGGCAGGCGGCGAGGACGCCCTTTGCTTACTGCCCCACGGGGTTTCCCCTTCTACTTGCTTAATTGCATAAAGTAGAGTGCAATGAAGGAAACCACTGGCGGCACATCTGAAGAGCCACCGCTAGTTCAATAAATAAAAATGTTAACTCGCATGTCAAAGATCTCTTTGTACATAACATTTCTTATACAGACCTTTCCATCATTTTTAACCTCATGATTGCTAATGCAAAAAATTGTTCACGTTCCCCCGACACGCTCAATTTGCGTTCAGCTGAAAATTGAGTTTAAAATACAACGTCGAAGTAAAATCGGGCAAAATTTGAAACTCTTTATGCGAAAGGATATTTAGCGTAAGAGTTTAGGTGAACTTACTTGATGAGATGTACTACGCTCAACTCGTTAGTTGATTTCGTCTCCTTTCATTTCTCAACGTTTGCAAATTTCTAGATAATTCATGTGTAAATATAGTTAAATGTATAATAAGCAACAAGTGTATGAATTAAAAATATTTAAATGTTCTTATATACCATAATTTAATTAAAACAATCACAACTGCATGTATGGTATCAGTGTATATGGACTATTTGAATGCCGTGGCAACTTCGCCCCATTGGCTAGTACAGTTACGCAAGCAACCAATAAACTATCGGCGACAAACAGACGCTTAAGCAGCATATAATAAAGATATCAGCTCATCAAACTGTAGCTAACAGTTTATAAAAATGTTAAACGTGTGTTGAGAATACAACAGTAGTAAACTGCATATATTGAAACTTACGAATCAGAAATGCACTTATACCTTCTATGTTGAAAATAATTAGAAATAGTTTTTGAATGTAGGATAAGGAACAAAGTGCTTCTATTTAAAATATCAAGAATCACTAAAAATGAGCAAAATTTGGATAGAGAAGTTCGCTCTAATAAAAACATAAATTAAAATAGCATAAATTATCATCTAAAATTTCGTGACTATGTTATGAATTATTCTCATAGAATGAAATTTTGAGAAGTAAATTATTTTCTAATATATCAGCTGTATATACAGATAATGAATAATTTGTTTCGACATGTTTTTATCATGTATATAACGAACGTTTCTCACTTTCAAAATCAATATTGCGGTCGTTATATGAGTTTGCCATTTCTGTCATTAATTTACAAGATGCGGCATTTAATTTACTCGTTTTTAAGTAGGATAACATATTTATTGTATCCTAACTAATATTATAAATGCGAATGCGAGCTTGTTTGTTTATTACGCTTTCAGGCCTTAATTAATTAACCGATCATCATGAAATTTTCAAGAAATATTTTTGATATATCAGAAAAGGTTATAGGCTATAAAACGTAACTTATCTGTTGGAACATAAACTATATAATATGTTTTATAGCTTAAAATGATTGTCGTTGTATAAACATTAAATGTTGTGAGTTAACGATAAGTTAAACGATGTAAAAGTTTGTCCGCGCGCGCAGGTGCGTGGCTTAAACCACGCAAACATTTTTAATCTTTTCTAGTGTCTCAAAAATATTTCTTGAAAATTTCATGATGATCGGTTTAGTCATTAAGGCTTGAAAGAGTAGCATTTATTAATGAAGCGTTTATTAATTTTTATTTTTTAAATTTAATTTATTATTTAAAATCGTTCAGGATTTTCGGCTCTTGTATCTTCTTTCACAAATATCTTTTAGTCTCTAGGAAATATACGTAGCAGTGTTACTAGATTTCGTGGCGGTACACTCCGCGTAAATACAAACTATCCGCGGCCTATAGGTATTGAAGAAGGGCAGTATTTACTGAAATTTTACGCATTAGTGTATTAATGTGTATTTTTAAAATTCAAGCTGAGTTGAAACTTATTTAAGGACATATCAACGCGAGCAAAGCCGCGGATAAAAGCTAGTACAGCAATAAAAGTAACTGAAATGGGTTAATTTAGGGTACTTACCGTATTATGACGACTACCTAGATATCTCGCCAAATCCGGCGACCTATGTATGTTATACAGGTTAAGCCTAACATTGGTTACAAGCGGGATTTGAACCTGAGCCCTTCGGCACGGCAGTCGGCGACGCTAACCACTATACCGTTTGGGCGGCTATAAAAAAGGTTAACCCTAATATAGGTTATAGAGGGCGCTGAAATAAAGAGTATTATCTCGCACTAGTCCCGCATTTGCTATTACCACAGCTTTTTTTGCTACATTTACGCCTTTTGATGCTATTTTGAAAGCTATTTCCCGCCATTTTCCTTATCATTAACGTCAATATTTGCTTTTCACCAGTTTTAAGTAAGTTAACTATATTGTGCTGCCATCTGTTATTTAAATTTAACACTAAATGCCTCTCAATTTTTTAAAAAATTTGTACGCATATTATGTATCAAAAATATAATTCATTTATGTAACTTTCACTGATTCAGAAGTAAGTTTAATAATTGTTAATTATCATTTACAGTAGTAAAAATAAAAAAGATTAATTTTTTCTATTCGTATTTGGTATATAATTTTTTTATATGTATACATATATATATATATTCGGGATTTTAGTATTTTAAGTTTTTGTTCTTTTATAATTGGGGCTTTCATTTTTAAAAGAATTTAAATTAATTTGCTTTGATGAAGTTCTTTTATTTAATTTAGAAACATAAACTAAAAAATGCCAATGAAGATTTTTATCTCCAAATGTCGCCAAGGTAGTCGTCATAGTACGTAAGTACCTAATTTAGTTAGTGTTTTGGATTCGCAAGCTATTCACTTTATCAATACAATTCCTTAAAGACTTATTTTATGACAATCTCCGAGGCTACTGTCTTCATCCAAGGCTACTATCCGAGGCTATTACCTATCGAGGCAGTGCTACTATCTCCGAGGTACACAAGTCATAGCATGATGTTGAGAGTACAGCATAGCACTAGCAGCCTTTTGAAGAGTTGCATATTTTAAAAACTGTGATGTCAAACTGTCAGGACTACTCTTTCTTTTAGTTGCTTTTGCAAAAATAACTTGAGTCCTGAGTAGGAACAGAGACCTTATTCAAAGCTATGTTCGAGAGTGTGTAGAAGATACAACAAAGATAAGAAGGGTTAAATTTACCCTTTATTTCTCACAGCGTACAGCCGTTCCAGCTCTTCAGGATACAGAGACCAGTACTTATGGTCTCATGCGGGAAAAATAAGAAATAGCTAAAGTAAAGAAGTAAATAAAAATCTGAAAGGTTTCGGATTTTAAATTACGTCCAAAGGGGCGTTTTTTAACGTTTTGGGTGCTACCTTTATTTATTGAATATCATGTTCTTCGCACTTAAACCATAAAATTCAGTTCAACAGCAATATCGCAAAATAATTTTAAAATGAGTATATCTTTAGAATTTCTGACACACGCTTTAGATAAAAAGGTTTTTTTTTTCCTCCGTAGAGTGTTGCCATTGCTCGCTTTTAAATCGTTTGAGTCTGTTCATCAAAAATTCGTTAAAATTTTACAAAATATGAAATAGATAACAAAACATATTCCAAATTCGGCCTTCCAGATGCGCCTATTCGGGTGGAAACGTACGTTATTCAAAATTGGATGGTTCTAGGTACCGTTGTTTTATCACATTTGGGGAAATATAACGTACATTTATGCAGATTCTTCTTTCTTTAATTTCTTTAAATATAATACAGGGCTGCAATATTTTGTGGCAACAGTTTGAAAAGTGATACAAGCTTTTAATGTTTCCGACGCAAAATCGCAAAACGAAAACAATAGTCCTTCAGGGACAAAGCCCCTTTGGACTAAAAATAAGAAATAACTAACTAAATAAGAACTAAACTTAGATGCTTTACAAAGAGTAGTAACTCGAAGATTGGCCTTTTAACACTACGTATGTAGTGAGCGGAATGCAAAAACTACAATACGTCTTCAAATATCTACGAGAACAAAGTTCTAGCCTTAAAGGCAGACATGAAAATAAAGTAATTGGCGCGTGGTAAAGCAGCCAGAAGTCTCTGTCTCTCCTTCTTTTGGAACTTTGGCACTTTGTGGTTTTACTAGCCATCAGCAAAAAAACAATATCTGCTCTTGCCAGTTCCTAATGTAGTCCCATGTAGGGCTTGACAGAGAAGAAACCTGAAAGGAATTTTCTCTCGTGGAGGTGGAAATGTGCTGTGAGAAAGAGAAAATTCCTCTTCTTAGATGGATTCCGCCAAGCAGAGGCTGGAGGGAGGAACTTCGGATGACTTGTGTAGAATAGCCAAACTTCAGTTAAGCACTTAAAATATGTTCAGAAGATCCAAATTAAATTCTCCTTCTTTTGGCTAAAAGCGTGTCTTAAATACTTCTAAAGTTTGCAACCTCATTTGCATGCACTAAATCTATTCGCGCTTATTCTGGCCGGAAATGGAAAATGAGAGAGGATAGCAAAGTTTTAAAATAAAATAAATGTTAGTAAAAGTTTAAATCCTTACAAAATAAACGGTGAGTGAAAATCTTAGTTTTCAAATACCCCATAAAAAGTTAAACAGAAACATGTTTAGCTTCGAGTTTAACATGGGATAAAATTCCCGACAGGTTCGCAATGCGGTAGTCAATGCATTATGAGAGACATTAATGTCTTAAAAAATTCTTAGAGGGATTTTATTTCTAAATTATACTACGTTTTTTATAGGAAAGGATAATTCCATGTTTAAGAAATCAAACTTCTATAAAAAAAAATTTCCGGTCGCCCACTTTCGTAAACAAAGAGTAGTTATACATCTTTAAATTCATTGCGCAGTTTGTTTTGCAATTGATAACTTTTAAGTGGAAACTTTTATGTAAGGAAGGCTGATCGACTCATTGGAGGAGATGACCAGAAATCTCAATTTCGTTCAGTTATCAGGCAGAGGAGATTACATTTTTTTAAATTCTTGGCCAACTCTATTCACTGAGGATAGAACATCAGTGAGTCCTTCGTTTTAAACCTTTATTACGGATGCACATAACTATGGACAAATCCCCTCAGTTTTTAAAGGCAGCAAACTCATCATTTTGTTTATTTTGTTCCGCGAGAAATAATCTTAGCCAGCAATCAAGGACATTGCAGCAAATTCTTAGGACTATGAAGCCAGCAGACAATTTGTAAACAGGAGGAAGGCTTAAAACAGTGATTCTCAATCTTTTTTTGTTGCGGCATGCTTTGAACGATTTCAAAATTTAGTGGTACACAAAGATAAGTTTAAAAGTTGTTTACTTACCTATAATACACTGTGTAAAATAGTTTATGATAATAATTTTGAATGCAAAATAAAATAATACGTACGTACTACAAAACAACAGTACGTTTATTAATGGATTAATTACAGGTTAATACTAAGAATACTTTTAATGAGAAATTGGAACTCGATGTTTTTTGATAACTTCATTTAAATTGGGTCATAAAAAGGACAATGCTACTTTCGTATCGTACTCTACATTTAAACAGTTTCGATCTTTTATTCGCTTTTATGTTGGCTCATACTGAAAATCCGAATTCACTTAAAATAAGACGTAGAAAATTGTAATTATGTTTTTTAAGCTTTTTTGGCCATCCCGAGATAATCGCAATTAATGTTAATCCGAAATGAATTAATTGATTCCTCCGAATATTTTAAAATTAAATCTCGATTATTAGAAAGCGAATTTAGTTCTTCTTCACTCAAAGCTCCTTCAGATACAGAAGTATTCGTTATTACAAATGGACTACGAACCCAATCAAAATTTTTATATCTAAATTTGAGAAATAATGAATAATTCTCTCCTCTATTGTTGTCAAATGGTCAATAACAATTTTATGAATAGTTTTATTAAAATCTTTTGGAACCGACTCAAACTTTTCCAAATTGCCTTCCTGAGCTTTATTCTTCCCGTAAAGTTATTTGGTTTTGGAATCCCACCAGTTTATCTCTTGAGTTTAATACATTTTCTTTTGGCTTTCGCATACTTAAATTTATGTTACTGAAAATAACAGAAATGTCTGATAAGTAAGCTAGTCTCCCATCTGCACCAATCAGAATTTCTTAACTTAAATTATGTTCTGAAAATGCGCGAACATGCTTCGAAATGCGCTTTCCTCCAGAGCACCAAAATCGGCTTAAATAAAACAAATGGCGCGCTTATTAATGTCTTAAAAACCGAATTTCGCCAATTCTCGTGTGCACCGTATACTAGGGGTAAACCCATTGTAATTTTTACTACATATATTTCTAAAATTTGGCTGCACACTTTAAGAATTTGGCGGCATACAAAAGTGCCGCGGCACAGTGGTTGAGAATCATTATTTTAAAACCTACCTCGTGAACTTGACGAAGTCACAGAAGGTCTTAAACATTTTAAACTTCAACACTTTTAATTACAATCCATTATGGGGAAAATAGAATACTTGTAAATGTTATCAAAGCACATTCTTTTTTTCGTTTTAAAGTGAAATTTTTATGGTACAGCTTGAGTATAGGATCCCATTGGCGATTTTCAGCTTGGCGCTCTTTTCGGACGGTATTTTTCTGGTAACCCAGCGAATTCTAGTATACTCCATTTCGGCAACCCTGTCTGTATTTTCGCTAAATCTTGCAAGGAGCAAAATATTGATGTATTCAACAAATTTCTAGAAATTGTAAAGGACTTAAACTGGGTAGAGTATAGGATTTTTTTGTAAATTTACCATGATTTTGTAAACTTTACTAAATTTCCGGCATTTCTTTACTTTATATTTAATGTAAATATGTATTCTGAACTTCTGTTTTCAGTTTTACAACTTAAAACTTGCATTTTCAATATTGCTGCTTCAAATATGCCTCTATATACTTGTGTATTTTTAAACCTCTTTTTTTTTTTTTAAATTTAAACATGCATTCTTAATTCCTATTTTTCTGTTTTTAATTTAAACATGTATTCTGAACTCCTATTTTCAGTTTTACAGCTGAAAATTTGTATTTTCCGTATGACTGCTAAAAATATGCCTCCACTTATTTATTTATTTTCAGTTTTACTATTTAAATATACATTCTAAATTTGTGTTTTAAATTTTTTTTCTTAAACTGTGCATTCTAACTTCTATTTTCAATTTTAACTGCTTTCCTAAGGCTAAACTTGTATTTTCAATATTACTATTTAAAATATGCCCCCCTTACTTATGTACTTTCAAATTTGCTGTTTAAACCTATATTCTAAACATTTTTCTGCTTAAAACGTGCTTTCTAACTTGCGTTTTCAATTTTAACTGTTTTTCCATGGTTTGGCGACATTTTTCGGTCGCCAAGCCAAAAAATCGCCAATGGGGTCCTATACTCAAGCTGTTCCATTTTTATGATGTCGTTAATAGGCATAGGTTGTTTGGCTTTTGAATCTAAAACTCTCCGCAAGTGTCAGACGCCACAAATCTGTGTCATTAAGTAGGAAATAATCACGGAAAACCTGAAAGACAATTGAACAGAATGAAAGGTAATGTGGTTTCTTTCGGCATCATGTATATGTATTGTTAAAGAGCACCTAAGTCAGTTTAAATTCTTGAGCATTTGAGCCAAAGTTGATTGCAAAATTTTGTTTCATAGAATAGTGTGAAAATTATTTCAGTGTATAAGAGACTACATTAAATGAAAGTTGAGGAACTTCGGCCTTTGCTTAAGAAGAAGATTGCAAAGAGATTTACCTGCAATATTTTTATTAGTAATGAATGAGAAGCAACAGAGTTCTTCGTTGTCTATAGTCTGCTGCAGTGATCATACACAGAACAATTTTGATTGAATTATGATTTCCGAAATTCAATCAACATTGTTATCAGTACTAACCTGAATTGTTATCAAAAGTGTTATTCAGTCAAAATCAAAACATTTTATTCGGGTTAAAAGCTTTTTACAAAGGAACCAGGGATATCTGGCGATTTTCGTTTTCCTTTTATTTAGGAAAAAGAATATAGTCATTTCGTTCAAAGATTAAGTATAATGCATGAAATTATTTTTGCTGTTATGCATTTCACTTGTCAAATTTACTTTCACCAATAAAATGTTTTGCTGTTTATCTCATTAAACTGCATTTATACAGTGTCTCACAAAAGTGATGGGACGACACTTATGCTTTACAAAAGGAAACCGTAATAAAATAAATTAAAAAAAACATGTACAAACTTTTGTGGGTGTGTTTCATACTTAAATTTAGTAACAATTATTATATAACATACATTTTCTCAAAATATTAAAATATTAATTTAATAAAAATACAATTGTTTAGAACGGAGCAAAAAATGGCTCACATAAGTGATGGGACACCATTAGACTATGCAACAAAAATCGTCTAAAAATATTTTTTGGGGTTTTCATTTTTACTCAAAAGCAATTGGCAATAATTTATAAAATCGTCTGCATTATTTCTTTCCAGTTTGTTTCGGAATTTTTTCCTTTTTTTAGCTCTGTGCAGCCATGAATGCTAAA
The DNA here is from genome assembly GCA_000611955.2 of Stegodyphus mimosarum. NCBI lineage: Eukaryota > Metazoa > Arthropoda > Arachnida > Araneae > Eresidae > Stegodyphus > Stegodyphus mimosarum. The sequence continues at coordinate 213,657 of KK120919.1, read as the reverse complement.
CGAAAAGAAACGTTGCCTGAAATTCCAAAATTAGTTATTAATTTGATTATTGAACGTGGAAAATCTATTAGAGAAACTGCTGAAACAGTTAACTAGAGTCATTCAACAGTTTTCAGTATCATTAAACGATATGAAAAGAATCATATGATTCAGGATAAAAGAAGACCTGGCCGACTACCAAAGCTATCCGATGGAATAAAGCGAATTATCGTTCGAAATATTAAAAAAAATCCAAGAATGAGTGCTCCTAAAGTTGCTGCTGATTTACAAGCATTATATGGAGTAATTTTTAATCCTGAGACTATTAGAAGAGTATTCGATCTACTGGATATCACGGTAGAGCAGCCAGGAAAAAATCTTCGTAAGTGAAAAGAATAGAAAACTCAGACTGGCTTTCACGAAATCCAACATAAATAAGAATTCCGATTACTGGAATGAAGTTATACTTGCTGATGAGAGTAAATTTAATATATTTGGTTCTGACGGTAGAATCTCGATGTGGAGAAAACCCAGGGGAAAATTTCGCAAACGGAACTTGGTGCCAGCAGTAAAACATGGTGGAGGAGAAGTTATGGTATGGGGGTGTATGTCGTCCGCTGGAGTTGGTAATCTTGTTTTTATTGACAGTATAATGGATCAGTACAAGTATATTGGCATATTAAATCAAAATTTGAAATCTTCAGCACGAAAATGGAACCTTCATAACGATTTTAAATTCTAACAGGACAATGCACTGTGCACACTGCTTTGAACGTTAGACTCTAGCTGCTGTATAACTGTTCGGAAATAATAAAAACACCACCACAATCTCCACACTTAAATCCCACAGAGAATATTTGGAAAGAATTGGAATCAAGAATTCGCAAACACACCATTTCTTCAAAACAACAATTAAAATCGGTGCTTCAAAAAGAATGGGGTAAAATCACTTCAGAAATCACAAAAACATTATTCGAATCCATCCCAAGAAGATTAAATCATGTTTTAAAAGTAAAAGGAAATCCAATAAAATACACTGACGTTTGTGAAAATTGCAACACCAAGAAGGAATCGTCATAATTGAATGCAATTTAATACACAGTTGAGTGGTAGTGGTACAAATGTTCAAAGCAAACAAACAAGAACAAGAGATCAGAATCAGTATTTTATGTGGCCACCACGCGCCGCAATAAGTGCTGCTACACGGCGTGGCATGGAGTCAAACAAAGTTTGAATGTCTGACTGAGGAAGAGCATTCCATATCGTTTGTACGCGTACCCAAAGTTCGTCTGCAGACGCAACAGGACGAGGATCACGAGCAAGACGCCGACCAATGACATCCCACACATGTTCAATTGGCGACATATCCGGGGAACACGCAGGCCAAGGAAGAAGCTGTACCTGCTGCGCTACAAAGAAGGATTTAACAATCCGAGCAGTATGAGGGCGGGCATTGTCCTGTTGAAATACAGCGCCTGGCAAGCTTTGAAGGAAGGGAACAGCTTCGGGCTGTAGAACTTCACGGATATACCGGTTGCTGTTCAGATTGCCCACAATTCGTAGCAATTGAGATCGTCTATGATATGCTATGGCGCCCCAGACCATAACTCCGGGTGTTCGTCCACTGTGGCGTTCGATAATGCACTCCGGAAGGTGGCGTTCACCGGCATAGCGTCTGACACGAATGCGGCCATCATGGTACCACAAATTAAAGCGGGATTCGTCAGAAAACACGACATGCTGCCAATCAGCACGCCAGTCTCTATGCTGATTGGCCCATTGTAGCCGCAGGCGGCGATGGTCGTGCGTTAGGGGGATCCTGTATAAAGGAGTCCGTGCGCGCAGTCCACACTGCAGCAGACGTCTACGAATTGATGAAGCACACAATGAAACACCTGTAGCTATTGACCACAGTGCTGCCAATTGTCTAGAGGAAGCTGTACGGTCCGTCCGCGCCATGCGGACCAGGTGTCTATCATCGCGAGCTGACGTCACATTTCGGGGTCCACTCCCGGATTTCCGAGTTGTCCGACACTCGTCCGTCCACTGCTTCCAAACGCGCATCACTGTGCTGCTGTTACGCTGCACACGAGAGGCTACTGCACGATACGACAATCCAGCTTCACGAAGGCCGATGATTCTCCCTCGTTCAAACTCTGTAAGTTGTTCAAATCTCGCTCTCTTTCGTCGACGAGGCATAAGTACAGATTGAGTTAACGTTTACCACTAGCAGATAACCACCGATAACCATACACGCCTCGCTACAGCCGTCTATTTATTCGGATCCATCAGCCGTTCAGAGGGCGCTGCTCTGCATACGCATGCGCTACGGATTTGCAATTCTAATCATTTGCATATCATGCGCTACTTTGCATTTCCTGAAAATTTCAGCTCACTCGCGTAAGTCCTTCATGGTGTTGCAATTTTCACAAACGTGAGTGTATTAAAAACCTTTTAAAAAGTTAAATTTTTGGATAAATATTTGGTGGAAAAGTAAGTGTCCCATCACTTATGTGAACCATTTTTTGCTCCGTTCTAAACAATTGTATTTTTATTAAATTAATATTTTAATATTTTGAGAAAATGTATGTTATGTAATAATTGTTACTAAATTTAAGTATGAAACACACCCACAAAAAATTTGTACATTTTTTTAAAATTTATTTTACCACAGTTTCCTTTTGTAAAGCACAAGTGTCCCATCACTTTTGTGAGGCACTGTATATCACAAATATTTCCAGTGTTCCATTATTAGTAAATTCCAATTTAATACAAAATTGCGTAATTATGTTACAATTTTATTTGCCAAAAATAGCCAAATACATACATTAATCTGAAACGCACTTAAAATTAGAACAATTTCAATTTCAAAATGGCATAAAAGTTTGAGAAAATCTTAACGGATTTCGGAAAAACCTGACAGAAAATTTTACTTTTCCAAGAGACATGTAAAAACTTGTGTCGCACATTTTTTAAAATTTTATCCAGCTTAATTATGAATTTGTTCACCTTGCAAATTAACAGTTTATTTTATTTCTATTACGCAAAGCATAGTATTACATAAAATTGCAGTTTCCAGTGCGATGTTATGGACATATCTTAAGAAAGTTATGGTAAAGGATAAAATAAAGTCGATGCATCTTATTTATCTGATAAAGTAGAATATCTCAACTACTATAAATGATGATCATATTAAACAACACTGATTTTTCAAAATATATTAATGTACAAGTAGCATAGTGTATTATAAGTAGCATACATTAATATGTAATTAGCATACAGTGATATATAAGTAGCATACATGTTTCAACGTATAATCATATATAAGCAGCATACAGATGTATTTTCAGTTTTTATTATATACCTATTTTACTTTCAAATTATACTTCTTTCTTCAATTCTGTTGTTTAAATTCTGAATCCAAATTCGATCTTGCAGATGCGTTATACAGTAGAACTAATGAATGAATTTGTCTTGTGTTTTCAAAAATTCTTCAAAATTAAAAGTGCTCACAAAACTGATTACCATTCTTGGAAATGTTTAAAAAATCTAAATTTTCATAAAGTTTTCTTAATTGAAACCGTAAGTATTGTTACGCATTTCGTATTTATTTGGCTACTTATTTAGAATTGTAATTAAAGTTGTTTTATTTCCCCGTGCAACGCAGACGATTTTTGAAGAGAAAGGCTACGTCGGAAAAGTAAAAATAAGAGAGCGCGTGCATTTAATATTTAATAAATAAATATTTCGGAATTGTTGTTGCCATCCACAAAAATCGAAAAAATGGAGGTTTTACTAGAATAGTCTAGTGAATAGGTAAAAAGCTTATAAAAGCCGAATTAAAACACCACATCGCAGTTGTAGTTGTGGCTATTTTAAGCGAACTGTTGTTTACTTAATGCTGTGATTGATTAATTGTAGCGAAATCGCTGTGAGGTAGATCTAACTTTATCTGTTTTGAATTGAATTCTATTTAAAGTTTTTGAGATATTGTGATATTGTACAAATATCTCTGAGGAAATATTTCAGTATTTTGTTTTTATTTTGTGGGGGAAAAGAATATATTTTATTAACTTTTGAAAGACTTGTACATTCAATCGATTTATGAAACCGTACGTACGCAACAGTATTATCATTATTGCCACGTTTTTCACCGTGAAATAAATATATGAAATTCCAGTTTTGATATTCTTTTTGACTGCATAAATTTTTAATTCACAGTAAAAAAAAACGCTTCGCATTCCAAAAGAATGTCTTTCCGATTTTCAGTTCCTCAGTTAAGCAAAATCAGAATTATTTTGCAGAACTGAAAGAAAGTAAACTGAACTGAAAAGACTAAGATAAAGAACTGAAAGAAAATAACATATATTCGATGTTTACGGATTTGTTTGTTTAGTTGCTTCCGAATGGCAGCATTTATTGCTTCAAAAGTCCTAACTTCCTCAAGATAAGCAAAGGTGACCGTGAAATGGTTTCCACTGAGAGTGCAGAGGTAAAGAGTAAAACGCCCAACATTCTCTCCTTCAGTAGTTTCTGTGTGCTCTTCTCATGTTCTCTATCTGAGTCTTTTTTGCTTTGAAGCGGGCGTATCTCTTGCAAGGATACTTCATGATCACCACAAGAGTTTCCAAGAAATCAAATACCGCTACCAACGAGATACCGAGCCACATACCAACGTAACCCCCGAGATAACTGAATGTTTCTATATTCTGTGAGAAGAAACGAAAGAAAAGAATTAAAGAAGAGCATTTATAGCACTGAAACGTTAAGCAAAATAGATATACGCTATAGTAGCAGAATATTGTTACAAACAACAATTCATTGCATTTACATACACTGCATTTACATACATTCATACCATGAAATCATAAGGTATTTCTCCCGCTTTCTTCGCATGCCTTCGTGGTGTAGTGGTCGGCACAGTGGACGCGTATTCCAGAGATCCGTCGTTCGAGTTCCGGCGAAGGCGTTGCTCATTTTTCATGACTTCTGCTTCTAAATACCTAATGTCTCTACAGTGGCGCACGAACTAAAAAGGTGGTGGAAGATGATTGTCCACCACCGGGATTTGGCGATTGCGTTCCCTAATCCCCAGTCGCCTTTTAAGAGGGGGAGTACGTAAGGTATTTCTCCCGCCTTCTTCGCATACCTTCGTGGTGTAGTGGTCAGCACGCTCGGCGCGTTTTCGAGAGGTCCGTGGTACGATTTCTGGCGAAGGCATTGCTCATTTTTCGATACTCCTGCTTCAAAAATAGCTAATGTCTCTACACTAGCGCCCGAACTAAAAGGGTGGTGGATGATGATTCTCCACCACCGGTGTTTGGCTATTGGGTCCCCAAAACCCCAGCCGCCCTTTAAAAAGGAGGAGTATATAAGGTATTTCTCCCTCCTTCTCAACTTGCCTTCGTGGTGTAGTGGTCAGTACTCTCGGCGCGTATTCGAGGGGTCTGTGTTTCGAGTTCCGGCGAGGGCACTTCTCATTTTCCCATGTCTCCTACATAAAAAATAAAAAAAAAAAAATGTCTGTTCTACAAGCATATGCGCCTATATGCAGCTAGACGTATTGGGGAGTGTCAGAGGCATATAAAGATCGCTGGTGCTGTGATCCCAGCATTTTGCGGAAGTTATTGCATGGCATATATCAGTTGAAAGACGGCAAGTTGCTGCATCAGTGTGAAACGTCGAACAATAAATCTGTTAGACGACATCTGGATTAATCTGGATTAAAGCATTCCTCCCACCTTCTTCGCAATTATTAATTTGATGGAACATGGCTGACTCGCTGTTCTCCGTTACTATTTGACGGGTTGGCCCCTGCTGTGGGTTGATGGCTGATTTTTATTTCTGCCTGGGGTGCCGGAGGTTTCACGCCTTGCAACAACAACAGCTGGTTATTTAGTTATTCCTGCGCAACATCATTTATCTCATTGTCCGAACTTATTATTTACCACTGTCTGCATCTTTAAAAGAGCAATGGTGAACCCCTTGAAGAATAACCAACCGTCTCTTAGTACTGCCATTTTGTAAAAACGTTAGGTATTTTGGAAGCAGGAGACATGAAAAATGAGCATTGTCCTCGCCGGGATTCGAACCACGGACCTCTCGAATACGCGCCGAGCGTGCTGACCACTACACCACGAAGGCATGCGAAGAAGACGGGAGAAATACCCTATATACTTCCCCTTTTAAAGGGCAATTGGGCATTAGGAGACCCTATGGCCAAATCCCGGTGGTGGAGAATCATCATCCATCACCTTTTTTAGTTCGGGCGCCACTTGTAGAGATATTAAGTTAATTTCGAAACCACTAAACCACGAAAGCATGCGAAGAAGGCGGGAGAAATACCTTACATACTCCAATTTTTAGAGAGCAACTGGAAATTAGGGGACCGAATCACCAAATCCTAATGGTGGAGAATCATCATCCAGCACCTTCTTTTTTATTTCGGGCGCCACTGTAGAGAAATTAGATATATTTTTGAAAGCAGGAGTCATGAAAAATTAGCAGTGCCTTTACCGGGACTGCAATCACGGACCTCTCGAATACGCGCCGAGCGTGCTGACCGCTACACCACGAAGGCACGGCGGGAGATATATCTTATAATTTGATCCTTCAAATTCTGTATTTGTTTCTTAACTCCAGCACCCAGAATTCGAACAAATGCTCCTTTTCCCACTTTTTGACTTAAAATAGAGAAAACATAGTGCATCAGAAAAAAAATGTAACTTTGCACGTCAGTATTTAGTACAAGATCTAATAAAATAAATTTCTAAAACATGTGTCCAAAAACACTAATTGCTTCACTCTCATTTCTTACATGTTGATCATTCTAATTTGCTCTTCTATATCGCATTTTCTATACAACTCAAATTTTATTTTAAATACGAAGCGATAATTTAATTTAAAATCAATGCTTACTTGGAATTTCGGACTGTATTCGTAAACTGTAGTTTCCATTCCATCAAAGTATATTAGAATCTGAACACGATCCCTGTAGAGAAAACAAGTAAAAGACATTTATTTGTTTAGTCATAGCATTTTCATTATTTTCTTCTACATTAAACATTTAAAACACTGTTTCGAAAGTAATACATAAAACTTCCCTTAAAAATTTTCCGACAAGCGTACATATTTGTATATTTTTATCTTGAAACGATGCATAACCCTTGATCACATAGGTGTGGTCTGAATGACCGCGAATATTCTAGAACTGCGAAACTGCTTATAAGTTATATAGTTATTCTTCTCCTTTTGAAGAGCCCACTAGCGACCGAGCAGTAAAGACGCTGAACACTGGTAGTTCGGTCCGAGGCTTGAATCCCGCGAAAGGGCTGGCTGCATCGGCGCTTTCGTGGTTTTCCCCATGTGTAACGTGTATACAAGCCAGTTTCCCTTAGAAAGCCCTCCACGAAAGCCATCCCTCCCTTTAGGCAGATAGCCCTCGTGTGCTTTGCCATAATTGAATAACCTTCTCGTTTTCAGTACTTTCAAGTTGACATAAAATGTAATTATTCCTAAATTTTTATTAAACTTTATCCGTTAGTTTTTTTTAAAATAATTTTTTAAATTGGGTCGCGGTCAAATAGACATCATCTCTGCGTTTATGCTACTTTTTTCTCACATGAGGGTGGGATGGCTTTAGTACTATTTGAGTCATTTCAGCTGCTGGCCTGATAAGAGATAGTGCCAGATTGGAAAAAAACTCATTTTTTGTTGAAGCTGTCATCAGATTTAGTGAAACCACATACCCAATGAAGGCTTCAAAAGCCCAACTGTAAACGGAGAAATAAAAATGTGCATTTAAAGACTGCTAGGAGTTTCCAGAGGAATCTATTCTAACCCAAGTGTAATTGATACAGTCAAATATTGAAAATCCGCCAACACCTGAAATCCGCGTTACCTCTCAAAATATAAACAATGAATTTATAGGTTCCAGAAACAGCAGAATGGAGAATGGAATACCGAAGAACAAATATTTATCCAATAATGACGTCATAATTACCGAATAATAATGATTCTGTGTTAGTGGCAGAAAAAAAAAATCTTAGCCCAGAAGAGGTTTTCAGTATGGATGATGTGTTCAGATGAGCCAACACCGGCATATCAGATAACGGATGATGAAATCATTGCCTCTGTTTTGAAGTAGCCACGGCAAGAAAACGATTCCGACACCGACACAGATAATGAATTTGATAGGAGTGAGAAAATATCTTTTAATGAGGGTTTGGAACATGGTGAAAAATACCTAAAATATTTAGAACAACAGAGCTGTGTCAAAGAGCAAGAGATAGAAAAAAAAAAAAAAAAAAAAAAAAAAAAAAAAAAAAGAATAAAACTTACTCTGGAGTACCTAAAGTTTTAAAACACACCTCTATCAGATAAATGTTTGAAACAAATAAAAGAAAATGAAATACTTTATGCTTTATTAGTATCCCTTATTTTGTATATGTTTTGTTTTGTATATGTTCTTAATGCTTTAAAATATTCCTGTAATCACTAATATAAATGAATAATACAATAAATATATACGTATAATAATTTAATGCATACAATAAAATAATGTATATTATTGTGCATAATAATTTAAGTAAATGTACCTAATATGCCTGATTTATTTTGCACTTTTAGTCTGAATATTATGATTTGGCTTTTCTGTCCCGAAATCCGCAAAATCCTAAAATCCGCACAACCTCTGGTCCCAAGCATTGCGGATTTCTGGACTTCTACTGTACCATTAAAAAGTGTAAAACATGCTCTCTTTGTCCCGCTAGACTGAGGAAAAAAACTTCCTATCTTGTCTCAGCTGCAAGAATCCGATATGTAATGAATGTGCCAAGAAAATCTGCAAAAATTGTGTTGAAAATGCTTAAAATAATGTGCTGCAGTTTTTTAATATTCTTTATATATTATCCTTCTTTTGCGTTGTTTTATATAATCCAGATTCGGTAGATGGTAAATTTATTAAATAGTTTAATTTGTACGCATTTGCAAGTAAGTAGCGTTTATTTTATTTATTGGATGAAGCGTTGAGTACTTTCTCATATGTGATTTAAAAATTAATTTTGAATGCATTCGTTTCAGAGTTCTAAAAAGAAATAATGACTTCAATATAACAAGCAAAGGGTATTAATGCTTATATAATAACAAGAGTGCATTATTTTGAAATTTTATATTTTTAAAATGCATAAAATAGAGCGCGCGGTCTGACAGACACATCCTCTGTGTTTACTTAACAGAAAATGAATGTCTGTATTTAAGGGATAATTTAGAAAATAATTACTTATTTCTGAATATTGATTTAAAATTTAAATTTCAGTCCAGTTCGCTTCACTGTTATTTGTTAAAACTTCATAATTTTATGATAATATATTCCTTTTTAATTTTTTGATGAGAATGTTAAAAATATTCTGTAGATAAATTAAATATTTTTACTATACTATGCGTTAAGAATTCAGTTTAAAATACTTCTTTCCATCACTAGCTGGCGCAACGGATTCCAATGCTGAAAAAAAATTAACCTTATTGTTGGCATACTTGTCATATTTGTCAGTTCGTTAAGACTTCGGCTGTGTTTTTAAACTTGTATGTATTTGTAATTTGATTAATTTTTCTGCATTAAAACATTTTACACGCCAATGAAGTATTAATTTACTACATTGTGGAGATATAGATATCAAATCCACAAGAAATTGTGCCAGATAATAAAATATAGAGCAGAACGAAAACGTCTTTAAAAACTTCTTCGTTATTACGCAGTTAGGCTTAGCTAAAAGAACGATGGCTGTAAAACAAGTTCAAATTCTCAGGCATCTCCACAAATGAGTCAACAGCCCCTGCAAATAAGGAAAGGTAATTTTTTTTCTTATTTTTTAAAAACATTTAAAATAGAACTTGTATTTGTCAGTGGGTTCTGAAACCGTTTATCAACTTTAGTTGATTGACTACGTTATGTCTTACCAGCAATTTTCAAAAGCTAAACTCAAATTTAAATGTAAGAGAGAAAAACTTAAATTTTTGCTCAGAATTATTGTAATACTTCTCAAAGAAAAAAAAATAAACTATATATTTTAATATAATGCAATTAATGTAAGCAATAATATCGAAAACAATCGATGAATTAAATATTGGGATTAAAACTATTATACATCGTGAGTCATCAGATATTTCGGTATTTTTAAATTTAAAGACATTAATTTTGACAAAATTACGAAATCTTTTATACCTTTTCAGGTGTCTAATACTTATATATATGATAATTTTGCCCTTGTTATAAAACACAAAAACTTGTTTCGTGTGCGACAAAAATGACAAGATATTGATATTAAATTCGGAGATCATGTTCAGGGGCCTGACACAAATTGAAAAATGTATCTACATACAAATAAGTATAGAAAGGCGTTTCTAATGTTCAGAGATTAAATAACGAGTATTTATATTGATCAATATTTCAAAATGAAGACTGAAGTCAAAATTTAATGGCTCTAGGTACTGTTGTTTCCTTACGATGAGAGAAACATAACATACATTCATGCAGATCTTTCATTATGTAATGCTTTAAACATAATACAGAGAGATAATATTTGGTGGCAATAATCTGAAAACGTGATTCAACGCTTTTATTTATTCATCGCCAAATGATGTTTAGGGAATACTAGTTCCTTTCTGCTGGGCTTTGGTTTCCAAAAAAAAAAAAAAAAAAAAAAAGGTTTCAGATTTTAAATTACATCCAAAGGGGCGTTTTTTAACATTTTGTTCGTTACCTTTATTTATCAAATATCATGTTCTTCGCACTCAAACCATAAAATTCAGTTCAAGAGCAATATCGCAAAATAATTTTATAATGAACATATCTTTAGAATTTCCGATACGCAGTCTCAAGCGCTGGAGATTAAAAAAAATTCTGTACAATGTTGCCATTGCTAGCTTCGAAATCCTTGAGTTTGTAAATCAAAAATTCATTAAAGTTTCACAAAACATGAAATCGATAATAAAACGAATTTCAAATTTGGGCTTTCCGATGCCCATATTAGCAACAGGATTACGTCATTCAAAATTCGATGGCTCTAGGTACCGTCGGTTACAACCGAAAATATCGCGGAAAACAATATTGCACGAAAACGTCGCGGTACAAAACATCGTGGGAGAAAAGAAAGGAAAGAGAAACCATCGCAGTTCTAAAACATCGTGGTCGAAAATAAAGTGGTTCAAAAGCGTCGCAGTTAAAAAACATCGTCGTCGAAAACATCGTGGTAAAAAATAAAGTACCTCCAAATCATCGCATGACGATAACATCTCAGACATGCGTTTTTCAAATCCCACACTGCCATATTATGTAAATGACTTTCGTCATAACTAACAGATCGACACCAAAAAGGTGATTGCACGCTATACATGAAAATTTTAACGATACTTTAAGAATAAACGGAAACAAAAAAGTATAATTTTCAGTAAAACGATATCAGATCAACAAATACGGAAGAAAGTAATTTGATAATAAGCTAAGCAATTTTTATAGAGGTAACTTTATAAGGTTACCTCTATAAAAAAATAAAATAAATAAAGGTAACACAAAATATTAAAAAACGCCCCTTTGAATGTAATTTAAAATCTAAAACCTTTCAGGTTTTTGTTCTCTCCCGGCTACTTCGCATGCCTTCGAGGTAACCGAGAGGTCCGTGGTTCGATTTCCGGCGAAGGCGTTGTTCCTTTCTCCTGCTTCCAAATAACTTAATGTCTCTATAACGTCATGAAATTATTTACGTTCCTTTCTCTAAGCATTTTTAGACTGTATTCTTTATAAAAAAGTTATCAGTAAAACTTCATAAAAAAAGGTTAACTTATTAATGACCCTTGTTAATTAACTATGCAAATTTAAAATTTTATTAAGATCTGTAAGTTGCATTAATTTTCTACTCATTTTCCATTTTTAAATGCTTAAGTTCCCTTCTTATTTCTTCAGCAAAAATTTTTTATTTCATTCAAAAATATGAAATATAGAATTAACAGAACCCTTCTTTCCTTCTTGCGCTCCCAAATCTTTATGCGAACAAGCATTTACAGCGCTTAAAACCTGTGTGCGATGTTACCGTCACGCGATGATTTGTAGGTACTTTATTTTTTACCACGATATTTTCGACGACGATGTTTTTAAACTGAGAACTTTTTGAACCGCTTTATTTTCGACCACCATATTTTGTACCACGATGTTTTAGAACTGCAATGTTTTCTCTTTCCTTTCTTTTCTCACACGATGTTTTGTATCACGACGTTTTCGCATTGCGTTGTTTTCTCCACGACGTTTTCGTCCGCGATGTTTTCGGCGGACACCATACCGTCGTTTTATCACAATGCGAGAAACATACATACATTTATGCACATTGCCCATTAATTAATTTCTTTAATACAGGGCTGGTGGCAGCAGTTTGAAAAGTGAACCGACATTTAATATTTCCGAAGCAAAATCTCAAAATGAAAACAATAGTCCTTCAGGGTCAAAGCACTATTGGACTAAAAAAAAAGGGGAATGGGCAGTTCTATATCTTCCGTTTTGCTAGGCCGATTGACGAAATTTTAACTTGCATTTTTTATGTCTCGAAAGCACGACTTATTAAAAGATTTATATATAGCATTGTTCTAACATAAGCATTTTGACTCAAAATCGGAAATTTTTTTAAACGATATACCAATTTTTTTCATATTTCGAATCTACGGCTCAAATTATGCCAAAGTGCGAATTTTGTAATATTTATTAATATCTCCTTTATTAAACATACTTGATTTCTTCTTTCACAATTTGAAATTTAGGTTCAATCCAAATAAAAAGCTCAGATATGTGTTTATTTATGTTTAAAATTTATATTTTTTAGTAATTTTTATAAATTTTTCGAAAAACGTTTTCAAATATAACGTATAAAATTTTGACCATCACCTTAAAAGAAATTTAGTAATTTCTAGGCATACCTGCAAAAATTTAAAGATTTTTTTATTCAACATTTCCTAAGACACACGGGAATTCATATATTGGATCGACTGAAACTTTGGTGTATATATAAGCGAGAATAAGGCGAGAATAACGCCAAATGTGGTTTACGCACATTTGGCGTAAACCAGCGAATAACGCCAAATGTGGTACATTTGGGAAAATATGATTTAAGCACATTTGGCGGTTAAAATGCATGTTACGCACGTTTGGCTGTTAATAATGTGGTTACGCATTTGTTAAAATTATTTGAAAGAATATACGATGCCCTTTTTTTTCCGCTTGTGCTATATGAAAAGGAAAGGAAATAGGTTACCATAAATTAAGAATTCCACCAAGTGAACTGTTCCTAGCGCAAACTAAAAATATGCGCAAGATAAATTTTGAATTTCTTGGTATGTTTCTCACAAAATTTTGTATTTAGGCATAGTTTGAGTTGCAGAATGAAAATATGGAAAGAAATCGGTATGTCATTTCTTAAAAAAAAGCTTAACAATGAAAGAATGTATAAGATAGATTAGATGCAATAAATTATGTGAACTAAAGCATTTTTGTAAAAATTATTCACAAGATTCCAGTTAGTAAGAATGCATTGATACTTACGGATCTCTTGGTCCAAACGTGCACGTGTCCTAGCATGAAAAAATAGATATATTTTCATTTCATGCAATAAGTATGATCACATTAGACATATGTATATCCTCTCTTTTTTAATATATAAAAATACTCTCTCAATATATAAAAATTAGTGTTTAAAATCATTACGACGCAACTTTTGTTTTGCAATAAAATAATAAACGGTATTACAGAAATCTATGAAATATTGTGAAGTACATGGTATCTTCAATTTTGAGACGTTAGAAAATAGAAATGAAATACTTCACGATTATGACAAATTTTAAAATCGTGTATACACTCCCGGTTGCATGTAAGCATTCTGTACCGCCCCACGGACATAAGGAAAAGTACGTACCTGTGATCGGACATATTTTCCGATGACATCATTTTCTCTCGGCGTAATGCCGTTTAGACGGGATTTTTGCGGCTTTGCTTTCGATGAATGATGCGCATGAGTGAACAGAAACATAAAAATTATCTTTTGTTTTCTTTGAAACGAAAACATTTAGCAGCAGCGTTCTGCAGATGGCTTCCTGTTTCTTGGAATTATAAAATTATAAAGTCTTTTAAAGATGCTGTTTATAATCAGAAGCATTCTTAAGAGCTTAAGTTATATAAATAACTGAGTTCATGAATTTAGTGTGCAAACCAAAACACGACAATCTCGATCCAGCTATAAAGGTATTGTGTGCTAGTAAGTATATTATTATTATTGCGATTTTGTTGTATTCTGTTCCCTTCACATTGCAGAAAATACTCCCTATGCAAATGTTATGTTATTTCCACGTCCATGCCATCTTTATTATATGTGGCTTAAGTGTCTGTTTGTCGCCGATAGTTTATTGGTTTCTTGCGCAACTGTACTAGCCAATGGGGTGAAGTTGCCACGGCATTCAAATAGTCCATATACACTGATACCATGCACGCAGTTATCATTGTTTTAATCAAATTATCATGGTATTTAAGAACATTTAAATATTTTTAATTCATACACTTGTTGCTTATTATACATTTAACTATATTTACACATGAATTATCTAGAAATTTGCAAACGTTGAGAAATGAAAGGCGAGGAAACCAACTAACGAGTTGTGCGTAGTACATCTCATCAGGCAGGTTTACCCAAACTCCTACGCTAAATATCCTTCTGCGTAACGAGTTTCAAATTTTGCCCGATTTTATTCCGACATTGTATTTTAAACTGAATGTTCAGCTGAACGCAAATTGAGCGTGTCGGGAGAACGTGAACATTTGTTTGCATTAACAATCGCGAGCTTGAAAATGATGGAAAGATCTAGACAAGAAATGTTGTGTACAAAGAGATCTCTGACATGTGGATTAACATTTCATTATTTAAATCACCCTTATTTATTGATACCATTATACCCTTATTTATCTGCATTAGTATTTAATATCTGCTTCAGCATTCGTAATTATCTGCGAAATTTAATTTAATTAGTGTCTATATTTAAGTTATTATCTGTGTAGCAATATGTAAAATGTATAGTTTAAGGTCTCCTTCAGCATACGTAGCATGGCAATAAACTCCCCATGCGTACCTTGCGGGGGCGCCGAGGATGTCATACTAAACAGTTGCGGGATCTGGACAATACCCGATTAGTCTAAGTAAGCCGTCCGGGTGTCCGGACCTGCTTTCACCTGTCACATGTCGGTTTCAGAAGCAATCAGACAGATCATAGTGTTACGAATTTTGTATTTAGATAGCTAATTTTAGTAGAATTATAATTAAAATTGTTGCAATGTAGTCGTATTGTGCAATGTAGCCGAGAAAAATTTTGTAGTAGCCCCGTGCAATGTAGGCGAGATAAATTTTAAGAGAAAGCTATGCCGAAAGTAAGAATACAGGGGCAAGTGCATTTAATATTAAGTAAATGGATTTATCGATAATTTCTGTTAAATTGTATAAATGTAATTGACCACTATGTTAGCTGTAACCGTAATTCCATCCTCTTACTGCTTTCCAGTAATCTCGAGAAACAGAAAGTACTAGAAATATCTGGAGGCCGGTTGAAAGCTATAAAACGCCGGAGAGAGAGCGTCCGAGTTCAGTTGCTTAGTTACTGGTGTCGCGTGAAGTGAGAAATCCGAGTTAGCTTTCTCTTTAGATACGCTTTGCATTACGTTGTGTTTTAAAGTTTTTAGTAATCTGAAGTATAACTACTAATTATACTGTGTGATATTGTGAATACTTGTACGAACAGCTCTGGGGAAAATTCCAGCGTTCTGATATATTTCTTTTGATAAGATAAGTATTATTAACCTATTATCGGACATGTGCATTCAGTCTTTTACGAACCCGTGCGTGCGCAACACGTTTTGGTGCCAGAAGTGGGATTGAATGCCAGTAACAAGAGCGATGTAAACACGTGACAATATTTAGGTAGCGGAGAATCCAGACAGATGCCGTAAATGTATCCGATCTGCGCTTTGTTCAAGAATGGTGCTGATAGTCTGAAATGTAGTCAAATCGTTTGTCTGGGTAACTATTTATTTTATTAATGTTTCAATGTCACAAGTTAAAACGTACTGCGGACTTCAACGAAAAACATTTCCGTGCTTTTTAAAGTATTTAACGAACCCTGAAGAATGTAATTAGCCGTGATTTAGGTTAATGGGTTAAGAAATGAAAGTAAACGAAGTTATCAAATGGTTATGAATTTATAAATATATCTTGTTATTTAAAAATAATTAATGTAATATTTCTTATAAAACATAAAACGACTGATAAAAAAAACACTTACAATGCCATAATCGAGATCTATTTCATCCGTAGATACTTCATACTTTTCTTCACTAAAATAAAAAGAAGAGAGCTTATAAATGTTTTAAATAAAAAAGATATCGCGTAAGCTGAGAACTGGAATAATTTAATAAAGGCTTTTTACTATATTTAAGAGTGATTTATAAATTTTGTTACTTTATAAATAACAGGAAACCCCCTTTTATGTTCTTTTAATCGGTGATTAAGAGGAAATTTTAAATTAAATTTGCAAATATACACCCATGTCCATAAATGAAGGATAAGGCCACTTTCAGTAAATAAAGGTTCAGAAACCAAAAAAGTGACTTATTCATAAAGCCCATTTATTAAACAAAAGATAGAGAGCAAAAACGATGGTGTATGTATGATACCATTTATAAAAAATACGATTTTTCTTCCGGGAGCAATTACAAAGAAATATCTCCGTTACAAAATCTTAGCATTTCATGGTTGGTATGTGGTTAATACATTGTATGTTTCCCAGATGATGAAATACAGTCCATTCAACGCTTAGGCATGCTGAGTAATAAATTATCGAGCTGATCTTGAGGAAGATTACTCCACTCAGCAAGCAGTGCTCTCCGAAGTTCCGGTACACATATAGGACGTTCTTGACATGCTACAATTCGTCGGCCAATCATGTCCCCCACATGGTCTATCAGATTCAGTTCACGTGAGAATGCTGTCCATTCCATACAGGTGAGATCTTCAGACTGAAGCCATTCCTTCACAATGTTTGCACGGTGAGGACGGGGTTTGTCACCCATAAATACAAATTCTATGCCCATGGCACTCCTAAACAAATCTACACGTTGTTCCAGAATGATTTCCCGATAAATTGGGCATATCATGGTTCCGATTTGAACATGCAGATCTGTTTTGGAGTCGAATATAATTCCACCCCAATGAAACGTAACGATGTCGTTCAATGATGTTGTCATGGTGGAAGCGAGTACCTGGAGTTCTCCATATGAAAGTCCGACGTGAATTAGACTGCACGCTAAGCTTGGACACATCGAAAACATCACGCGAGCACACTGTGACGATAGCCGCATTGCATGTTCTCTATTTCAGGCTAACCGCTGGCCACAGTGAGATGCCGTGAGCGGAACACACCTGACATGCCTGCGAGCATATAGACCATTCTGTGCCAAACGTCTGTACACGGTTTGCCTTGAAACTGTCGTAGCCGTGGCTGAAGATAGCTGACGAGACAGGTTTGATGCTGTGCTCCAACTACTTCTTTTGGCAGTTACTGGCAAATACCGCTCGTCATTCGGCGTTATAACTCAGAGGCGACCTGTACTGTAACATCTACTGACATTTCCATCACTCTGGAATCGTTTTCAAAGAAATTAAATGGCAATTTGGGTATTCGAAGTTCCTCGGATACTTCCATCTGAGTACGCCTTCATTCTAGGCGGCCGATATTTCTACCATGTAAAAATCATGCACATGCATCCCCTGTGTCCTAACTAGTTGGTTGTGACACTCAGCGACTTATAGCAGGTTTGTGAGCAATTGTACGTCTTTGATAGCATTCCTTGTATGCACTTCTCTTAACTCTTGTCATTGTAACGTACTATCGGTGTCATCTGATGGCTTCTTGTAATTTGTATGTTATTCTTGAAGATATGTGCAATAATTCTACAGATGAAATTTTTGCCGTTTGAAGAAAATGCCGTTTGAAGAATATCTGGGCTAACGTCCATTTGAGTTAAAAAAGAAAAAAGAAACTGTCTCATTCCTCACAGGAGTGTCAGAAGTCAACAACAAAAAATCATGACATCGACTTAGCTAGCATCCATGTAATTCATCGTCTCCTGACATTTTTGTCAGGAATAAGAAAGTTTTTTATTGCTCCTATAAAATTTGACTTTTGTCACATTTTTACATCTTCCGATTCATTTGGTTTATTTCATTATGGTAAAGCACGCTAGGGTAATTTGCCTTCTTGAAGGTAAGTTGGTTCGTAGCTAGTTTTCTAATCGGCAAGGATTATCTAGAATATTTTTTGTGATATCTGTAAGAACGTATATGTACGTCCATATTGAAATATGTCAAAGAAATAAAGACAATATATTAAAAGTACACAAATCCAAGTATAAAATACCAGGAGAATTTTTACGCTAAAATCAAGAAGATAATTTTTTCTCGTAGTAGTTTTGGGAAATTTACGCTTTCTTAGTGAAAACCCTGGCCAGTCAGAGGGCTCATGGTCACATGGAGTCACATGGTGAAAACACTTAAACGCCTATGCAACCACTTGCTCGGCTAGAATAGAACACAGGTCGAACTACCAGGGTTCAGCGACTTCACGGCTTGGCTGCTGATGGACTGACATTTGAGGAAATAACTAAATAAAAGGTTCCTTTATCCTTAAAAAAATATTTACAAACGACGAAACGAAATGAAATGTGAATTATTGCCAGATGACGACGAAAGTTGCAGCTACTCCTGAAAAAATTATAAGCGATTTCTTGCACTCAGGTATTCTAAATGAACGGTTCTTAATATATTTTTTAAAGTTTTAATGGTACTTACGGAAAAACCCGTCAACCATTTTTGCCTATTAAAGAACAGGCGCTAAACTACGCAAAAATGGGAAAATCTTCTTCAAACACGCTGGGTTTGGTGCAACCTTGATTACACGTGTTAGTTATTGAGTAAAGACTTCTTGAGTAAAGACAGCTTTTTTTCCTCTATGGAGCATTTCGAAAAAAGAAATGGTTAAAATTTGGGATCTGCCTACCACAGAAGAGCAGGCTGTTGAATATTTCCAAAGTTATGAAATCTTACCGGCCTAAAAAAATATGCTAATGGTCATGATATGGCACGTTATTAAAAAACTGAAAAGCAATGACGTTGCAACATTAAGGCTTGTGCAAAGCGAGTGTCAATTCGAAAGAGAACGTGGTTCGAGGGTTTGACTAGACTGGCGCCGTCTCTTGTGGTCGACGGGATTTTCCGTAAGTATCGTTTTAATTTTTATAAATGCAAAATATTTAAGAAAGAATGGAATTTGGATTAAAATCATCTTTATGCTTCTGCGTTGCTCCAGATTAACAGAGATGTATTAAAAATGAATTAGTAATAAATGTCATGTTAATAATTTAAATTCTGGTATATTCCCGAATGATTATGGAGACGTTTTGTAATCATGTAGAAGTTACGTTTTTGTGACATTTTATATACGAAATCGGACTTACAAGCAAGCTGGCCTGCAATTCTCCTTTGCACATTTCTGAATAATCTTCAACGTGTCAGGATTCCTAACTGAAAAGGAAAATAATTTTACAATATTTGAAAAGATTTCCGGCATTCAGTGAATTTTCTTAAATGATACTTTATTTTATGTCATTAATAAAAATGATTATTCTCTTCGAAGTATTCTAGCAAACAAAAATTTTGGTTGACATACTCACATGTTACTTCGCATCTACGATCGTTACTAGGAACCTTAAAGTGGTTTTCTAAACAGCCGTTTAGTTCCAAGCTGGCATTCTTCTGGCATTCCTCGATGCATTCCTAAAACGAAAGAAAACCCTTATCAGTAAACGTCAATAATTACCTCAAACCAGAAAGGTACTTACCTTCGTTAACTCATAACTCTGCCCCCAGACAGTATAGTGGTTAATGACGCTGACTGCCTCACCTGAGTTCGAATCCCGGGAAGGCATGGGAGGTTCGTAAATGCATAGTGTTTGTGCTGCACGGGAGCGTTAAGAATACTGTCTGTCTACAAGAAGAACAGCCCCGTTACAGTGTCTGGCGGGTGGCAGTCGCTATAGCAACAGGGCTAGTATATTTCAAATAGAGGCGAACCAAGTGTTGTCAATTCATCTTTAAATGCGCCAGGATGGCAAACTGAAAAGTAAATCTTCAAGACAACCCTACGGAAAATGGGTCAAGTCTCGTTTCTACCGCAACAGACAGCTGCAGATAAACTGGGGAGTCCTTTTCTTATGATAGACAGACTGCGCATGGCGAGCCGAAAAACATCTCGAGTGGATTGATGACCCCGGATAACGGATCCACCTCTCTTCACTTTCGGGGTGCTCTGGAGAGGAACTGTCACCTTTAGGGTGCTCAAGCTCGTGTTAGCGATAGACGCTATCTTGAACTCCTTGCAACGAAAAAGTACGTGGCTTGTTTCGTTGGGTCAAACGAGGGAGATTATCTACAACGACAAACAACAAAATAACTCTAAAATTCGTTAAATGAAATGCCATAAAATGCTAAATAATGTAAAAAGCAACAAAAAGAAGAGATCTTTTAGTTGCATAAACTTGCTGTGTGAACATCGAGGGTTTTGTAGTGCCATACAACATTTATCAAACTGGTGTAACGTTGGGGACAAAATTGGAACTTCACTTCTCATTAAATTAAAACAAGTCTCGTCCTCTCGTGATGTGCACATTCAGTGGATCCCCTCACATGTGGACATTTCGGGAAATGAAGAAGCGGATGCCCTGTCGGAGAAGGGTGCCGAGGAGGTTTTGGCTACGTCTAATTGTCTGACTTACCTTGAGCTATATTCTGCCAGAAACCATACCGACAAAAGGACTTGGATTGTCCCTCCGGCACATATTTGGTATCGTGTTCCATCCTGGCAGATACCTCGCTATGAACTGTGACAGATGCATCCAGAAGGCACTCTCACAATTTCGTAGTGACCTTGTAGTAGTAGCCTTGTATTGCGGGGGGGGGTCAAAAAACCCACCGGAATCGTCCACAATGTAATAATGAGCAAGCTTCTCCGGCACATATTCTTTCTTATGTGTCTGGGTTTGTCCTTCGACGACCTGTTAAATCTTCCTATTGTGGTCTATGACTTTTTGAAGGTGAATAAACTCGTGGATATCGTTTAACAGAAGCTGGACTCTAGGATTAACAACAATACACCGAGAGGTTGAAATGTTATTGAATTTCCTGGTGACCGAAATGCGCGTAAGCTTCTGCCCAAGTGTCCTTTCTGAATATGATTATGTTTTTTTCATTTCAGTGTGGCAAAGCCACGGAAACTATTTGCCTAAGGGGAAAGATACCTTTGTAAAGGCCTTTTTGAGAAAACCTAATTTGTATTCACGTGATGCACGGGAAAACCACAAAAACGAACCATGTACCCAGCTCCTTTGCCTAGGTTCGAACCCAGAGCAGTACTCAGCAGCCTGTTTTGTTGACTTATCTCACTTACCTGTCAGCAACATCAGAACAAGCTCACGAAATTTACACCTGTCGTTGGCTAGAGTCTTGAGCACCATTCAGGTGACAGTTACCACTTCGCTCAGTTCCGCCCAAATTTCGATGGACAACACCCCGGACCCTGACGCAGGCCTTACATCTCCGGCACATGAGAAATCTGATGTTCTGGAAAACACCGGGCTGTCCCGGATTTACCCAACAGCTGTCACTTTGCGTGCACAAAGTTCCTCGGAAGTTCTAACGGGGTTCGTGCACCCTCGTAGGAAGTAGTCAATGCAATTGAGGTCTGGCGATTTTGCTGAACAATGCACCGGACCACCTCTGCTGAATCCATGTTGTGGATACTTTTCGAACGTAATTTTGAACACCTCCTTTAATGATGATCGTCTGTTGTTGTTCTTATTTCATGGTTTCCGCTGTACTAAGCATATTAAACTTATATTCTCATCCTATTCGCGCCCTTCCTTTCTTGTGTGTAGTGTCGTAACCACCGCGCCAGGAACGTGTTTCCGCCCATGCATTACTATGTGTTTTTCCATCGTGTATGTGTACTCTTTTTCTCCTGAAAGTTTGTAACCGATTTATTGAAACACTCTGTGTGTGATTAAATATTTTATAAACCCGGGAACATTTATTTTCATCTTGTAATACTTTAATGGAAGTGCTTTGAACGAAGCATATTGCATTTTGGAATTTCTGCCTTTCTTATGAAATTATATTCTTAAGGGAAAAATATTCTTAAAGAAAATTATATTCTTAAGGGAGAAAAAGCATAAATATTACCTACCCTCTCATTTGTAGGCCCTTGGCCGCCTCTTGCCTTCCACATCTCGAAATAATCAAGGCATTGTGTCTCGTATGGCGGAGGAAGACGTTTATGAATAACCTGTTGCATATAAAGGAAATTATTCATGATCAGTCCAAATTTAAATTTGTCCACTTTAGAACCTATCTAAAATTTAATATATCGGAAAATAATATAGAGGCTGTTCGCACATTTTTTAGATGATGTATATTGTATTCACAAAACTAAATTACATAAAATTCTTGTGTTTTAAATGTTCTATTTGACATCCCTTATTCTGAACTATCTTTCGACACCGCAATTTCCAGGCTAATAATGCCTTTTGAAGTGTCAGAAGAGGTATTCTATCCCATTCCTCCCGAACAGCTTTCCAGAGTCCCGTTAGGGTTTTGGGACAACGCTTGGATAATACAATTTTTAAAAGTCCGAAAGCACAAAAATCCATAGATGACACATCGGGAGATTTAGTAGGGATATCGGTGAAGGGTATTGCCTCGATACCAGTTTTTTGTTCCATTTCTTTTAGGAAATTTACGGTGGATTTTGATGTGCGACTGCTAGCTTTCTCCCGATGGAGTCTCGCAGATGGACGGCACTGTGGGTAAAGCGATGGCATTTCATTCAGAAAACTTGGCGATAAAATATGTTCCTTATAGTATTTAGAGTTAATCTTGACATTTTTTGAATTCTCTTTATTTTTAACTTGCCATTATAAGAAAAACCGGCAGCAATCATGAATCCCTTAGAAAAACTTTCTTTCGATTCTTTGAACCATGTACTTAAATTTTTTCTCCCCTTTTATGATAATAAATGACTCTTCTTTGTTACAATCATTTAAATACACCCCATCTATCGTGTCAATTGTTTTCCATTTTTCTTTGGATAAGTGTTTCTCATATAGAATTCTGCAGCGTGTCGCGCGTTGAGGGATATGCTTTGGAAGAAGACGATGCACATTGCGTTTTTTCGCTTTCTTCAGATTCAAATCGACGTTTATCATTTTGTTTACGGTGGACACCGAGCATTTTAATGATTTTGCGACTGTCCTTTGACTAGAGGGATTTTCTTTTAACATTAAACAGCGTACCTTTGCAATAGTCGAAGATGTCCGTTTTTTCCTCGGATACTTGTTTGGAATTTTTGTCCCATTCGAGGCTCCAATTTGACGTTTTTTTCCTTTCTGGTTGATAATATTACCTATCGACGCTTTAGATATCACAAAACCGTGACTCTCACATCGTTTTTGGATAACGGAGTATGCATATTTCTCTTCGGAAAGAGCGTCAATGTAGCCTTCGAACGACTGCTTTGTTAAATTCGCCATTTTGAATAAAAACAAAAGTTTCAAGCCACAAACGATAATTTTGACTTTTAAAAACATAGTACAATTGCAATTACTTCTTTTGCGGCAAACGATTTTTTATTTCCGCTTACCAAAATTGTCTAAAAAATGTGCGAACAGCCTCTGTAGCTCGTTATAAGGATTAAGATATTTCACTTGAAGAATTCTTCATGCAAGTCCATGCATTTATCGATGAGCAACTTCCTGTTATTTTTACAAATGTGTATATGTAATTTTTAAAGCGATTTTAGAAATCATAAAAATATAATTGCGTGCAATAAAAAAAAAAAAAAAAAAGCTTGCGATATAAGATTGCCTCGCACATATGCCAAAACAGAACACAGCGAAGTTTTGATTTAGATGAAAATGCGTTTAGAGCCTTAGTGAGGAATTTCATTTGGAAAATTTCCAAGTAGGACTTCGTAGGATTTCTAATAATTTCGCTTCATACTATATAAGCATCTCTCTTTCGCGACCACATATAAAAATTAAGTAGAAAATATATATAGAATGTGCAACAAACATTAAAAAACTCCGATTTATGGGTTTGGCAGGATGCCTATGATATGAACTTTGATATTGTTACGGATTTCGTGAATTATAATTAAAACTGTTTTATTTTCGAATGCAAACAGACGATTTTTGAAGAGAAAGCTACGTCGGAAAAGTAAAAATACAAAAGCGCGTGCATTTAATATTTAATAAATAAATATCTCGTAATTGCTGTTGCCATCGAGAAA
The DNA here is from genome assembly GCA_000611955.2 of Stegodyphus mimosarum. Classification (NCBI taxonomy): domain Eukaryota; kingdom Metazoa; phylum Arthropoda; class Arachnida; order Araneae; family Eresidae; genus Stegodyphus; species Stegodyphus mimosarum. The sequence continues at coordinate 189,207 of KK120919.1, read as the reverse complement.
ATAGGTTTTGCCAGAATATTCTAGTAAATAATTAAAAAGCTTATAAAAGTCGAATTAAAACACCTCAGCTCAGCTGTAGATGTTTTAAGCGAAATGTTTGTTTACTTAATGCTGTGATTGATTGTAGCGAATTTGCTGTGAGATAGAATTAGTTTCTCTGTTTTGAATTGAGTTCTGTTTAACGTTTGAGATATTTTGATACTATGCGAATATCTATGAGGAAATATTTCAGCATCTTGTTTTATTTCTTGAAAAAAGAATAAATTTTGTTAACTTTTTAACGACTTGTTCATTCAATCCATTACGAACCCGTACGCACGTAATAATATATTAATGAAAAAAGCTTATTTGGTCTAAATATTGGGTTGGCAAGAAAGTAATTTTGGTTTGCACAAATAGATAGCATTTTGTTCTTTTTCTTATATTTCTCTCAATCATATTTCTTCCTCTTTTGAGAACTGGCGGTTGGTATAGAAAAAAATTCCACGTACTTCAGTTTACGGTCAATTTTAACATGGGGTGCAAAAATAAACATTTTCGATATATTTTACTTTTTTATTTTCATTAAGGAAAGAAAGTTGAAGCTCACAAAGAGCAATCTGAAGTTGATGGCGTTGACTGCTTAGCAGAACGCATGTGTCAATTGGTTTAAAAAATTTCGTTCTGGCGAGTTTTCGCTTGAAGATGACCAACGTTCTGGCCGATCTTTTGAACTAGATGACGGCAAATTTAAAGCCATAATTGAGTCGAATCCTCATATAACTGTGCGTGAGATTTCAAAAGGATTAAATGTATCATACACAATGACTGAACGTCATACAAGAAGTCCTGGACTCATTAAAAACCTATTTGGGTTCCACATGAACTGAAAGAAGTTCATTTAACACAACTAATCAATATTTCCGATACGCATTTCAAACGCAATGCGGTCGACCGTTTTGAAGCGGCAATTTTTTTCACATTCACAAAAATTTATCCTGTTTAATCAATGACTTCAATTCCATTCCTGTCTTACCTAATGCGCTCAAAATTCTACTAACTTAACCCTTCATTTTTAGTTACTATTTCTGCCGATAGATGACGCTATCGGCTGTTCCAATGGTCGCTTGTGGATATAAATATGATCGACATTCGCTTTCTCGCTTTTGCAGAATTGTTTGCTCCTAATGAAGGGGGACCCGTTTCGAATCCCTCGAAATCGATTGGGATTTTACAAAATCTACGCCGAATACAAGGTTGTCGATTTGCCTGTTTTATTTTGAATCATATTTTGCGAAACCTGTAACCATAAACATACATTTACTAAACATTTCGAAATTTTTAAGGCACATAACGTAAATTAAAATAGGAATAAAATAAAATAATAATAAAAAAGGCATTATGCATTACTACTTCTCAACCTTCAGCTGCATTTGCAGGAAAGGAAAGTATCCTTTACAAATAGATATCATAAAAATTAGAAACACAAACATTTCGCTTACTCTTTTCATGCGGAAAATGTATTTTTTTGTAGGGTACATGGTATAGCCATAAATGTACGGATTGTTCATTGTCCTTGAGTGATGGAATGAAATCTGTGTAGAGATTTTCATAAATGTATTCGTATAGTCCCTGCCATTCACATCTAATTCTATAAGAGCATCTACAGAAAAAGTAACTAAAATTAGCACATGCTTCAGAAATCCTATTAAATCAAAGATTTGACCAACATGGTCATAAGATATGAAAAATAAATGTCTACGTTTTTGGTAGTAGGATTTTCTTACCTTTTTTTATGTATAAATCCTCGTAAAATTTAGTAAGTTCAATCAACCAGCGAGTCGTTTATTGCTTTGGCCGAGATCTGTAATTTTACAGTATCGGTTCTGGAGGGCTGTACTAGTAGACATGAGCCAGGTCATGTAGCCGGCTATGTCCTGCGACAAGTAAGTCATCGGATAAATCGATTGATTCATCTTCAAATACTGTGTGGTTTATTGAAACCTGGTCTTGCAGCAGTACCTTAGTAAGTTTATTAAGATCTAAGTTCACTAACGTTTATTTTATTCTTTACTATCATCTCTTATTTTCCACTTCCGGACAGAATGAAAGCGTGAATATGTTTATGCAAACTGTACTTGCTAACGCTTAAGTATTTAAGCTGTGGCGTTTTGCCAAGCGTAGAGTAGAAGGAGAGAGAGAACCCTGTTGCTACGAGGCTTCACGCGAGCTTGCCATCAGTTACTGTCCTGCTTTAAGGCCAGAGGTTTAAATCCTCTTGAAAGTTAAAGACGCGTAAGTTTTAGTTTAAACTAACAAAGTTTTATGTTAATTTTCTCTTTCCTGTAAGTTCTTATTTCAACATCCCTTTAAAATGAGCGCGCGTTTCAGCTGTATGCTAATTTGAAGTGGAGCCAAGTTTTGGTATTTAAAGGTTAGCGAGGAACTTCTCGTGGTGAGAGAGCTTTTAGTCTCAGGTCACTGCGGCTCTGTTCGACGTCCGCCTGACGAGCTAGTATTTAAATTCTAAGCCTTAGCGCTGTTACTTATTGAAATAATCTAAGTGCGTTAGTATTAGCTAAATCTTCCTACGCACCATTGATCGTTTAGCATACCTCGCGTTCATAGGTCTGTGAGCAACGACTACATAATTTCTATTTAACTTTATTTAAAATTATTTGATTGTTCAAATTAGACCCAAGTGCGGTCATTATTTTCTGTTATCCCTTCCGAGTTGGGAAGTGGCTGTAAATATTAGTTTAATAAAAAGGGTTCTTTTAAACCCTCCTTACGTGCAGTTATTTTACAACCTAACCACAGTTATTCTACCACAGAACATAGCTGCATTCAGTTCCCTGTTCAAGATCAGGACTTTAGTTTACTTCACGCATATGCTCACCAAGAGTATGCACAGAACACTCAGTCCTGACAGACGTATTGTAGTTTTCCGCAGTTTGCATACTACAGTCGTAGTGTCATTTAAAAGGCCAGTTTTAGTGCTAGTCATCTGTGTAAAATATTCAAAGTTAGCTCTTATTTAAATTTTAGCTAGTTAGTAGTCTCATATTCTTTTACGTTCAGACCACAAGTGGTTGGTCTTTGTATCCCGAATATATCCCTATAAAATCGATAAGCAAATAAAGGGTAATTTGAACCCTTATTGTCTCTGTTGTATCTTCTACATAAGCACGAACATAGCTTTTAGTAAGCTCCCTGTTCCTATTCAGGACTCCAGTTATGTTTTCAAAATCAACTAGAAGAAACAGTAGTCCTGATAGGTTAGCAGTTTAATGTTCCCTTCTCGAAACGCTGGTAGTGCACAAAACCACTGCTTCATGGAATCAAATCAGAATCGTTCGCTCATTGAACTGAATAGGTTCCTTTTCATGACTAACTGTTCACTTTGTAGAGTCCTACTGTCTATCTTTTGTGTGATATCTGGAGAATAGTGACTGCACAGAAGAAGGGTTAAAACTACCCTTTATTACACTCTTTAAATTATTTACAATACGACAACTCGCCTCTGCTCGGGCGGTAACTGAATCAGTAGAATCAAACTCGAAAACTGAAGATATTAACAAGTAGTCGAATTAAACTACAGGGCTCAGATAATCCTGTATCCTACAGCGCGTAGATGAGTTTAGTGGCAGCAAGATAATAGCTGTTAAGCCACGTCTAAAGCAGCAATAAATGCTAAGCCGAAGCTTGCGTTACAAATACGCACAGAGTTTTCCCAGACTTTCCTACCTTCTCTTCTAGAACTTGATATTTAGTGGGGATCGTACTTCTTAAAACCTTTAAGATCTTCAAATATGTTACTGTTGAAAGAATCCGAATAACGTCTTGTCTTTCCAAATTCGGATGGAAGGTAAAATATCTCTTTTGGGAAGAATGCAAAAGCTTTATTCTCACTTAAGGTAAAGAGAAAAAATTTCTCTTCAAAGGCATCCCTTGGCAGATAGCCTCAGAAATATCTCCACGAAGGCATCCCTCGGCAGATAGCCTCAGAAATTCCTCCACGAAGACATTCCTCCTCTTTGGCAGATAGCCCTCGTGGCTTTGCCTTATCCAAGTAACTTAACCCCATGATCGTAAAAAAAAAATAAATAAATTGTCATAATTTTGAATCGGAAGTGAAAGAAAACGGTTTCTTATGATCAGTAAAAACAATTACACATTTCTTATTACTTTGTTTGATTACAGTTTTGGGGTTTGATATACCGTTTGACGCTGAGCTCCGCCAAACTTAGAGCTTTATTGCGGGTCACCGGTTTCAAATGAATACTTTAAAAAAGTTTTATTTATTCCTGTTTTTCCAAATTCGTGTGAAAGGTAAAATATTTCTTTTTGGAAGAATGCAACAGCTTTGTTCTCACTTAAGGATAAAGAAAAAAAAAAAAGCTTAAATATTGTAAATTTAAGAATTTTGCACAAATTTAATTGTTATAAAATTTTTTACACTTAAAAATCAAGGTTAAAAATGTAAATTATATTATTCATAGCGACAATATCAGAAAGTATGAAACTACACTGATTAAAGGAAATAATAATGTTACTTTCAGCAAAAATAATAAATTCGTTTTTACTAGAACTGAGTACAGACTAAATTTTAAGCCTGTTAGATGATATAAAGTATGAAATCGAATTCTTGAAGTAATGCTGATTAGACAGGTATGAAAAAAATATCTTTAATAAAGAGGTATTTTGTACTATTTATTACCACGGAAGAAAAAAAGCTAAGGTGCATAATTTGAAATATACTCTAGAATTGGGCAGGAGTTCTTAGAAAGAATATTTTAATAGACGAACTGGAAAATTGTTCGCCGTATAGTACGGTGATACATGAAGATATGGTTCATACGAATGAAGAAGCAAGTGGTCTTAATTTAACATTCACCGTATTTCTCAGATTTTCGAGAAGTCTCATAGGAGCAAGAACTGCGCAAACAAAGGTCTTTTGCAAGTTACCATCCAATATTATTTTATTCAATAAACTAGTCAATTTTTAAATTGGGCGAAATCGGAACCTGAAATTGGCTTAAGATTTTGAATAGAAATCAGTCGATTTCGAAATCGTTTGCCAAAGTTAAAGAAAACAGAGCCATTTTATGTGAAAATCAATGGGCTGACTAAAGCGAAACGTATGTATCGGCATCTTTCAAGGAAAACAATAATTTAAAACGAAAAAGCTAAGATATTAAAATATTTGAGAGTACTTACGTATTATCACAACCGCTTTAGTAGAATTTGTTAAATTTTCAGACTGCGTCAAATCTGATACCATGCTCATAACAATCCTTCAGTCAAGCAACGTCGCCATCTTAGTATGTGTTCTTATTGTATTTCAAGTTCTAACTTTCTTTTATATACGAATCGTGGTATTTTTTGCACTAAACTTATAAACTCAATTTTAAAATATGAGCTTGTTGTCAACAATGGAAGGAACTCCGGTAAAATGTCTTTAGGAATACAATGTCTCGCCTCAGAGTCACCAAATGGAACAATTGTTTTGAACCTTTTGTTCAAGTGATCGCCACTACATTTCCACCGGAACAAAAGAAATAAAAACCAGCTTGTAAGTTTATTTTTTGATTTTTGGATAAATACCTAACGAGTTCGTAAAACATATATCTAATAAACACTGCTCTCCAAAAGTTAAAGAGCGGTGTGTTTCTCACACCTGATCACTACAAAAATGCCAGTGGCATTTAAATTCACAGTTTATGTGCATGATAGTAATGGAGCTTAATAAAATGTATGCAAAAATAATAGCTAGAACGTCTGTTTGATAGAAATCAATACTTATAAAAGAGTTGGAGAAAAAATGCAAAAATTGTATGTTTTGTTCAGGAGTATTGATTGATCTTCAGTTGTTATTAGTAATTTCGTTGACAATATCCAGAACAGTATATCAATGTCCAGGATAAGTCGTTTGCCCGATTCGTTGAGGCGGCGGGCGATTGGGGGGATGTAAATAGGGATGTCACAAGTTGAGGCTGCTAGACGTCTCAATGTCTCTCCTAGTTCGGTCTACCGACTATGGAATCAATTTGAATCCAAGGATTCTACCTCTGGAAGACATGTTCCAGACAGACAAAGAGTTACAACCCCTGCCGGAGACCGTTATTTATCTCTTTCAGTCCGAACGAGAAGCAACATTACTGTGCCTCAGCTCATGGCAGGTCATTTATTGACACCAGGAACAAGAATCTCAGCTACTACAGTGCGCAGACGCCTGCACAATACAGGTCTGTATGCAAGACGGCCAGTTGCTTGTGTCCCTTTGACCCGAGGACACTGAGGTGTCCGTTTCTGTTGGGCAAGTGAACGTCTTCTGTACCAGTTAACAATGGGTGTCTGTTCTCATCACATACGTATCCAGGTTCACACTGGAGAGTGATTCAGGTTGTCAGCTGATATGGATGGAACAATGTACCAGATACAACCAATACCACATTGAGGAAAGACACTCTTGTAGAGATGGTTGAATAATGGTTTAGGCTGGGATCTCTCCATCTCTCCCGGTGGTCACACTGACCTGTATGCGTTCCATGGAGAAGCTTTGACCGGTGTGAGATATCGATACGAGATCCTTGACCAATATGTCCGCCCATATGCCGCTGCTATTGGTCTTAGATTTCTTCTGATAAACGATAATACGCAAGAGCACCGAGCTCGAGTTGTTGAAGAATATCTTGAGGGTCACGATATGGAGCGGATTGAATGGCCAGCTCATTCTGAAGACCTGAATCCGATAGAGCCTCTTTGAGGTTGAATATCTTGGGGGACAGGTTGCTGCTTTAAGTCCTCCATCACCGTCGCTAGATGAAATTGAACAAGGATTATTCCCTGTTTGGTCGTTGCTTCCCACTTCACTGACTGACAACTTAATTGACAGCATGACACGTCGCTTCAGCCAATGTATTGGAGCTGAGGGTGGACAAATTCCTTATTAGAATCCATTTTTGTAATGTTACCCCTACATTTGTCCTCAACAAATTCTGAAGAGCTGTTTCTGCAAGCGTGGATTTCTGTGCCAAGAGTACAACGTTTTGTTGTTATTCCTGTTTGCGTTTAACTTCAGAAACACTTTATGTCGCATTTATTAAAGAACTGTTTAAGATATTTCTGCAGCCTTCTTCGCATGCCTTCGTGGTGTACTGGTCAGCACACTCGGCGGGTATTCGAGAGGTCCGCGGTTCGAGTCCCGGCGAGGTCATTGCACATTTTTCATCTCTCCTGCTTCTAAATAACCTGACTATACAACATGTCCTCTTAATGTTTTGTTTCTATGTTGCTTAGTTCTAGAATTAGATACAAAAAACATGCTGTTCCTTAAGGACAAGGTATTTATGCATATAATAAGCAAATTTTTACAATGACACTGAATGTCATTGTAAAAATCAATGAGGATTCATGTCATCATTCTTTTTCGTCAGTAAATCCAAATTGTGACATGGTGGTTGCATTAATACGTAAGTACCTATTTGAAAAAGTCTTTTTCAACCCTAATTTTATGTTTTGCTTTGGCATCTTTCTCTCACTAACAGTTAGTGAGTATTAAAAATCTTCCTTAGAAAGATGTAGACATGTATGGAAACTGGTAGATTATTTTGTATCTGCAAATATTATGTTTGTAAATTAACTAACAATTATAATACTAACGAAAATATCTAAACTGTAAATAAAATAACAGCTTTAAATTAACTAAAAATAATGAACTACTTACATCCATTGGAGAGAATTTCCGGTTGCTTAGCGTCTGGTTTTCCTAAACGAGTATTAATAGTAAAACAAGAAGGAATTGCGCGTTCGATCAAACTGGAACATCTTGTGTTTCGATAATAACTACGGCTGTAAATAGAAAAATAGTTGAGAATTAATTAAATGCAATAAAAATTATATAAATTAGAAAACAAAAGTACAATGGAATAATAAGACATTTCGTAAGTAATCGAGAATAACAGTTTATTACACCACCAGCAGTTTGTAAGGCATTTCTCCCGCCTTCTTGGCATGCCTTCGTGGTGTAGTGATCAGCACACTCGGCGTGTATTCGAGAGGTCCGTGGTTCGAGCCCCGGCGAGGGCAATGCTCATTTTTCACATCTCCTGCTTCCAAATAGCCTAATGACGCTACAACTTAAAAAACCTTTTCATTAAAATATTTAATTTATTTCCAGTTCCTTAGAGGTGTTATTAGAAATTATATATCTTACAATTAACATATAAATTATATTCAAAAGTTCAACATTCAGTAAGTTCACATTTTTAAGACTGTAGCGTGACAGAGTCGCATTGATTAATTTAAAAATTATAAATTCATATGTATATCATCATTTCATACGTAACCAGTTAAAAGAATTGCATCATAATTCTGGTCAACAAGGTCTTTCCTTTAGACTTACATGGAACTCTCTTTTGTTATGGCACTAGACTGCAGCTCAATCCATCCCTTTTAGGAAGTGGTTATTTTCCTAATTGTTCATCCACTTGATGTGCTTACTGTTCAGAATATGTTTTTGTCTCTCCTAATATGTTTCGCAGTATTGTAATGCTTAGGGGCTTATTAATTAATTGTTTACTAAGCGACCATGCTCAAATGCCTTCAAATCATAATCTAGGTTCAAGAATTCATAAATGCCTCTTTCCATGGGACAAGAAATCGAGTTTATACAGATATCCAGTAAATTTACTTATTGTGTGCACGAATTACTAGAAATGCGTCGTAGTTGTAAGAAGCTTTGTTATCTTGGGACCAGAAATAGATGTAATACAGAGGCTGTTCGCACATTTTTTAGACGATGTATATTGTATCCACAAAACTAAATTACATAAAATTCTTGTATTTTAAATGTTCCATTTGACATCCCTTATTCTGAACTATCTTTCGACACCTCAATTTCCAGGATAATAATGCCTTTTGTAGTGTCGGAAGAGGTATTCTATCTCATTCCTCCCGAACAGCTTTCCAGAGTCCCGTTAGGGTTTTGGGACAACGTTTGGATAAGGCAGTTTTTAAAAGTCCGAAAGCACAAAAATCCATAGGGGACACATCGGGAGATTCAGTAGGGATATCGGTGAAGGGCATGCCCTTAACACCAGTTTTTTGTTCCGTTTCTTTTAGGAAATTTACAGTGGATTTTGATGTGTGACTGCTAGCTTTGTCCCGATGGAGTCTCGCGGATGGATGGCACTATGGGTAAAGCGATGGTATTTCATTCAGAAAAATGGGCGATAAAATATGTTTCGGATAGTATTTGGAGTTAATCTCGACATTTTTTGCACTCTCTTTATTTTTAACTTGCCATTATAATAAAAACCAGCAACGATCATGAATCCCTTAGAAAAACTTTCTTTCGATTCTTTGAACCATGTACTTAAATTTTTTTCTCCCCTTTTATGACAATAAATGGCTCTTTTTTTGTTACAATCCTTTAAATACACCCATGCTTCATCTATCGTGACAATCGTTTTCCATTTTTCTTCGGATAAGTGTTTTTCATATAGAATTCTGCAGCGTGTTCCGCGTCGAACGATGTGCTTTGGAAGAAGACGATGCACATTGCATTTTTTCCCTTTCTTAAGATTTAAATCAACGTTTATCATTTTGTTTACGGTGGACACCGAGCATTTTAATGATTTTGCAACTGTCTTTCGACTAGGGGGATTTTCTTTTAACATTAAACATCGTACCTTTGCAATAGTGGAAGACGTCCGTTTTTTCCTTGGATACTGGTTTGGAATTTTTGTTCCACTCGAGGCTCCAGTTTGACGTTTTTTTTCCTTTCTTGTGGATGATATTACCTATCGACGCTTTACATATCACAAAACCACGACTCTCGCATCGTTTTTGGATAACGGAGTATGCCTATTTCTCTTCGGAAAGAGCGTCAATGTAGCCTTCGAACAACTGCTTTGTTAAATTCGCTATTTTCAATAAAAACAAATCTTTCAAGCCACAGACGATAATTTTGACTTTTAAAAACATAGTACAGTTGCAATTACTTCTTTTGCAGCAAACGATTTTTTATTACCGCTTACCGAAATCGTCTAAAAAATGTGCGAACAGTCTCTGTGTTCTACACAAAACATGCGTATCTATCTTACCTGCACGACACTCTGCCTTTCGGGGTTTTCAGCATTTTTTAATCACAATAGTAAAAGGAGAATAGTGTGGAACTCAATAGCGAGCCCTGTGATATTTCTTGATGCAACTTATATGCATTATGTTACTATTATAATTACATGAAGAGATATGTTATTCATGGCTGATATTGAACACAGAACAAAATTCCTCTCCCAGCTTATTTCTTGGAACCTTGTCAAAAGCATCAACTTATTTAAGAAATACAACGAAATACGTATCTGGAAAGCTCAAGATTTCAGGCATTTTTATATTTGGTTGATATATAAAATTTCAATCTATAGTACTCTATCCTCTGTAGAATCAATTTCCTCCTTAGGAATTAAACTATGGAATATCTAATGATGAAAAATTCTTCCTAATGAAACCTTTTCAGTTACCTTGCAAGAAATATAAGTTTATGCAGAATTAGCATCATTGTGAAGCTTACAGATAGGTTTTAAAACGACTATTAGCCCAAAGGGGCAATTACCCAGAAGAGCTAATAATTTCGTTTTGGTATTTTGCCTTTCGATTCGCTATAAATGTCGATTCACTTTTCAAATTGTTGCCACCAAATATTACAGCCCTGCATTATATTTAAAGAAATTAAATAAATGTATAAATAATAATAAATTAATTAAAGAAGAATCTGCATAAATGTATGTATGTTTCTCGCACTGTCAAAAATCAGAGACATAAAGTTTTGAATAACGTAGTCCTCCACTAGAATATGGGTATCTGGAAGCCCAAATTTTAGCATAGCAACACAAAGACGCTACAATGTATAACGGTATTTTGCGTCGAATGATTTTGAATGTTCGTATCACTTTTCAAATCCTTTTTTTTTTGTATCCCCGTTGAAAAAAACGCCTCTTTGGGCGTAATACAAAATCCGAACACTTTAGGACTTATTTTTTTCCTAGAGATCTAGAGACATCCAGTTTTGAATAACGTAGTCTTCCATTCGAATATGGGCATCCGAAAGCCCAAATTTGAAATCCGGAATTTGTTTTATTATCTATTTCATAGTATGTCAAACATAAAAAGAATTTTGATTAACAAACTCAATGATTTCTAAGCGAGCAATGCCAACATTGTACGGAAAAAAAAAAGCATTTTTATCTCCAGGGCGCGAGACTTCGTATCGGAAATTCTAAAGGTAGGCTTCTTTTAAATTACTTTGCGATATTGTTGTTGAACTAAATTTTATGGTTTAAGTGTGAAGTACATGATATATAATAAGGTAACACACAAAACGTTAAAAAAAACCCCTTTGGGCGTAATATAAAGTCTGAAAGCTTTCAGATTAATTTTTTTTTTACATTGTTTACTTGCTTTTCAAAAACAGGTTTAAAATAGTCAGTAATATTTTTATACCCAAAGTCTCAAGTCTACAGGTTTTTCTTGAGTTCTGCTGGGACTAGAAAATTTATGAATATCTGATTCTGAAGAGCGTACTATGATGAGGTGGTAGTATCTGACGTTAAAAAATTAGTCGTCAGCCGAGACTCCAGGGTCAAATTTGGTTACCTTTCTTCTAGACCTACCGAAAATTTTTTCCTCTCTTTTAAAATTCTGCTTGCTCGTTTTTGCATAATGTTGTCCTAATATTTCAGCTACTTCACCATCAAATACTGCAAAAGTATTATCCATATTTAAGACAGTGATTCATCATGAATATTCTTCCACTTTAAGGATTCATCCTGGACTTGCATTTCATGAAACTTTGTTAGTTTTCAGAGTCTTGAACTTGTGGTCTTATAACCTAATTTCAGTCATACCTATTTGTTCTCTAGATGAAGACATATGCTGGCATGAGCATTTATTAATTTCATTTGCTTTTATTCAAACAACCCGTTTGAGTAATATTTTTATATCCTGTGCTCTCCTGTAGAGGAAAGGCTGGATATAATTAGAATTATGCGTGTCAAATTAGCTAAGCTTTTTGTATTTTACTTCATAAAACTGAACCTTAAATACAGATTGCTTGCACCAAGATGATTCAGTTTCCAAACTCTACGAAACTGGGTGCTGTTGAAACGTTTTGCTTGGATATTTTTCAAATGAAACCCATTTGACCTTTGAAAACTCAACGTCTCAAACGTGAAAAACGTCTCAAACGTCAGGAAGAGAAATGTTTGACATTGAAAGAACATTACCTTGCGTGTTTAATGACTTACTTCTTCCTACGTATACATAACCGTATTTTGGGGGGAGGATTTTATTCGTTATGAAATTCTTTTTCAAAGGAATTTAAAAATAACAGAATCTTAAAACGAATTCATAAATTACTAACTCGCAATAGTTAATATCTACTGACAGTAACAATTTTGCATTTCTATAAATGGCTGTTATACGCAATTGCACTTATTTTCAGATTAGAATCTTTAGTTTCCTTATTATACACATAGCTTAAAAACATGGAATAAGGCAAATTAAAAAATTATTCGTGTTTTTTTTCGCATTTACAGTCATTATAGACTGAATAGTGAGCATGCTTTTGAAATCATTAAAATTTGAAACGTCGTGTTTGCGTTACTGTGGTTATGCGATGTTTCGAAGGTATGTTATTTTTTACCGCGTCGTTTTGTACGATGATGTTGTTTAAAAACTGTAAATCTGTAAAGTTTGTTACCGCTTTATTTTATGCTACGATTTAAAGTATGATATTTTCTTCTTGTATTCTTTTCTCCTATGATGACGTGATATTTTCACTGGTAATTCATTCAAAATATTTACTGATTCTATATGCAATGAGATAAGAGAAATACTTCTTTAAATCAACGTAGTTTGAGATGTAAAATTGTTAGGACTGAGTGTTCTGTGCATTTTCTGGACTGAGTGTTTTGGCGAACGTATTCGTAACCGTAACAAAGTCCTGATCTTAAACAGGGAGCTGAATGTTCTGTGGTAGAATAACTGTGGCTAAGTGGTAGAATAACTGCACGTAAGGAGGGTTTAAAATGACCCTTTTATTAAACCACTATTTACAGCCACTTCCCAACTCGAATAACAGAAAATAATGACCGCACTTGGGTCTAAACCGAACAATCAAATAATTTAAAATAAAGTTCAGTAGAAAATTATGTAGTCGTTGCTCTCAGAGCTATAAACGCGAGGTTGGCCTCTATGCTAAACGATCAAGAGTGCGTAGCAAAATTTAGCTAATACTAACGCACTTAGATTTCTTCAATAAGTAGTAGCGTAACAGCGCTAAGGCTTACAATTTAAATACTAGCTCGTCAGACGAACGTCGAACAGAGCCGCAGTGATCCGAGACTAAAAGCTCTCTCACCCTGAGAAGTTCCTCGCTAACCTTTTAAATGCAAAACTTGGCTCCACTTCAAATTAGCATAAAGCTGAAACGCGCGCTCATTCTAAATGGAAGTTGAAATAAAAGCTCACAGGAAAGAGAAATTAACATAAAACTTTGTTACTTTAAACTTAAACCTTACAAAATCTATCGCCTCAGTAAAGAACTAGCTCTAGAAAATCTCATTTTATACTGACTAATGTCAAAGCAGAGTGAAGGTCATCCATATTTTGTTATTATGTTCCGGTTCCGTGTACTTGTTGTCGCATGAACGAAACATTACGCACAATTATACATACTGTTTCACAGAATTTTATTTTGCGACTTTATCATTATTAAAAAAAAGCAACGAAAAACGATATATCATATGCTTTTGCTTATTTTGTTTCATCTCCTCGCTTAAAGAGCTTTTCAGCATCAAGTTCTGAAACACTTCTAAAATATTTGTGTAATGTCCTCCTTCCTCAATGGTTCGAAACCGAGTTTCTTTCAATTTCAAGAAGAATTCATCTACGTTGTGCTTGTTTTCATGTAACTAACCGATTCAAACTCTCGAAAACTACCTGCGAAGGTCTAGCTGAAACCTTTTCTTCTAACTGTTGAATTTTATGCCAGCCTAATATAAGACCAACCAATCACAGAGGTCGTTGGCATTCAAACTACGGTTTCGCTGACTCAGCTGCACATTTATCTTCTCTGATGATGTATGGATGATTGAGGCCTAAAGAGTAGCAAAGACAACAGTATAAACGTGGAAGATTCATGTTACAGGGAAGTAGAAATGAAATATCTTGAAAGATATTATGAATCACTATGCATTCTTATTCCAATAAAAAATTTTCTTTTATAGGAATAATATTGTGATGGTTACTTTTAGGATTGTGTAGTTCCTCCACGAATACCTTTCATTTGCTATACTTGTCAGGACTGAGTGTTCGGTGCATATTCTTGGAAAATATCTTCGTGACAGCTTGAAGTCCTGATCTGGAACAGGGAGCTGAATGCAGCTATGTTCTGTGGTAGAATAATGTGATTCAGTGGTAGAAGAACTGCACTTGAAAGGGATTTGAAATCCTGTTTTATTAAATCACAATTATATACAGCCACTTCCTAACTCGGGAGGGATACAGAAAGTAAAAGACCACACTTGGGCCTAACATAACAATCAGATAAATTTAAACTAAGCTAAATATAAACTTAATTAAATCCTTGTTCACAGAGCTAAATCGTGGAATTGGCCTCTAACTAAATGGTGCATAGCAAGAAATACTAATACTAGCGCACTTCAATTTAATTCAATATGCAATCACGTAGTAAGCACTATGGCTTATAATCTTAGCTGCTAGCTGGTCAGGCGAACGTCGAACAGAATGACCGTGATCTGAGACTAAAAGCTCTCTCACACTGAGAGGTTTCTCCCTCTGGTTTAAATAGTACTTGGTTGTACTTCAAATTAGCATAAGCTGAAAACGCACGCTTCTTCTGACGGGAAGTTGAAACAGAGAAGAGATAGAAAGATTTAAATTAAAATAAAACTTGGTTAGTTTAACTAAAACCTTACATTCTTAGTGAAAGATTATTTGCTTTTTAACAGGATTCTTTTGGTTTAGTACTAATATCTTTATTTTGATTGAGAATCAATTAGATATTGAATTGAATCTAGCAAATAATTTGATGCTTACTTGGAAGTAAGATGAAACACTCTCTCTTTTTTAGTTACTTTTTTTTAGTTACTATTTATTGATGGTAGATTGGTTTATCCCCTTGAAAAGTCGATTCATCTGCTATCAATAACAATAACTGGTTTTTCAATACTGTAAAAGTTTACTTTTGATTTTGACATTTTTGCGTTTTAGTTTTTTCTTAACTGTGTCTAAAGCAAGGAGGACTGAAAATTCTATAAATTTTTTAATTCTGAAAAATACCTTTTCAATGATGTTTTTAATTCGAATTTCTCTTGCTTGGAGATGTAATATGGAGAGTTTTCTTTTTATAATTTATGGTCAATTATATATATACATATATATATAATATCTTTATACCTATTCCTTCTATTAAGTTTAAAAAATGTTTATGCTATATTTTATCCTTCTCTACAGACGGCGCTGCCCTCCCACCAAATGTTTGATTCCTAATGTATTTTTAATTTTGTCTTGTGTTTGTGGCAACAGATAAACAAAACCAAACGACTAGTATTCGATGCTAAAAAAGAATAAAAACATGTAAACAATTCTGATAGCTCATAAAGTCAAAATCTTATCCAATTTTTAAGTCTTTTCTCTGCGTGAATTTCAAGTACCTCTAGGTAAGTATAAGTCGATAAAAACTGAAGATAAGCTGTTTAATAATTTTTAATTTTCGAACTTACCATCAAACACCTTCCTTTTTTAATAACACATCCGATATTTTTTAATAACACATCTGATATTGATAACACATCTGACACGTCTGATAATAACATATCATCTTTTAGAAAATTTCACAAATTAGTGTAATTAATAAAAGTTCTTTTTGATACTATGTAGTTTAGCAATAGAATTTTCAGTTAGAATCTGCCTAGAAACTACTTTCCTGCGTTACATCTAAGTTCGACACGTTTCGAGAAATATCTCGACAGGAAGTTATTCTAGAAGTTTCCCGATTGGACCATGGGATATCGCCAATTTGGTCGCCAAATGGGCGATAAAGTCGCCAATCTGGCAACCCTACCATACACTATTTTATGGCAACCCTAGTGCTATGCCGGAAAGCTTACATACAGGCGCAACCGCCGAATTTTTCGTAACAATATTGAACTTCGTTATTGATATTGCGATTTCGTGTTTGTTCTGGGCAAGGTTGCAGAATATTGTATTTTAAATCTCTACAACTAATTTTCATGGGCTTGAATAAATGTTCAATTTCAGTTTAATTTATTAGTTTTGTCATTATTTCAATAGGGAATATCACACTGAGCATTTATATATATATATATATATTTACGATAAATTATAAAAAGAAAACTCTCCATATTACATCTCCAAGCAACGGAAATTTAATTTAGAAATATCATTGAAAAGATATTTTTCAGAATTTAAAACTCTCTTTTTGAAATGAAAAGAGAGTGTAGGGGATATGTCTTCTAAAGTAAGCGTCTCGTTTAGATTAATTGTGTTATTAGTGAAAAAATGTATTTGCTTTTTAACAGGATTCTTTTGGTTTAGTACTAATATCTTTATTTTGATTGAGAATCAATTAGATATTGAATTGAATCTAGCAAATAATTTGATGCTTACTTGGAAGTAAGATGAAACACTCTCTCTTTTTTAGTTACTTTTTTTTAGTTACTATTTATTGATGGTAGATTGGTTTATCCCCTTGAAAAGTCGATTCATCTGCTATCAATAACAATAACTGGTTTTTCAATACTGTAAAAGTTTACTTTTGATTTTGACATTTTTGCGTTTTAGTTTTTTCTTAACTGTGTCTAAAGCAAGGAGGACTGAAAATTCTATAAATTTTTTAATTCTGAAAAATACCTTTTCAATGATGTTTTTAATTCGAATTTCTCTTGCTTGGAGATGTAATATGGAGAGTTTTCTTTTTATAATTTATGGTCAATTATATATATACATATATATATAATATCTTTATACCTATTCCTTCTATTAAGTTTAAAAAATGTTTATGCTATATTTTATCCTTCTCTACAGACGGCGCTGCCCTCCCACCAAATGTTTGATTCCTAATGTATTTTTAATTTTGTCTTGTGTTTGTGGCAACAGATAAACAAAACCAAACGACTAGTATTCGATGCTAAAAAAGAATAAAAACATGTAAACAATTCTGATAGCTCATAAAGTCAAAATCTTATCCAATTTTTAAGTCTTTTCTCTGCGTGAATTTCAAGTACCTCTAGGTAAGTATAAGTCGATAAAAACTGAAGATAAGCTGTTTAATAATTTTTAATTTTCGAACTTACCATCAAACACCTTCCTTTTTTAATAACACATCCGATATTTTTTAATAACACATCTGATATTGATAACACATCTGACACGTCTGATAATAACATATCATCTTTTAGAAAATTTCACAAATTAGTGTAATTAATAAAAGTTCTTTTTGATACTATGTAGTTTAGCAATAGAATTTTCAGTTAGAATCTGCCTAGAAACTACTTTCCTGCGTTACATCTGATTCATTACCCATTTTCGTGTTAAAAAAAAGAAAACGCTGAAATAATGTTTTGTACGTTTTATTGAAGAATTTTCGGAAGTTTCCCATCTTCTCGAACTTGAATTTCTATAGAAATAAGGAATAAAAATTCCATACCTTTCCACAGAATCTCCAGAGAAAAAAATGCTAAAAAAGAAAGTGCAAAATCTTTGTCCAGCAGTAAAGAAATAAAAATATTTTCTTACTCGCAGACGGAGTCCAAAGCAGTCTCGTTCGTTAGATGAAATCTGCAATAAGATATAAATTCTTCGATCGGTTGCAAGTACTTCTTAACATCGTCATAAGGAACAAAGAATAAATCTCTCATATCATAGTATGACGGAACCTGAAAAACAAAACGAAATTTTCATCAATTATGCCCGAATAAGTGGCAACGCTTCCATTTCACATAACTCAAAACTCGAGTAAAAGTAGACTTGTAGCTTTTTTTGTTTTAAAATAACGTGGCAACGTTTATCAGCTAAAATTTTTATATCAAATTATTCTCTTTGTTTAATTCTTTCCGAAGTTATATCTCAAAATAAATTTGATTTAAATGGACTAGTAAAGACAATACGTGAAGAAGAGTAAAAGTAACTCGTTTACTATCCAAATTGCATTCGCCGGGAATCGAACCACGGATCTCTCGGTTACGCGCCGAGCATGCAGACCACTACACCACGAAGGCATGCGAAGAAGGCGGGAGAAATACTTATATACTCCCCCTTTTAAAGGGCGACTGGGGTTTGCGGGACCCAATCGCCAAATCGCGGTGGTGGAGAATCATCATCCACCACCTTTTTTAGTTCGGGCACCAGTGGAGAGACAATAGGTTATTTCGGAGCAGGAGACATGAAAAATGAGCAACGCCTTCGCCGGGAATCGAACGACGGACCTCTCGGTTGTTCATCGAGCGGTCTGACCACTACACTACGAAGGCATGCGAAGAAGGCGGGAGAAATACCTTATAAAGTTCGTAATGCAAAACTGGTCGAATTTATTAAATCTGGCACATACACAATATGAATATTCACACAGTATTCAACACAACACTAAACATGTAAAAATAGAAAACCGGAATTGCATTTTACCCTATCCCTGCCAAAGAAAATTTGCAGAATAAGTAGAAAATGGGGAAGAAGCGTAACGTGCAAATTGTTATTGCTTTGAAAGGTAAATTCTATTCCGTAAAAATATCAACTAAGTCCAGTTTTTCTGTTTTTTTTCTTTTCTTTTTTGTTTTGTTTTGTTTTTGTCATTGTGTGTCTCGACTTGAAGATCGTTGACCCTTTTCCCGTTGAAAATATTTTCAAAGTGATTTGTTTTGGGTCTACGTTTTAAAATGTACCTAAAGCAAGATTTGGTATTGTTCATGGCAAATATTTATGTTACGGCTGCATTTTGGGGTTAATACTGTTTCACGAAACTTTGAACCTTACTCCATTTGAACCTCACAAGTTTTGGGGATTAAATAACTAAAAATATCCTCCTTTCTGTCTTCTTATTTTGGAGCTATTTCGTCAGTTGCATTAACTGTATTTTGGATCATCGCGTTTTCAGGTTCCCTTTTTCGTATCTCGAGATCATCATCCGAGTCATTTTTCGTTTAAACATTTGTTCGTGATCCAATGAATGACCTGTTGAAAGAAACCAGCTCGGCTGCTTTCAGAACGTATTACCTAGAAATTAAGGAGCCCGGCAATAGTTAGTTACTATAATTGAAATAACTTATAATAAAAAATAAGAATAGAGTGGTCAATGTGAGTCAGTTTGACTTTTTCCACTAGTTGTGAATGTTCTTTTCTTTTACCGTTAAATGCTTAAAATTAAACTGCAGTTGGCCCCTAAATCTCAATTAAGTTGTAAGCATCTTAAGTTCACTAACCTTTATTTTATTTTAAAACTTTACTTGTCAGGACTGAGTGTTCTATGCATACTTTTGGCGAACACTTGCATACTTTTGGCGAACATATTCGTGAAGTAGTTAAAGTCCTGATCTTGAACAGGGAGCTGAATGCAGCTATGATCTGTGGTAGAATACTGTGGTTAAGTGGTAGAATAACTGCACGTAAGAAGGATTTAAAATCCTCTTTTATTAAACCACTATTATTTACAGCCACTTCCCAACTCGGGAGGGATAACAGAAAATAATGACCGCACTTGGGTCTAAACTGAACAATCAACTACTAATTTAAAATAAAGTTAAGTAGAAATTAAGTAGTTGTTGTTCACAGAGCTATAAACGCGAGGTTGGCCTTTATGCGAAACTATCAGTGCTACGTAGCAAGTTAGCTAATACTAACGCACTTAGATTATTTTAATAAGTAATAGCGTAACAACGCTAAGGCTTAGAACTTGAATACTACCTTGTCAGGCGAATGTCGAACAGAGCAGCAGTGATCTGAGACTAAAAGCTCTCTCACACCGAGAAGTTCCTCGCTAACCCTTAAATACAAAACTTGGCTCTACTTCAAATAAGCATTAAGCTGAAACGCGCGCTCATTCTAACGGGAAGTTGAAATAAGAACTTACAGGAAAGAGAAAATTAACAAAAAACTATGTTAGTTTAAACTAAACCCTTATATCATCTCTTATTTTCCACTTCCGGATAGAATTAACGCGTCAATACGTTTATGCAAACTGTACTTGCTAACGCTTAAGCATTTAAGTTGTCTCCAAGAGAGTAGAAGAAAAAAGGAGAGAGAGACCTCTTGCGACGAGGCTTTACGCGAGCTCGCCACCAGCTACTGTCCGCCTTTAAGGCCAGAGGTTTTAATCCTCTTGAAAGGTAAAGACGTATTGTAGTTTTCCGCAGTTTGCGTACTACAGACGTAGTCATTTAAAAGGCCAGTCTTAGTGCTAGTCATCTGTGTAAAATATTCAAAGTTGGCTCTTATTTAAATTTTAGTTAGTTAGTAGTCTCATATTCTTTTACGTTTAGACCGCAAGTGGTTGGTCTTTGTATCCCGAAGTGCGGGAACGTCCGTAAAATGGATAAGCAAATAAAGGGTCATTTGAACCCTTCTTGTCTTTGTCGTATCTTCTACACACGCACGAACATAGCTTTTAGTAAGCTCCCTGTTCCTATTCAGGACTCCAGTTATGTTTGCAAAATCAACTAGAAGAAACAGCAGTCCTGATACAATTACTTTTGCTTATTTTAGTCTTATGGACAGTATATGATAAATAAAGACTTTTGCTTCAGCATTCATTCAAATTGTCTTCTTATCGGCTAAATGTGGGAAGAAGACAGGAAGTTTGGAAACGAAATCACGGCATCTGAAAATAATCAGCTCGTTATGTTGAGCTTTACATCACCTATCAGACTCAAGTAAGACAATCCGCAATATTTCTTGGAATTCTTCCTATTCAGTTAGACTACAACCTTCACTCGAGAGCATGAGTCGGATTATGACTGCAAGCTAAACCCGGACTCGTCGGAAAACATCACGCAATCCCACTGTTGCGGTGTCCACAATGTATGCTCTCTATTCCAGGCTAACGGCAGGCGACAGTGAGTTGCAGTAAGTGGAACGCATCTGACAGGTCTACGAGCATATAGACCCATCTGCCCTAAGCGTCTGTACGCGGTCTGCTTTGAAATTGTCGTACCAGCGGCCGAAGAGACAGTTCGGAGGCTGTGCTCCGCCCGTTTCTTTTGGCAGTAACTGCCAAATACGTGTCCTCGTTCGGCGTTGTAACTCTGGGGCGACCTGTGCTGTAACGTCTACTCACATGACCATCATCTTGGAATCGTTGCCAAAGCCTGGAGATGACACTCCGGCCAATTCCAAGTTCGTCCGATACTTCCAGTTGGATACGGCCACGTTCCAGACGGCCGATCATTCTACCACGTAAAAAATCATCTAAATGTTTCCTTTGTGTCATAACTATTCGGTTATTGCGCCGAAATGCTTATAAAGCGCCTGCGAACAATTTTACTTCTTTGCCTGTATTCCTTATATATCACTCTCTTACACTCTCGTCATTGTGACGTACCATCGGTGACATCTGGTTACGTCCTGAAATTTGCATATGATTCTTGAAGATGTGTGTAGTGATTTTACAGGTGATATACAGGGTGATCAAAAAGTCAGTATAAATTTGAAAACTTAATAAATCACGGAATAATGTAGATAGAGAGGTAAAAATTGACACACATACTTAGAATGACATGGGGTTTTATTAGAAAAGCAATAATTAGAAAAGCAATAATCTGATCAGAAAAGCAATAATTAGCATAACAAATTAAGACAAAGCAAAGATGATGTTCTTTACAGGAAATGCTCAATATGTTCAATATCATTCCTCAACAATAGCTGTAGTCGAGGAATAATGTTGCGAACAGCACTGTAAAGCATGTCCGGAGTTATGGTGAGGTATTGGCGTCAGATGTTGTCTTTCAGCATCCCTAGAGATGTCGGTCGATCACGATACACTTGCGACTTCAGGTAACCCCAAAGCCAATAATCGCACGGACTGAGGTCTGGGGACCTGGGAGGCCAAGCGTGACGAAAGTGGTGGCTGAGCACACGATCATCACCAAACGACGCACGCAAGAGATCTTTCACGCGTCTAGTAATATGGGGTGGAGCGCCATCCTGCATAAAAATCGTACGTTCCAGCAGGTGTTTATCAGCCAGGCTGGGGACGATGCGATTCTGTAACATATCGGCGTTAGCACGTTAGCAGTTACAAAACCAGAATCACGCATTTCCTCGAAGAAAAAAGGCCTGACAACAGTAGATGTGGTAAATCCAACCCATACCGTGACTTTCCTCGTCGTGCAATGGAGTTTCCACGACAGTTCTATGATTTTCGGAAGCCCAAATTCTGCAGTTGTGGGCATTGACAGACCCTCGGAGCGTGAAATGAGCTTCATCGGTCCACAACAGGTCACTCAACCAATCGTCATCTTCCGCCATCTTTTGAAACGCCCACACCGCAACAGCTTCACTAAATGCACAAATACAGCTTCACTAAAAGCACCTTTTCAGGTAACATCAACATGCTGCGACTGCTGGTGCATCTGATTCTCTCTCTCATTACAGCTCCTTTTATACACGATTTTCATGCGCAGTCACTGACGTTTTGCTGTCCAGCGCCATCTGTCGGACATTTTTTGAACATTTTTTTTGGTTCTAATAAAACCCCATGTCATTCTAAGTATGTGTGTCAATTTTTACCTCTCTATCTACATTATTCCGTGATTTATTAAGTTTTCAAATTTATACTGACTTTTTGATTACCCTGTATTTATTTTAGAGTTCGATTTCCGCGTGACTCCGAATTATCCTTAATTTATGGACATGAGTGTATATCATGAAGCTGTAGAGACATTAGGTTATTTCGAAGCAGGAGGCATGAAAAATATGCAATTCTTTCGCCGGGAATCGAACCACGGACCTCTGAAAGGCTCAGTGTGCTGACCATTACACCACGAAGGCACGCTAAGAATGTGGGAGATATACCTTATAAAGCTTCGGGTAGATTAGAGGGTTATAATACCTAATGCACTGTATTAATTTTGCTTCTAATTTCTTACACTCTCTTAAATTAAAATTTTCCAAAGTATTCAAAACTTTAATCTGATTTCGCAAGTTTAAATATTCCGCAATAGTACGTTTTAGGTATCGCTCCCAACGGAAGCTATGCTTGTTTTCCTGCCATCTTATTAGAGGCACCTATTTAAATATTTACATTGCTATGTTTATTGCTTAACGAACGGACTGTAAAATAAAACGTGGAGTTCAGAATAAATACTTCGAGCGTATTAAAGTTTCGACTTATTTATTCGCGTTGTTGCAAATATAGATGAAATTTGATATTTTTATAGTTAAAAGAAATAATCATTAAAAAAATTAAAACCGAAAAGACAGGAAAATATGAGAATGTGATAAAAAACATGAGATATTGTAACGTATTTGGCAGTTTTTATCGAAATAACAGATGAACTTCTTAGTAAATCATAAACTTTATTCTCAATTCACGAAGATAAATAATTTAAATGCAATTTCTAAATGTTACAGTTTTACACTCCAGCTTTTACATTCCAGTTTCTTCCTCTAAGTTTTAAATACATCAACTACTCGTAAAACTTTCAGAACTAACAATCTTTTATAAAACATTTCTCTAGTTGCTCGGCAACGGTTGCACGAAGCAAATATGGCGTTGCCACTCCAGTATCAATAATAAATAATAAAAATTATAAAACGTTATTGTAAAATATAATCAGTTGTTAAATAAAAAAATATTACAAGATATTGTTACGAATTTTGTATTCAGTTAGATATTTTTAGTAGAATTTTAATTAAAATTATTCTATTCCCCCGTGAAATGCAGCACGGGATATATTTTAAGAGAAAGCTACGCCGGAAAATCGAAAATACAGAAGCACGAGCATTTAAACTTTAATAAATAGATATCTCTTAATTTATATTTAAACTGAATAAATGTAATTGACTACTATGTTAGCTGTAACCGTAATTCTACCCTTTTGCTTTCCAGAAATCTCGAGAAGCAGAAATTGCTAGAATCTCACGCGACCGATTTAAAGCTATAAGATGGCAGACAGATAACATCTCATCTCAGTTGTTTAGTTAGCTGCTGTTATTATTGTTAATCGCATTAGCTTTCTCTGCGCTGTGGATTGCGTTCTATTTAACGTTTTAGTAGTTTAAAGTATAGCTACTGATTACATTGCGTGATATTGTAATATTGTACGAATATCTCTGAGGAAAAATCCAACTTACCGTTGTATTTCTTTTGATAAGAAAAAAAATTATTAACCTTTTATTGAATTTGTGCATTCAAACTGTTACGAATCCGTACGCACGTAACAATGTGTACCATACGTTTATTTCATACTAGCCGCTATGCGGCCAGCCTTCGTCTGGCTTTTAAATATACCGGAAAATTTTAAATATTACAATGAAGTAAGCAATAGCCCTTGATACTGATATTGTTAATTATCCTAATAAAGTAATTAAACAATTTACCGTTGCAAAAAGAAACAACTTTTTAATTTCTTAAACTTTTCAGTCTCTTAAAAACAGTAACGTAAGAAATACGACGAAAAATGGTTGCCAAACCGAAATTTTTAAAGAATAAAACTATTCAAAATGATGCAACTTTATCAAAAATCTATCAACAACAGTAAGAAAGGAAAATTGTTGCCAAAACTACATTTTAAAATATCTGAGATGTGAGAAGTGTATTCGGAAGCTTCATTTAAAAAATTTTTAAAAAATACAAAATATTATTATTTTTCCAAAATTCTTTTTTTAAAAGAAGTCGAAAGGATTAAAGTTCAACGTGTCCAAAAATCGAAGTAAAATAAACGGCACGTTTTTTAAAATAAGTTTTTTTAAAAAAAATTCCGCCGAATAGGTGTTAAGCTCACCTTCCTAAATAAATTCGTATTCAATCGATTTATTGAAATACGAAATTTATTTTAAGTTCGTAAAATAGCTAAGTGTCTACGCTTCGCGACGATGTAAAAATAAAATGTATAGAGTGAAATCTCGCTTTCCTGTAGCCCATTATGTCTCAAAATGACGCGATTTGGTCACAAAACATAAAACAAAAACAATTCTAATTCGAATTTCGAAAAAATCGCTTCGAGGTGCACTGGCTCTTGTGTAGATACACCTATGTACCAAAATTCGTGGCCCTGGGTCTATTAGCTTACTCGCAACACGAGCGAAAGACACACACACACACACACACAGACTCTTTGTTTTATTATATGTAGAGATTAATTTGTAATATAACGAACCCTTTTATTAGTTTGATGTAGAACAGGCAGCAGCAACATTAGTTTCTGGAAACCTTTCACTAAATTAAAATAAAATAAACGTTATTATTTTGAGTAATTATTGAGCGCGACCTATGGGGGGATCGCATACTTGAATATCTTATCTTAGGGAGGTCCGCCGCCATACCTATATGTTTTACAACCAAGCTCTCGAACTCAATTTTCAGTTGTAGCAGTCTTAGCTCTGGTTTCGTTAAACACAGTTTTCTTAAAGCATTGCTCTTTTTACTTCCTTGTATGAAGTAAAAAGGAAGTATTGTAATCAAGAAAAATTTCCGGTACCATATTTCAAAGAAAATATCTATTTTGACCACTATCGAATGCAATTTAACGATGTTTTTAACTGACACCCCTACGTAAGGACAAAATAAAAGACGCTTCCCCCCCCACAAATAATTATGAAAATGATTTAAAATGGATTCTGAAGAGACTTTTTTCGTGGCGTCTGCGCGTACGTACGTACGTACGTATGGATGTATGTATCTCGCTTAACTCAAAAACGAGTAGCCTCAGAACGTTGAAAATTTGTATACAGGGATGCTGTAACATGTAGGAGTGCACCTCGCTTTTTGGTTGCAGTTGACCACACTAAAAGTATATAATTGTCCACTCTGTTACTCGGCTTAGTGAGCTCAGTTTATTTATTCTTATAAGTTTGTAAATTGTGCATTTTTTTATTTAAAAATGATTGAATTGTGTTGTTTTTATATTTCGGTTAAGATTTTTATGCCCTTAGTTAACCTTATAATGTGCTTTTCCCGCCTTTTTCGCATGCCTTCGTGGTGTAGTGGTCTGCATGCTCGACGCGTAACCGAGAGGTCCGTGGTTCGATTCCCGGCGAAGGCGTTGCTCATTTTTCATGTCTCCTGCTTCGTAATAACCTAATGTCTCTACAATCTCTCTGGAATTATGAAGAATTTAAAAGAAGCCTAATTTTTGGTTATGATAGCGCACATATCTGCTTACATTTGAAGCTTAGCGAAATAGTGGATATGTTGCCAATCTAGGAAAACTCAGCTTCGCAACAGCAAGTAACGTCTTCTTTTATTTTTGAGAATTAAATTATGCTCGATTCATTCTAGAATTATCATTTAAGTTATTAGCTGGTTTTTGCGTACAAATTGTAATTTTAATTGTAAAAATTGTTTTTTTAATTGCTTTAACTGTACTTGGTTTTTTTAAGTTTTTCTATATCTTTCAATGTTTAATGAAAATATTTTGAATTTTTATGTATTTTTGCCTTACCGCCAAGTGAGAACTGAATTAATGAGTCGCTCATGCGCATTAGGTAAGCGGCGCTGAATCGTTTGCGAAAAACTGTTTCTTTTTTATTTGTTTAATTTCTTTTATACATCGTTTTAGATTTGTTACAGTATTTGAATAGAACTTGTGGTAGTTCTTCAGACGCTACAATTTTTGCTCGCTCTGAGTTATAAAATGAATGAGATGTAACGCCGTTAAGTGAACCTAGCGCCGAAGTGTGGCTATGGTAAATAAATATAGTGAACTTTAAAGAGTGCATTTATTCTACTGTATTTATGCGCTATCGACGAAGTAGGTTTAATTCGAAATTAGTTAACTCTTAATTCAATATGTTTAAATGAAATGCAGTAAAATTGCGTATAGTTTAATATTCCGTACAAAGAAGTCATGTGGTGTATACATCAGATTTTTTTTTGTTATTAGGAAAATCTAATTTGCAGCCAATTGTGTCTGTTTCTTAACATTTCACTTTTGGACTTTTACACTATGATGTTTCTCTTTGGTTTTGACTTTAATATTCCATCCAGTCGATAAATTTATGAAAATATGAATTAAAAACTACCTTAAGTGAAACTTTGCTTGAGTTTTAGCTGGATAATGTCGCTACTGAGCGAGCCTCTCGGAAGTTTTCATCTATTACGAACTGAAATGAACTGGAGACAAAAGTAAGCTCGAGAGACAGTACAGTCAGTAGGAAAGGAAGCTGCTTCATCGAAAATACTATCAAGAATGAGCAAGTCGACTGCTGGCAAACTTCCTATATCGGCCGCAGATTCAGCTATTGTAATATTCACAGCGAGTGGAGCAAAGGATTAAACTTAGACAGGAAAATGGAAGTAGCAATTAGTAGAACAAGATTGCAATTGTTGAACACGAACCAACTACTGTACAGGTATCGTAGAGCGAATTCGCCATTTTGCGACTCATGTTATGTGATCGACAGTACAGAACATGCAATCATTCACTGTAGAAAGTACGACAGAGCTAGAAACATTATGCTCAATAAGATGAAAATTAGTAATATTGACCTTTTAGCTGATCTTCTGAATCATTGTAACGAAAAACCTTGGAGATACTATTTTCTGGGGAAATTTATCATTAAACACATCTTAAAGGACTCATAAGTATTATTAAGGCCTTTTCGGACCGACGTTCCCTCCGGTAATGGAGGGAATGCATCCCTGTGGATGAGCAAGTAATGAGCAAGTAAATTACACCATTTTTTGAGTTGGAGCAGAAGGCGCCAAAGGGAAGCCAAGCTTCATGAAGAAGAAGAAGAAAGGAAGCTGAAATCAGCTGTGCTTGCCGTTTTTGTCTCTTTCCGTCGTTTCTGTTTTGAAAGTAATAATATGTTCTGTTAAAGAAGCCCGTTTTACTCTGAATTAATTGGAATTCTTGGAGCAATTCAGAAAAATTCCCTTTAGAGCGGCCCACCATGAAGAAGAATGAAGTAAGTCTTACCTTTTGAACATAATTACTTAGCTAAAAATAAGTCAATATTGGTAAAATTGTTTTTCACTGTTCGAACCTGCTTATGGACTGTGATTCTGAGAACCTTTTCACAGGAGTCAATGAAGATTTATAAGATATATAATTAGATAATAATTAATAAGATTTAAAGTTATATAAAATATAGTTATATAAAGTTATATAAAGTATAGTTAGAAGATTTAGGCCAATTATTCAGTTTACAAAACTTGCATGTTCTGCGTTATTCATGAAGCTCGGCTATAGTCTGAGTTATTTGGTGTATATATCATTCAGCAAAAAAATTTATTCGTTTTATTTTGCTGTCGTAAGTTCTTTATTTTTATGCGAAGTATAACTTACCTCGACATTTACGAAGCTAAACATAAGCCTGTAAATTCAACTCCAGTCTGAAAGCTACCAAATTTAATTTAAGATTTAAGAAAATAATATTATACCATAATAACAAAAAAAAAATCTGAAATGTTTCAGATTTTAAATTACGTCCAAAGGGACGTTTATTTAACATTTTGTGTGTTACCTTTATTTGTTAAATACCATGTTCTTCGCACTTAAACCATAAAATTCAGTTCAACGGCAATATCGCAAAATAATTTTAAATTGAGCCTATCTTTAGAAATTTCGGTACACGCTCTCACGCGCCGGAGATAAAAATGTTTTTCTGTACAACGGTGGTATTGCTGGCTTTGAAATCTTTGAGTTTGTTAATGAAAAATTCGTTAAAGTTTTAGAGAATATTGTTACGAATTTCACATTTATTTGGCTATTTATTTATAATTGTAATTAAAATTCCTTTTTATTTTCCCGATCAACGCAGACGATTTTTGAAGAAAAAGCTACGTCAAAAAAAAAAAAACAAAAAAAACATGCATACATTTATGCAAATTTTTCATTTTTTAAACTTTAATGCAGAGCGATAACATTTGGTGGCAACAGTTTGAAAAGTGAACTGGGCTAGCAATGCTAAAAATTAAGCATGAAACCAGCGGCCCAGCGGTAAAGACGCTGAACACTGGTAGTTCGGTCCGAGGTTCGATTCCCGCGAACGGGCTGGCTGCATGGGCGTTTTCGTGATTTTACTCATGTGCAACGTGTATACGAGCCAGTTTCCCTTATAATTTTAATTACAGTTCTAAATAAATAGCCAAATAAATGTGAAATTCGTAACAATATTCTCTAAAACTTTAACGAATTTTTCATTAACAAACTCAAAGATTTCAAAGCCAGCAATACCAACGTTGTACAGAAAAACATTTTTATCTCCGGCGCGTGAGAGCGTGTACCGAAATTTCTAAAGATAGGCTCAATTTAAAATTATTTTGCGATATTGCCGTTGAACTGAATTTTATGGTTTAAGTGCGAAGAACATGATATTTAACAAATAAAGGTAACACACAAAATGTTAAATAAACGTCCCTTTGGACGTAATTTAAAATCTGAAACATTTCAGATTTTTTTTTTTTTCTTTTTTTAAAATTTAATGCAGAGCGATAACATTTAGTGGCAACAATTTGAAAAGTGATTCAACGTTTTAATGATTCAACGCAAAACGCCCAAACGAAAGTAACAGTCCTTCGGGACTAAATCCCTTTGGACTAAAAAAAGGCGCGTTTTAACGTTTTGTGCGCTACATTTACTTATTAAGTATCATGTTCTTCGCACTTAAACCATAAAATTCAGTTCAACGGCAATATCGCAACGAAAAAGGAAATCTTGCGCGTGAAATATCCATACTTGAAGATGCAATGAAACGCTTCGAAATCGTTGAGT
The DNA here is from genome assembly GCA_000611955.2 of Stegodyphus mimosarum. Taxonomy (NCBI): domain Eukaryota; kingdom Metazoa; phylum Arthropoda; class Arachnida; order Araneae; family Eresidae; genus Stegodyphus; species Stegodyphus mimosarum. The sequence continues at coordinate 159,253 of KK120919.1, read as the reverse complement.
GTGTTAATAAAAAATTCGTTAGTTTTACAAAATATGAAACAGATAATAAAACAAATTTCAAATTCGGGCTTCCAGACCCCCATATTCAAGTGGAGGACTACGCTGTTCAAAATTGGATGTCTCTTGGTACCGTTGTTTTTTCACAATGCGAGAAACATACTACATAAATTCCTGCAGAATCTTCGTTATTTAATTTCTTTAAATTTAGTGCATTTAATATTTGTTGGCAATAATTTGAAAAGTGATTCAGATTTTGATAGTAAACCAACGCAAAAAAAACCAAAACGAAATTAATAGCCCTTCTGGGAAAATTACCACTTTGGGCTAAAAATCAACGATAAAAAGCTTTTTAATTCGTACATTTATCGTTGTTTGGAAGAAAGAGAATTTGAAGAAATTCCAAGGATTGGAAAGAAAGACCCGGAAATAAAATTTCTGTATTTATGGCAGTTTTAATTTATTAAAAGGTTTGAGTTACAATGTTTGAAAAGTAATCATATCGCAGGAATTTAAACTAAAATCATATCATCTCGTGACATTTTGGATGAACGCGTTATCCGAGGTTACAGGCAGACCCCATGGTAACGAACATCGAAGAAGCAAAGGTTTGGTTCTCTGCAAGCGATAGTTCCCTACATCCGATTCCATAAGAAAAATAGATTACAGTAGAAGTACAGAAATCCGGAATGCTTGGGACCAGAGGTTGTGCGGATTTTAGGATTTTGCAGATTTCAGGACAGAAAAGCCAAATCGTAATATTCAGACTAAAAGTGCAAAATAAATAAGGCATATTACATACATTTACTTTAATTATTATGTACAATAATATACGTTATTACATTATTTTATTATATGCATTAAATTATTACACATTCATTTATATTAGTGATTACAGGAATATTATAAAGCATTAAGGACATATACTATAGAAACGTGTAAAAATAAGGGATACTAGTAAAGCATAAAATATTTCATTATTTTTACTGGTTTCAAACATTTTTCTGACGGAGGTTTGTTTTAAAACTTAAGATACTGTAGAGTAAGTTTTGTTTTGTAAATTCTACAGGGTCATAATCTCTTGCTCTGTGACACAGCTTTGTTCTTTTAAATGTTTTAGGTATTTTTCACCATGTTCCAAACCCTCATTAATAGATATTTTCTCACGTCGGTGTCGGAATCGTTTTCTTGCCGTGGCGACTTCAAAACAGAGCCAATGATTTCATCATCGGTTATATGATATGCCGGTGTTGACTCGTCTGAACACATCATGCATACTAAAAACTTCTTCTGGACTAAGATCTTTTTTCTGCCACTAACACAGAATCATTATTATTCGGTAATTATGACGTCATTATTGGATAAATATTTTTTCTTCGGTGTTTCATTCTCCATTCTGCGGTTTCTGGAACCTATAAATTCAATGTTTAGATTTTGAGAGCCAGTGCGGATTTCAGGTCGGCGGATTTTTGGTATTTGACTGTATTTCCTAAAATCTGTGAAACTAATTGTTGAATCGCAAAAGAATTCATTAGTATTATCACATCTGTGAGTAAGTAAATAATACTTTTTAAATGGTCCTATTTATGTTAATATATTGCTACCCGAAATATGAATTTTTTCGTTACTTAACAAGTTAGCGTAACCGGTAAAACTGCATATTATGGGCCAGTTTGGCGCTTTTCGAAAAGTCGCCAAATCGGTTATTTTTGCGAGTTTTAGAAAATCACTAACTCATATCGCCATATTAGATGGTTGCGAATTTGAATGAATCTTGTAAATATGCAAAAAATGGATCATGTAAACATGCAAAAATATCTAAAACGGAAGTTCAAGAAAAAAGATAAAGTACATTTGAAAGTTAATAACTATGTATTTTATGGCATCAACAATATTAAAACTTTTTATAATATATACCAATTTTAAGATAGTAGCAAAATGGAGTAAAACGTTTTAGCACGAAATTTAAGAAATGCTTAAATGCTATGAACTGTAACCTTAAATCCTAAGGATTTTCATAAACGCCAAAAAGTTACCAGATTTGGCGCGATTTCGCTTCATTTGGAGACTGGCCCGTAATCTGCAGTCTACCCGCTTAACCACCATGACCAAATTTTTGCAGACGAAACAAAAATACTGTCACATATAATTTCAAAATATTTTTAATTGCATACGTCTCTTATTACTATATGTTGTTATCGCATAATTATTAAAATAGATTTAATATATTTTAATCTGCCCCAAATATCAATCGGTAAACTTATTTACAAGCAGTCTTTTAATTTTTTTGCTTTCCTTTGCCCTCTGCCCTTTCCATTTTGGTAGAAAGATTGTGGAGATCGCTGTTTTAAAAATAGATTCAAAGCAATTATTCTTATTGGTGATTTTGAGACAAACTGCTATATTCCTGCAGGAATTTAACTGCAGTTACTTCCATTACCGACATTTTCCCCGAGAACATGATTTAAGATTAATTTTATCATGAATTAAGTGTAAAAAACTCAGGAAATACAATAAAATAAACTCGTACGAAAATGACAGCATTCTTCGCTGAAACTGAAGAATTACTTGCACAGAGTTGTGTGGTTTCGGTATGTGCATGGTTGCCAGAATTGGGCGCATCCTCAGAATTAACGGTGTCTAAGGTGGTTATACTAATACGCTAAAGTACCATTTTTTCTCCCCCCCTCCCTAAGTTTATGACATCATAAATTTACACGGTAAATTATTTAACATAAAACTCATATTTCATGTCTGTGCTCGAAGTACATACAGCTCTCTAAAATATGCATTTATAATTTTGAACAAATGTTTAAGTAATGCAGTATAAGCTCCCGAAATCTGTGTGTTCAAAAACGTGCGTCATACTCTCGAATACTCTTTATTTTAAGGCGCAGGTAAAATGGGTTGGGTTGGGTTGGGTTGGGTTGGGTTATTCAATTATGGCAAAGCACACGAGGGCTATCTGCCTAAAGGGAGGGATGCCTTCGTGGAGGACTTTCTAAGGGAAACTGGCTCGTATACACGTTACACATGGGGAAAACCACGAAAACGCACATGCAGCCAGCCCGTTCGCGGGATTCGAACCTCTGACCGAACTACCAGTGTTCAGCGTCTTTACCGCTCGGCCGCTGGTGGGCCGCAGGTAAAATGGAAGGCTAAGTCAAAGGAACAGAAACACAAAGGTGATTTTTACTCTCCTTATAGCATGGCTTGATAATTTTTTTAGGTAAAACCTGCAGAAACTTCGTCGAATATTATAAAAAATTCGAAAACCGTTTCGGTGGAAAACATTCATAAATTTCGTTATATCCGATTTTCATGGGTTTGGGCATTCGTTGTAGCCGATTTCCTGGGTTTGGGTGTTCGCAAATTAAGATCGGTAAAGTGCAGAATCGCCCAATTCTTCGGCGCGTTTTAAATACTTTTACAAACGCAAGAAGAACTGGATTTTTGTCAATTTCTTTTGACCTTTTTAAGTGAAAATAGATGGATTTGTGCGTGGATAACAATCTTAAAAACGCGCCAAGCAGTCGTTGATTCTGCACTTTCCTCAATAAGATGAAGTATGTTTGAAACTGGACAAGACCACGAAGATTCTTCCTTATATTCGAGAGTTTTGTTATAAACCGAGTTCGCTACAGTGGGCTACGGACTGCAAATGGAATCTAAACAAAATGGCTGTTACATCAACTGGCGAAATCGTAATTTACGATTTGTAAACAAACATTGCAGGTTTGGTTCCTTTGGTTCCTTGAGGTTTAAAGAAAAAACTAGATGATATTTCTTAACCTAATATGTCAAATAATCATACATTCTATCGGAAAATTTTGGTACATAATTGTACAAAATTTGGTACATAATAAAACTTGGCTTTAGTGTAGAATTGGGTGGCTCTTCGATTAGGGACAAATGTTGTTAGTTTTGGCGATGAAACCCCATTTCTGGCTATCCTGATAGTTTTAACTTTGTTTTAGCTTCCAGATTTAAGTGAAAATAAATCGATGTGTGCATGAACAAAGTTAAGGCAGTGCGCAATGCCTAGATTGCGCAATTCTGGGATTTTTTTAAGTGAAAATAGATCGATGGATACCGAGTTTGTGCAATTATTTGCCTTCTTATTTTGGTTTTGTGTACCGGTGATCTTGAAATAGTGCTTACCGGAGCCGATGTAGGCGTCAAAAAAGAATCGCCAAAAAACCAAGAGGCACCCAAATGTAAGCTTTACCCTAAATGACTAATATCAACTGGCGAAATCATAATTTACGATGTGCTATGATTTGTAAACAAACGTTGCAGGTTTGAAGAAAGGTTGGTTCCTTGAGATTTAAAGAAAAAAATGGTATGATATTTTAATCAAATAATCATACATTCTGTCGGAAAATTTTGGTACACAATTGTACAAAATTTGATACATAGTAAAACTTTACTCTAAACTCAATTATTAAGATTTTTTTTCCAATAGGCAGACATTTGCTTGGTAAGATTTGTCGAAAATACCCAAATCCATGCTTCATTTAGCCATCTGATTATCAAGAGCGTTACCCAAAATGGCACCACAAGGTTAAATTAATAATTTTTCTGCAAGCACTGCCTTAGACATCTGTTAACATACATGCTTTATAGAAGATTCAATCTGGGCTGAACGATGCAGCAGCCGGTAACGCTAGCTAGTTACATGCTACCAAAAGGCGGCAGAATTAAGTTCATAGGTACGGTGTCTCACAAAAATGATGGGACACTTGTGCTTTACACGAGGAAACCGTGGTAAAATAAATTACAAAAACATTTAAAAATTTTTTGTGGGTGTGTTTCATACTTAAATTTAGTAACAATTATTACATAACATACATTTTCTCAAAATATTAAAATATTAATTTAATAAAAATACAATTGTTTAGAACGGAGCAAAAAATGGCTCACGTAAGTGATGGAACACTTGCTTTTCCACCAAATATTTATCCAAAAATTTTACTTTTTAAAAGGTTTTAATATTTTATTGGATTTCCTTTTACTTTTAAAACATGATTTAATCTTCTTGGGATGGATTCGAATAATGTTTTTGTGATTTCTGGAGTGATTTTACCCCATTCTTCTTGAAGCACCGATTTTAATTGTTGTTTTGAAGAAATGGTGTGTTTGCGAATTCTTAATTCCAATTCCTGCCAAATATTCTCTATGGGATTTAAGTCTGGAGATTGCGGTGGTGTTTTTATTATTTCGGGACAGTTATACAGCAGCCAGAGTCTAACGTTCAAAGCAGTGTGCTTGGAGTCATTGTCCTGGTAGAATTTAAAATCGTTATGAAGGTTCAATTTTCGTGCTGAAGATTTCAAATTTTCATTTAATATGCCAATATACTTGTACTGATCCATTATACTGTCAATAAAAACTAGATTACCAACTCCAGCGGACGACATACACCCCCATACCATAACTCCTCCTCCACCCTGTTTTACTGCTGGCGCCAAGTTCTGTTTGCGAAATTTTTCCCTGGGTTTTCTCCACACCAAGATTCTACCGTCAGAACCAAATATATTATATTTAATCTCATCAGCAAATGTAACTTCATTCCACTAATCAGAATTCTTATTTATGTTGGATTTTGCGAAAACCAGTCTGAGTTTTCTATTCCTCTCACTTACGAAGAATTTTTTTCCTGGCTGCTCTACCGTGATATTCAGTAGATCGAATTACTCTTCTAATAGTCTCAGAATTAAAAATTACTCCATATAATGCTTGTAAATCAGCAGCAACTTTAGGAGCACTCATTCTTGATTTTTTTTTTAATATTTCGAACGATAATTCACTTTATTTCGTTGGATAGCTTTGATGGTCGGCCAGGTCTTCTTTTATCCTGAATCATATGATTCTTTTTATATCGTTTAATGATATTGAAAACTGTTGAATGACTCAAGTTAACTGTTTCGGCAGTTTCTTTAATAGATTTTCCACGTTCAATATGCAAATTAATAACTAATTTTGGAATTTCAGGCAAAGTTCCTTTTCGTTTAGCATTCATGGCTGCACGGAGCTAAACAATTCCAAACAAACTGGAAAGAAATAATGCAGACGATTTTATAAATTATTGTCAATTGCTTTTGAGTAAAAATAAAAAATCCAAAAAATATTTTTAGACGATTTTTGTTGCATAGTCTAATGGTGTCCCATCACTTATGTGAGCCATTTTTTGCTCCATTCTAAACAATTGTATTTTTATTAAATTAATATTTTAATATTCTGAGAAAATGTATGTTATGTAATAATTGTTACTAAATTTAAGTATGAAACACACCCACGAAAAAGTTTACATGTTTTTTTAATTTATTTTATTACGGTTTCCTTTTGTAAAGCACAAGTGTCGTCCCATCACTTTTGTGAGACACTGTAGATTAGCATCCCGATGAAATTTGTAACCAACAGATAATTGCAGTTTGGTTATGCATTAGTTTTAACATGTAGTGAAAGTCTTAATCTTGAAAAGAAATCAGTTCTTACCGATATGTTCAAGAGTTTAAGTTCAATAACGTCGTCATCCTCGTCAGGATCCTCGCAGTATCTAGGAGCACATTCGCACCACTTTATGAACTCATCGTCTTTTAACAGAGAACACTTCTTTTTGTACTTTTCGTCAGAGCACATTCTCGATAACTGGACTCTAAAAACAGAAATAAATAGGAGCATTTGTCACGAATAAACAATATCAGCACAATACAACCTACTTGTATTATATCTGCACTGCATCTGCTCTACACAAAGCGTAGAATTAATCTGCATCTATCTACGTTGCACTACTTAACCTGTATAATCTAAAAACCTTGCATAGAAATACTTGGCAACATGCTTGGTATCATAACACTGCACATATTGTTGTACAGTGATTCATTCGGTTTGTGTAATAATGTGCAATATAATATCTGATGTCTAATATAGTATTACAAGCATCGTGTAAGTGATTCTGCACTGTGTATATATTCTGTAAGCATTGTGTATATAAAAGCATTGTGTATATATTCTAATTCTATAAGCATTGTGTACCTAATACAATATCTGATAAGCACTGTACACAGTGCAGTAAAGAGTCTCATCTGCAATTATTGATCGCAATGTATACATTAACCGCATTATATAACCTGTTTGTATTGTACCTGTCATGTACATAATGTATAAGCAGATTGTATTTATCTGCACTGTATCCGCATTACATGTTTAATCCAATAGCTCTGCATAGAATTATGGCTTGGCAACATCACAGAACGCAAACTGCATAGTACTGCGTTTAAAAACTGTGTTGTATTTTGTTGCACAGTGTTTTAGTCTGTTTGTATAATTGTGGCAATCTAATATCTAATAACTAATACTCTACAAGCATAGTGTATCTGAATTCGCATTGTGTATCTATTCGCATTGTGCATCTACAGTGGCACAAACAATTGAGGATACACCTTACTTTTACTTGATAAATCCAACTTTCAATCGAAATAACACATTAACTAGAAGTGCAAACGTACTTTTATTCTTAGACCTAACAAAAGGTTTAATTAGCAGTAAAAATAAAGAAAAATCAACGACAAAATTCTAAAATAAAAATTTTCAGAGGCATTTCAAATAAACACAAGCAGATTTTTACCTCAAAAAATTGAAGATACACCCATGAAATTTTTGTTCAACTACCACTAGATTTTTTTTTCTGCTTCCTACTATCATAATCTAAGTTTGGGCAATTTTATCTTAAACTTTTTCGACTGCTATTTTTGTCTTTTCAAGTTGGTTATGTGAATTTCAACTCGCAATTTTAAATGGAAAATGGCTCTTCGGAGAGAGATCAGTATTGATGTAAGAAAATTTATATTAAGGTTATTTAAGAAAGGAAAATCGTATCGTGAAATAGCTGAAATTGTCTATAGAAGCTACTCGTGTGTACAAAAAATCATCGGAAGATTTAAAAGCGACGGATTAAGTGAAAATAAAAGTGGAAGAGGAAGGAAAAGTATTCTGAGTGACGTAGGCAAAATGAAAATTTTCAAAGATATCAAGATGGATCCTAAACTAAGTGCAGTCAAACTAGCTGCATAAACTTCTCGAATAATGTGCAGAAGTGTTGAAACTGTGAGAAATGTGATTAGACATGCTGGATATAGCAGTCGAGTAGCTAGAAAGAAACAATTTATAAGCTTACAAAATCAGAAAAAGCGTTTGGAGTTTGCAAAAACTCATCAATTGGAGACGGATAACTTTTGGAAGAAAGTTATATATAATGATGACAGTAAATTCAACATTTTTGGAAGTGATGGGCGTCGCACCGTTTGGAAAAAGCCGAACACCGCTTTGGATCCAAAATATTTACGCCCTACAGTTAAACACGGTGGTTGCTCCGTCATGGTTCGGGGTTGTATGGCTTCAAATGGGGTAGGAAATTTAGTTTTTATAGATGGCATAATGGATCATAAGCTTTATATAGATATATTCCACAGCAATCTTAAAGAAAGTGCAAAAAAAATTGGGTTTAGATGGAAATTTTATATTCCAGAACGACAACGACCCCAAACACACGAGACATAATGTCAAAATGTGGTGTCTTTTTCATTGTAAAGAACAATTGAAAACACCACCACAGTGACCTGACATCAATGTCATAGAAAATTTGTGGGCCACACTCGAAACGGCGGTCCAAAAACACCAAATTAGGAACAAAACCCATTTAAAGCAAGTGTTACAAGAGGAATGGGATAAAATATCTTCAGATACCACCAAAAAATTGGTGGAATCGGTACCAAGACATTTGGAGGACATCATAAAAGCCAAAGGACATGCAACCAAATATTGACACTGTCTTTGTATGTGATATATCCCAAAAATTTCATTGGTGTATCCTTAATTTTTTGAGGTAAAGATCTGCCTATGTTTATTTCAAATACTAGTGAAATTTTTAATTTTAGATTTTTTTTTGTTGATTTTCGTTATTTTTACTCTAAATTAAGCCTTTTGTTACGTGTGAAAATAAAAACACGTATTCTCTTCTAGTTAATGTGTTATTTCTATTGAAGTTGGATTTATCAAGTGAAAGTAAGGTGTATCCTCAATTGTTTGAGCGACTGTAGGAGTTTGGGTAAACCTACTCGATGAGATTGTACTACGCACAACTTGTTAGTTGGTTTCGTCTCCTTTCATTTCTCAGCGTTTGCAAGTTTCTAGGTAATTCGTATGTAAATAGAGTTAAATGCATAATAAGCAACAATTGTATGAATTAAAAATATTTAAATACCATGATAATGTAATTAAAACAATGATAATTATTGCGATAAAATTTATTTTACTATTTGAATGCCGTGGCAACTCACCCCATTGGCTAGTACAGTTACGCAAGCAACCAATAAACTATTGGCGACAAACAGACACTTAAACCGCATATAATAAAGATAAAGAAAAATATCTCTTAAATATACAATAGATAAACCGAATTATTAAACTAAATCAACTTAATACGACAGGATAATTGGACAGGATTGTACGACATAATACGACAGGATATATTACAGTCATGTAAAGAATATAATTACGTATTGACGACAAAACGATTCTCATGTATAGTCTAGTCCAGAAAATATTTGTTGACGAAGCTCGTAAGAAAAAGTACGCCTACCGTACATTTCTGTATGTAAGCCGAAACATCTTAGCAAATATTTTGTTGCTAAGTTGGAGGCTTAGACGAATTCAAATTATCTTACGAAGAACTGGATCGCAAAAAAAAATTGAATGGCTGTGGAAAATAAGGTTTCTATTTTGTTTGTCACAGACATTAATGAAATTTTTAATATCAATCAGGTCTTGTCTCGAAATATTTTAGCAATATTCGATAGTTTTTCTCTGCAACCTCAGTATGAATGGCATCTCCTATTACTGTTATCACCATCAGCATCCGCTTTACAGGTAGCACTTTCTTCAATTCCGCCAAAGTCCTTGCTGATACAACATTTCCAGGACAATCGGGAAGTCATTTCTGGCCTACGTTGCGAATGGATGAAAATCTTGCGTTCACTTTCAGCTCGTTTAATAACGATCAGCAGCTTTTAGCAATAAATAACTAGATTTATAGAACATTATTTATATAGCATTTATTATTATTATTTATATTCATTAAGTTCATCTTATATATGGATTTCAATTTTGGCGGAATTTTAACAGCAAAATCTGAATCTCGTACACGAGATTCTCTCAGCTAACATAAGAATCGGCTTATATGAATAGGTTTACGGTGTTGCAATTGGATCCGTGAAGGTACTTACGTACAAACCCGTCTACCATTTTTGCCTATTAAAGAAAAGTCGCCAAACTACGTGATTTTTCGTCAAAAATGGAAACGTCTTCTTCAAACACGCTGGGTTTGGTGTAACTTTCATTACTAGTTATTATTCTTGAGGCTTGTGCGAAGCGAGTGTCAATTCGAAAGGGAACGTGTTTCGAGGGTTTGGCGCGATTGGCGCCTTCTCTTGTGGTCGACAGGATTTTCCGTAAGTACCTGCTGAAGTGACTGTTTCGTGGGCAATACAATAGTCATTTCGTTAACAGTAACAGGTAATTGACTCGATATGAGACCGGTGTGTTACTAGTAATGAAATGTAATTCTCCTAAATGATATTACTTAACAGTTATTTTCGGAAAGCCTGCCCAAAGTATTTACAATAGCATAAAAAATAAAATCTGAAATCTTTCAGATTTTAAATTGCGTCCAAAGGGACGTTTTTTAGCGTTTTGTGTGTTACGTTTATTTATTAAATATCATGTTCTTCGCACTTAAGCCATAAAATTCAGTTCAACAGCAATATCGCAAAATAATTTTAAACTGAGCATATATTTAGAATTTCCAATGCACAGTTCCGCTCGCTGGAGATAAAAAAAGGGTTTTTTCCTTCGCGTAGTGCATTGCCACTGCTTACTTCTAAATCGCTTGAGTTTGTTCATCAAAAATTCGTTAAAGTTTTACAAAATATGAAACAGATAATAAAGCAAATTCCAAAATCCAAATTTGGGCTTCCGGGTGGAAAGGTACGTTATTCAAAATTGGATGGCTCTAGGATGGTTTTATCCCAGTGCGAGAAATATGCATACATTTATGCAGATTCTTCATTATTCAATTTCTTTCAATATTATAATGTTTGGTGGCAACGATTTGAAAAGTGAATCGGACATTTATACAGAATCAACGCAAAATACCAAAACGAAACCAATAGTCCTTCAGGGACAAGAGCCCCTTTGGACTAACAATACATAAACAAATACTTTGCAGAAATACTTACTTACCCGTGTAAAGTACATATGGTCATTGAAGGAAGTTCTACCACCTCGGGAGACGATACTTGGACGTCTATGACCGTCTCATATTCCCAGTAGATGTATAAGAAGATCAAAGATTGATAAATAAACCCGATCAGACATAATATGAAGACTAAAGCTCGCAATACCTTTTTGGGGATGTTCCCGGCCGTTGCTATTTGAGGTATGCCAGTTAGCATAGAGTTCTGCAGCACAGATGATACATAATTTGTAAAGTCTTCCTTCTGCTTTCTCACCATTTTTTTATTATTATTCCAGACAGATAAAAAGGACCTTGAAGTACCTTAACCGGAAGAAAAACTTACTTATCGGTATATTTGTCACCGTTATTAACAAACGAGTCGGATTTATTTAGAATTCAAAACAGGAAATTCTGCTTTGATTTTGAAGAAATCTAATTGATTTCAGATTTGCCAGTATTGTTTAAAGTTTGAAAAATGTTCGTTTCTGTTTTCAAATCTTAGATAAATTACGAACGAATTTATCTACTAAGATAAATTCGTTTACGAATACGAAGACGCACAGCAGTTTAAGTAATCTACTATTCGATTACGAAGACACACAGCAGTTTAAGTAGAAACAGATCTCATTCGGTTGACTGTCTGATTCTTGAGTTGGTATTTGTTGAACAGCGTAGAATTTTGAAAATCAAACTTGTTTTCTTGAAGGCTTAGAATGTATTTTCCTTCAAAACTCATTTGTTTCGCTAATATTCCAAAAGCAATTTCTTCGAGATCTGAAGCTTTCGTTTCATGGGATTAGGAAAGAGAAATTACGCTTTTGCTTATCTTCAGAAGTTGTTAACTAAAATGTTAAGTTACGTACACCATCAAATGAAGGAAAAATTGTTGCTTTATTTTCTTCAGAAACTAATACAAGTTGATGGGCTTGAGTGATCGAGTCTGTTTTTGACTCATGTCTAATGCTGTTATGTTTAAGCCTTCAAGCAAACCTTATATTTAGATTGCATTGTCGGGTAACAGTTAATTTATTAGAAGTTCTTAAATAGCCACTTTTAAACAACACATTCTATTGATTTATAATTTCCAAACATTTACTTACATCGCGTTTGTAAAGTTAGGTTTGCTTTGGTACAATTTTTCTAAAGGTTACGACGCGCAATTCTCCAACTGGTGCGCACGAGTATTTGCTTATTAAAGTAAATATCATTTCTAAGACTCAAACATAATTCTGTGCAAGCAGTTGCGACATCCGCTTCACAAATTTACGAGTCAAAGGCATGCAAATGAATAATTTTAGGTCAGATTTATTTTCCCGGATTTAGACAAATAAATGCTGCAGAGCAGAGAAATAAAAAAAATTTATTGTTTTTCTGTCAGCTAGCTCATTAATCACGCCATAAATTTTATTTTCAGCTTCGTTTGACACAGATTTTAATTTCTTTTCGATAATGGTTTTCGGATATTTCTGCTGCATTCGCTTATTTCCCACGCAGTTCTTCAGGTAAATAACAAAGGTGGTTGAAAATATTTTTAAATAGATTTTAATTTTAGATCACTATTTCTCTATAATCTTACTTCTTAATCTCTTATCTGTGTAATCTTATAAATTTAGGCTTGCCTTTAACGTGGTGATAGTGTGTGATCACTAACGACCTTTTTCACAATACTAAAAAATCTGACGTGTACCCTACATAACTTCCTTGTATAGAATATTTAATTATACGCAATTTTCCTGCATTTCATTCTAACATATTGAATCGACAGTTAACGAATTTTGAATGAAATCTACTTCGTCCATAGCGCATAAACCACAATAGAATAAATGCGCTCTTTAAAGTTCATTATATTTATTTACTATAGCCTCACTTTGGCGCTAGGTTCACTTAACAGAGTTACATCTCATTCATGAGCAAAAATTGTAGCATCTGAAGAATTACCACAAGTTTTATTCAAATACTATAATAAATCTAAAACGATGTATAAAAGAAATTAAGCAAATAAAAAAGGAACAGTTTTTCACAGACGACTCAGCCTTATTTTCTGCCACAATGTCTTCTTGCTTTCTTTTTTCTCACGATGTTCTCAATGACGACCTTTTCTTCTTTCGTACTTTCTCCGAAGCGATATTTTTGCCGGGATGTTTTTAGGCGAATACCATTCTACAGCAGTGATAACAGAGATTTTGAGTTCATCTCAGTTTATGTGTAAAACTGGCACAAACACAAATCTTTAGTGTACCTCTAATAAAAAGCCCCAGAATGCTAGATTTCGTAACCACCTGTATTATCCAGTAACCAAGGAGGCTCATTATGAAGAAAGTTTTAAAATATTCTAAATAAAAGACCATATACAGCATTCAAGCGGGCATATTTCCTTTGCACAGACATTTCGTTTGCTTGAACTGATACCACCATGTATCAGTGTGCGTAGTTAATGGCGGATAGTTTCCTCAACATGTTGTTGTTGTTGCTTATGCTAACTTGTCTAGCGTATACTCAGCCCAAGTTCACGAAATTCCTTGTGGAAAGAAGCGCAAGATTACGCCTGTCGTTGGCAATAGCCTTGAGCACCTTACAGGTGACAGAGTGACTTGGCTCAGTTCCGCCCCCAATTTTGAAGGAAAGCACCCCGGGAGGGGAAGGCTTCTTCTTTGCCCTTCCACCAAATCACACGAGAGGACTTTCAGCTTTCCGAATATTTAGAGTGTCGCATCGACACTATACATTTACAAACATCCATGTCTTCTCCGGGATTCGAGCCCAGGCCCTACGGTACGGCAGTCAGCGACGCTAACCACTATATCGCATGGCCGGCGTTTCCTCAGCATAGAACTAACGTCGAAAAGGATAGCCATTGAAATTACAAAAGGTCTTCTGCATAGTTACTGCGCCAATCAGCGGCCGAGCGGTAAAACAGCTAAACACAGGTAGTTTGGTCGGAGACTCGACTTCCGGAGAACGGGCTGTTTGCATGAGCGTTTTCGTAGTTTTTGCTATGTGTAACATGTTTACGAGCCAGTTTTCCCTTAGAAAATCCTGCACGAAAACATCCCTTCCCTTAGGTAAATAGCCCTCCAGTGTTTGCCGTGTTTAAATAAATGAATCCACATGCATTGTTATTGTTCTGTACGATGAAAACTGTTTTTCACGTAACTGCGATGGCATTTTAAAAGTCACCGATTTCGCTTTTGAGCTATTATGCGTCAGTATGTGATTTATACGCAAAGAAATAAGCTAGACGTTTATCTAAAATCAGGTTTGTAGTAACACCGTAAATAGTACCCAGTTAATGTGAAGAATTTATTTTATATCGAATAAAGTGTAGTGTTAAACTGAATAAAACACGTGTGCTTCATACGCAAAGAAATATGCTAGATGTTCGTCTAAAATCAGGTTATTAGTAGCACCGTAAAAAGTACCTAGTTAGAGTGAATATTTTTATTTTATTTCGAATAAAATAGTGTTAAGCTAAATAATTTTATTAGCATGTTCGCAAAATTCATATTTTTTTATCCATAAATAGATGGTAAGAAATCGGAATCATGTTGGGTACAAACACCACAAAAGATATTTGGGTAAACAACCCTTCTTTTTTCAAGCTGTCAGAAAGTAGTTTAAATTTTCTCGCAGGCTTCTAAAATGCAGTGATGTCACTTTAAATTTAGGTTGTTTTCTTTCTATCCCTAATGAAGTAGTTAAATACACTCATGTCCATAAATTAAGGATAATTCGGAGTCACGCGGAAATCGAACTCTAAAATAAATATATCACCTGTAAAATCACTACACACATCTTCAAGAATCATATGCAAATTTCAGGAAGTAACCAGATGACACCGATGGTACGTCACAATGACGAGAGTGTAAGAGTGATATATAAGGAACACAGGCAAAGAAGTAAAATAGTTCGCTAGCGCTTTATAAGCATTTCAGTGCGATAACCGAATAGTTATGACACAAAGGACGCATTTGGATAACTTTTTACGTGATAGAATTATTGACCGTCTTGAATGTGGGCGTACACAACTGGAAGTATCAGACGAACTTGGAATTGCCCAGAGTGTCATCTCCAGGCTTTGGCAACGATTCCAAGATGATGGTAATGTGAGTAGACGTTACAGCACAGGTCGCCCCAGAGTTACAACGCCGAATGAGGACTGGTATGTGGCAGTTACTGCCAAAAGAAACGAGCGAAGCACAGCCTCAGACCTGTCTCCTCAGCTCTCAACCACTGGTAGCACAATTTCGAGGCAGGCCGTGTACAGACACTTAGGGCAGATGGGTATATGCTCGTAGACCTGTCAGATGCGTTCCCCTTACTGTAACTGACTGTCGCCTGCGGTTAGCCTGGAGTATACAGTATGCAGTACGGACACCGCAACGGTGGGCTCGTGTGATGTTTTCCGACGAGTCCAGGTTTAGCTTGCAGGCTGATTCTCGCCGGACTTTCATATGGAGAGGTCCAGGTACCCGTTACCACCAAGAAAACATCATTGAAGGATACCGTTACTGTGGTGTAGGAGTGTTCGTTTGGGGGTGGAATTATTCTGGGTTCCAGAACCGACCTGCATGTTCAAATTAGAACCGTGACAAGCCAAATCTATAGGAACATTCATTACAACATTTATGAACATTCAACATATCATTCTGGAACAATATGTACGTTTGGGCGCAATGGGCGCACAATTTGTGTTTATGGATGACAACGCCCGTCCTCACCGTGCAAACATCCTGAGCGAATGCCTTCAATCGGAAGATATCACCCGTATGAACTGGCCAGCATTCTCACCGGACTCGAAACCAGTAGCGGACGTATGGGACATGCTTGGCCGACGAGTTGCAGCTCGTCAATCTCCTCCTACATGTCTACCGGAACTGCGGAGAGCATTGCTTTTTGAGTGGTGTAATATCCCCCAAGATCGGATCGATAATTTGATACTCGGCGTGCCTAGGCGTTGTGCGGACTGTATTGCATCGTCAGGGAGACATACAAAGTATTAACAATCATACCAACCATGTAATATTGGTTTTTTATAAATAGGTTTTTTTGTAATTTGCTCCAGGGAGAAAAAATCGCTAATTTTTGTAATAATATCAAACATACAGCATCTGTTTTTGTTCTTTAGCTTTTGTTTAAAAAATAAGGTTTGCAATCAAGTCAAATTTGTTTCGCTTCTGACTCTTCCTTTGCCTGATTTTGCATTATCCTTAATTTATGGACATGAGTGTAAATAATAGTAGTAACAAAAATTGTAATAACAACAGTAGTTTTTATAACACACAAAATATTTTAAATATTATATTAATGCTTCAAAAAGTTCATTCTGCACACGCAAATTTTTTAAAAAAATTAAACGTGAAATAGTAATTATTAAAAACATTTCATTTGAATCCTACGTAATTAAATATAAATTTCGATGATTCGATATATTCATTAAACAATCATCTCACAATTAAACGCTGATTAATGCAGTAATGTAAAAAATTAGTTTTCGTTTACATACGCCCATATACTAGCAGACAATTACGAAGACAATGTCACTCTAATTGTAGTTTTACTAAAACACATAGTTAATGACCGTCAAACGTGAATTCGGTGAGTCATTTCAGTGCCCTCTCCCGTTATAGGATTCCGTTTCACATATATTTTAGCAGCTTTCTTTAAACGCGTAGAATCCGCGTCTATAACGGACATTTTTATTCCTTCGGACATGTCATGGGCATCCATCACTCTCTTGGAATTGAGAAAGCCACCGATTTGAGTCACTTGCCCCGTAATGGGATTGCGAATGAATTTTCTTGGTGTTGTTTCAAGTTCGGCATTGGAGTTTTCAGTATTTACCTGTTTGGAGGTTATGACCGATTCGCGAGGACTTACTCGGACAATTTCGCGTACACTGGATGTCTTTTTCCTTATTGGTGCGCCTCTGTTCTTGGATGAATCACGGTTGGCAAGAAATTCCCCATCAGCAGATGAACGGGGTTTCCGCCCAACAAAACTTCCAGTTACTTTAGGAGATACCTGAGAAGATCGAACATTTTTTAACGAGACACGCTTTGAAGAAGATGTCGGACTTAAATCAGAACCAGATTTAAGACTGTTAGATATTCCAGTTGATTTGGGGGATACTTGGGAAGATGGAATTGGTTCCGAAGAGTCACATCTTGAAGCAGTTTCCGAGTTCCTACTTGAAGGAGGTCTCCAGTCACTGTGTTTTCCTTCTGATTTGAGAGATATTTCCGAAGACGGAATGGAATTCGGCGAGTCGCATTTTGAAGTAGATTCTGGATTGTTTTCGGAACTGGGTTTCCAGTCACCACATTTGTCAGCGTCTTCCAGAGATATTTGAGAAGATCGAATATGTTCGGGTGTTGTTAAACAAGATGATGTCTCTTCGGCAGAATTTTCGAGACTCAGCTCCTCGGACTGAATACTTTCAGCACTTTTTATGACACCTGAACGGCCCACGAAAGCATCTCCTCTGACGCCAACTTGCAGATCTGAAGTAGAGTTATTACGTCCAACTGTTCCAGGGTCAAGCCCACACAGTTTTTCTTCGGAAGTGTCTTCCTTAGAAGAAAGAAAATCCTTATACTTATCCAATATACTTCTGCTTCTTTCATTTATCATGGAGGTAGCAGATTTATTCAAAGACTCGAAGAAGGCTTTCTGACGAGTTTTTAAACCAAAAAGGTCACTCGAGTCTCCTCCTGGAGGCTTCAGAATTCTAGTACTTGGAAGACCAGCTCTTAATCCTATTATAAATTTGTCGGAAGCCATGAATTTCAAGAATTATAAATATTAATAGAATAATTTATCATACTGGTTTCGCTTGAAAAATATTTAAACACTCAAAGTAATTAATAAACACTTTGATTCACGAGATCTGAAGTTATGCTTCTGGCATTTCTTGAGCGTGATATTGATTTTGAGCTCAATCGTTGGTGAAAATGAAGAACAAAATTTTAAAATTTCCTAATATATCTGCTTTTTCGTAATGGCACTGCATAAAATAAACTTGTGTAATTTTTTCTCCCTTGTTTCTTATATTTAATTTAACTAGAGCTAAAATATGTATTTAAACTTGCAGAAATATGTATAATTTATAAATTATTTCAGTCAATGTGAAATTACCCGTTTGTTTTTATTTAAATTTAGTTTTTAGTTTTTTAACAATAAATGAAGTGAATTAATTACTAAGCAAAATATCTTCAGTACTAGAACA
>KK120919.1:114645-140640 GCA_000611955.2 Stegodyphus mimosarum | reverse complement strand
ATCTGTGCTAAATGTACTATATTCAGCATGTAAATGGTAAGCTGTGTGGAGTAATTGTATCCTCTCAAGTTACCGACTAAAAATATTGTTGCGTTTTTCTCTTCTCACGTACGTTAAGGATTCGTGGATTTGGAATGATTAACGACGACACTTGAAGAAGTATGGAAACACACTTTATTAGCCAGTATTTTTAAGACACGTCCAAAATCACGTTTACAGTCGTCGAAGAACTACGACAAGCACGCTGAGACAATCAACGACACAGTCTTCAGGGTATCAGGCTATGACGGTGGAGACAGCTTCACGGCAAAGCACCAGAGTACAGCTCCCGACTCTGCTCGGTCGTTCTCGGAACTCTACGTACTTTCGAGACTCTTCACGCTACAACTCGCGATGCACTCGACGATACACTAAATGTACAGCTCCGACTCGGTTCGGTCCCGTAGCTCAATACACTCTAAAATGAAACTTGACGATGCACTAACTCGCGATACACTAAGAAACGCTCTCGATGCATTCGATGACCAGCTCGGCACTAGACCACGAGACACTCGCTCACTGACTGAATGTCAACTCGATGGACTCCGCAGTGATTGACTCTCCGCGTACCAGCAGGGTTTATATAGCTTTTGGCTTGAGTTCGAGAACATTCTTGGCTAAACCAGTAAGAATTCTTTCCAGAAAGTTCTTCATGCGTCTATTGCATATCGACAATTTTGTCGCCAAATGGGCGATTTCTTGCGAAATGTTGTAACCCTGCCTTCCCTAGCCATTTCCTGGCAACCCTAAACCAGTTTTGCGGGGAAGCGATCCCATCTTTCCCCAACATTTCGTAACAATATATTTTCTCTTAGTCTTTAAGGCAAATGACATAGTAATACTTTGTTTCCGTTCAGTCTTCATTAGATAATATTTACGCATTCTTATATAGTATATGAAATATATTCTCAGCAATATGAATAAGAATACATATACTATACATACATATACTATACATACATATACTATACATAAGAATTCATACATATACTATACATACATATACTATACATAAGAATTCATACATATACTATACATAAGAATTCATACATATACTATACATAAGAATTCATACATATACTATACATAAGAATTCATACATATACTATACATAAGAATACACACATATACTGTACATAAGAATACATATACTATATATTATACATATACTATATATATAAGAATACATATACTATATATATAAGAATACATATACTATATATATAAGAATACATATACTATATATATAAGAATACATATACTATATATATAAGAATACATATACTACATATATTCTGATATAGTATATGAAATATATTCTCAGCAATATGAAAACTGCATCCAAAAGCAATATTAGCAGACAGAAAGCCATACGGACTGAACGGATGCGAATACTGGTCCAACTATCAGCATTCAGTGGTCTTCATCATTCGGCCACTGGCCAACATTAAGGTACAAAATACATCTTGTAACATCTTCCAGCGTATTTTCAAATGTATAAACACAACAAAATTAATGCAGAGATAAATTAATGTGTGCATAACTATTAATATTAAAATATCTAACAAAATAAAGTGTGTGCAAAATACAGTTGATATAAATGAAAACAACCATAAAAACTGTCAGACAAAAAAAAAAGTTAATTAATGCAAACAGAAAATGACTGGTCAGGCAAACTTTTAAAGTAAAATGTTAAAACGTTTGCTCGAACGGTTTTTAAAGGGTAAAAAAATATAGACAAAATACAGTTTTAAATGCCAGTCAATTCTTAAATTCCATCCATTTATATTTTAAAAATGAAAAAGGATACTAAAAACGAACGCTAATCTGTTCTCAGTCACAAAATTAAAAAGAAAATCATTTTAATATAATGTGTTAGGTTAGGTTATTCAGTTATCGCAAAGCACACGAGGGCTATCTGTCTAAAGGGAGGGATGCCTTCGTAGAGGACTTTCTAAGGGAAACTGGCTCATATGCACGTTACACATGGGGAAAACCACGAAAACGCCCATGCAGCCAGCCCGTTCGCGGGATTCGAATGTGTTATAAAACTTATTATTCGGAAATACGTGAAATAACGAAAGAATATCTTATCAAAAAATAACTCTAAGCTCCAATTAACTCCAATAATGGTACTGATAATCGTAATGAAGACTTCCATCAAGAAATTTCAAGATAAAAATACCAGAAATAAACACCCATACGAAATCCATTGCGAAAATAATAAGAAAACAGGGACGAAAAAGAATGTTGCGTATGATAATAATATAAAAAAAAAATCTGAACGCTTTCAGATTTTTTATGTTTAGCTATATATAAACATATATAGCTAAACGTTTAGCTCTTAAAATTTCATAATAAAATATTCTAAACAGTTAAAAATTGAGATTTTCTTTAAACTGACAAAAATCGGTTAAACTGAATAGATATTTTCCCCTCTCTATCCAGAACAGCGATCAATGAAATTCTGTGATTAACAATTCTTTCATTATATCGAGATGTATGTATGATAAACTCACAAAAAAAAATTCCTTGAGCCTTAAATAAAAACAAAAAACGAATTTTGAAAAAACTGCTTTTAGTGTATTTTGAAAAGATGTGTGCCAGTAGTTCTGGGTCTATTTATCCTTGCGCTATGCAGTGCACGCGAAGATGGACAAACTTTCTCTTTTATTTCTACAGATGGTAGGACATACGAGAGCTGTTGGGGCACACGCTTTCATAGCGAACTTTTCAAAAGAATTTTCTCGTATGACTATTTCAGATGAAGAGTATTATGAAATTATGTATGCAGCTAATCTTTTAACTAGGATTGGAGCACTGAGCGAACTGCACTGTTCAACGACGATATGAACGCCTGTAAAATGCATCGCCTGTGGGTAATGTATATTACAGACGCTTTCACTTTTCTACACTTAATATGGAAGTCGTATGAACCTAAATTTTCGCAAATATATATATATATGTGTGTGTATATAATATTGTTGCGTGAGTAAGGGTTCGTAAAGGATTGAATGCACAAGTCGTTAAAAAGTTAATAAAATTTATTCTTTTCGCAAGAAATAAAGCAAAATGCTGAAATATTTCCTCAGAGGTATTCGTACAATATCACAATATCTCAAGCCGTTAAACAGAACTCAATTCAAAACAGAGAAAGTTAATTCAGTCTCATAGCGAAATCGCTACAATCAATAACAGCATTAAGTAAACAATACAGTTCGCTTAAAACAACAACTCAGCTGAGGTGTTTTAATTCGGCTTTATAAAGTTTTTTAATTATTAACGAGAACATTCTGGTAAAATCTATTTTCTGGATTTTTCTGGATGGCAACAGCAGTCACGAGATATTTATTAAATATTAAATGCACGCGCTCTTGTATTTTTACTTTTCTGACGTACGTTTCTCTTTAAAAAATCGTCCGCGTTGCACGGGAAAATAAAACAATTTTAATTACAGTTCCAAATAAATAGCTAAATAAATACGAAATCCATAAGAATGTACATATGTGTAGTAGATTGTTGGGTTCATACACACATTTTGTTTTTTGTCATTCAACATATAACGGCTCTAAACGTAACATATCATTCTTACACGCTTTTTCCTGTTGCCAAATTCCACAGTTCGATAAAACTCCGACTGGTAGGAAAATCGTGACTGCAGTACTGTCTAACGAAAGGCCGGGATATCCTCCCCACCGTAGTCACCTTGAAGATTTGTACCAGCTGCACCAGTCGAGTTCCTTCTTTGCGATCAGTACGCAGTACGCATGATCTGCATTTTCCGCAGCGGCTTTCAATCACCCTTTCAACGGGGCCATTCTCCACATACGCCGAGGCCTTACTTCCTTCTGTAGGAAGCACAAGACCTCCTTTCCTAATGACAACTAATTTGTGGATATTGCATACTTGATGATAGCTGGTATAGCTCCAGAAGATATTCCCTAGACCATCTCTTTCAAAATACATTAAAACAAATTTTGTTGCATCCCGTAATTTCGCATAAGTGTCGCGTTTTCGATGGCAACTTTGTCAGTTCTAACCAGTTAAAAATGACCTAGAGTCCAGGCGTCTTCGGTTATCAGTTCTTCCCTCATACACTAATGGCCTGCTGTTCAGGGCAGCTTCTACCCTTATGAATGCAATAGAGAATGCTTCCTCCTCCAGCAAAGAAATACTAAGCCATTTTCTAAGACATTTAGTTAACCTTTTTAAAGGCTCTCGCTAGTCTCTCCATGGAGCCGTCCGTGGCAGAATACATTTCCAATCAACGCTGTTTGCAGCATAAAAAGTTTAGATTGAATATATATTTCAAATGCTGGATAGTTCAAACTGCGTTCGACATCTAGGTTGCACAATACTGGAGGATGACGCATATGTCCTAATTTGCAGTGCATCTTTGTCAGGACTGAGTGTTCTGTGCATACTTTTGGCGAACATATTCGTGAAGTTGCCAAAGTCCTGATCTTCAACAGGGAGCTTTTCAGTAGAAGTGGTAGAAGAACTGCACTTAAGAAGGATTTAAAATCCTCTTTTATTAAACCACAATTATATACAGCCACTTCCCAACTCGTGAGGGATACAGAAAATAATGACCGCACTTGGGTCTAAATTGAACAATCAATTTATTTAAACTAAAATTAAATAGAAATTAAATCGTCGTTGCTCTCAGAGCTATAAACACGATGTTGGCCTCTATGCTAAACTATCCATGGTGCGTAGCAAGATTTAGCTAATGCTACCGCACTTAGATTACTTCAATAAGTATTAGAGTAACAGCGCTGAGGCTTAGAATTTAAATACTAGCTGGTCGGGCGAACGTCGAACAGAGCCGCAGTGATCTGAGACTAAAAGCTCTCTCACCCCGAGAAGTTCCTTGCTAACCTTTTAACAACAAAACTTGGCTCCACCTCAAATTAGCATAAAGCTGAAACGCGCGCTCATTCTAACGGGAAATTGAAATAAGAGCTCATAGGAAAGAGAAATTAACATAAAACTTTGTTAGTTTAAATTAAAACCTTACATCTTAACTAATAACTTGTAATGTTAATATGCGTACTACATGTGGAAGAATAAAACGCGACTCGATTCCACCATCGCATCGAGTTAATTCAGTAATGCTAGTTGGGACAGTGATGTAGATTGGAGCAGCTTATCCTCCTTTCCTAAAAATTATCCTCCTATCCATTTTGCGCTCACAAATTATTATGCGAATATCCATTTACAATTATTAAAGCCCGAGAAACGCCTGTTGGGGATGTTATCACCATGCGATGATTTGTAGGTACTTTATTTTTTACCACGATATTTTCGACGAGGATGTTTTTAAATTGCAATGTTTTTAAACCACTTTATTTTCGACTGAGATATTTTGTACCACGATGTTTTAGAACTGCGATGTTTTCTCTTTGTTTTATTTTCTCCCACAATGTTTTGTACCACGACGCCTTGTGTTGTTTAATCCGCGACGTTTTTGGCTGTAACCAACTTACTACATTTAAGTTCATCGTTACTTGGTTCAGTAAGCCAGATGTGTTGGCTTTTGTGTACGCTCAAGTGGGGTCGCCTGTAAACTTACATTGAGTGAATAAAGGGTTATTTATAGCCTTTTTTTAGACTTGTCACATTTAAGACCTGAGGAGCTAAGTCTCGTTAGTTTATGCTACTCAAGTCTTCTCAAGATGTTA
This sequence comes from Stegodyphus mimosarum, assembly GCA_000611955.2. Classification (NCBI taxonomy): domain Eukaryota; kingdom Metazoa; phylum Arthropoda; class Arachnida; order Araneae; family Eresidae; genus Stegodyphus; species Stegodyphus mimosarum. The sequence continues at coordinate 134,917 of KK120919.1, read as the reverse complement.
AAATGTAATTAAATGATAATGAATAATTTGACATAATTATTTGGTTATTATGCTAAAAATACAAAAATAATTTAAAGTGCTATATATTGTTACGGATTTTATACATATTTAGCTATTTATTTAGAACTGTAATTAAAATTGTTTTATTTTCCCGTGCGATGCAGCGCGTGACGCAATTTAAGAGAAACTACATCCGAAAAGGTAAAATACAAGAGCGCATGCATTTAATATTTAATAGATATCTCGCAATTGTACTGTTTTGCTATCCAGAAAAATCGAGAACATAGATATTTTACGGGAATGTTCTCATGCTTGATTAAGGGAAAGCCAAAAATCTTCAAAAAAAATATTGATTTGGGATTTTTGCATTTTCAAATTTTCTACACTTTGAGCTTTCTAAAAATACTATACTTTAATCTCTAGGAAAATTAGAAGTTTAAAATATCTAGTTTTATTTTGTCATCTAATGCTTTGATAAATGAGGAATTTTACATAAAAAAGCGTTTTTCTCCAAACGTGATTTTTTTTTATACTCTATGTACCTTTTCTCAGGAACTATTGCTCCCAGGTACCTAAAATTTTTATGGCTTATTTATTATATTTTCTAATATTTACTGAAATGAGCTTTTTGTGATAAATTAAGATAAAAAAATTTCATAAATTGTTTTGCGTGAGGAAAGTGCTAAATTTTACTATGCCTAATAAAGTAGTCTATAAATTAGTCTAAAATTCAAAATGTTTCAAAAGCTCGTTTCAGTATAATCAGATAGGTGTACATTAATTACACAAAAAATTTCAAGAGTATATCTACAGCAGATTTTGAGAACAGGTACATCGAAAATGGCCAGTTTAACATTGTCGGTATAGGGGTTTCCGACACCCCTTAAAAAGCTTACAAAAGCGGGATTAAAACATCTCAGTTCAGCTGTTTTAAGTGGACTGTAGTTGTTTACTTGTGTTGTCATTGACGTTAGCGCATTCGCTGCCAGATTGGATTAACTTTCTCTGTATTTTGAATTGAGTTGTATTCAACAGCTTTAAATATAAATACTATGAAATATTGTAATATTGTACGAATATCTTTGAGGAAATATTTCAGCATTTTATTTTATTTGTGAAAAGAATAAATTTTATTAACTTTTTAACGACTTGTGCATTCAATCCATGACGCACGTAACAATATTAATAAAATATTTATTAATTTCATGCAGATAAAGAAATGAAGTTATTCATAATCAGTTAAAATAACTATCTTTTTATCATGTGTTATTTAGCTAGACTTTGCTTAGTTAAGCTTCTCACAGATCTGTTATGCTTTCGTTTAGCTTTTCTCTGATTGGGTGTGAATAATGGAGGATCTTGGATTTGGTTATTCCTTTCACTGCATATTCGTTTGTTGCGGCGTAGAATCAGAGGGCTGTCCATTTCTTGAAAAGATGTTCCCGTTACGTTTTCCCGAACGTTTTTGCTTTTAGATTTCTTGTAACATCTGCGTTGCCGACTACGACTTCTACTTTGTCCTCGTTGCAAGCATAGTGTTTTCCGATCTGTTCTTCTAGAAGTTATTTCTCGTCTGCTCCGAGGCGTTATTGCAGTGAGTCTAGGAATCTGGTTCCGGCAGGGTGTCGTTGGCCTGGAAATTAAACTAGGTGACTTTTTGCTAATTTTCATAGTCACATAAACGTCAGTAGCTCTAGACAGGCAAAACTTGAGTTTTTTAAGAGTTCTTTGCATTAAAGGGGACAGGACGTTGCTTTGTTCAGGCTGCTGTTGCAAAAATGTGGATGTTGAAACGTCCTTATGATGGTCATCGTAGAAGTAGGAGATTAAATTCAGAAACTGCATCCATAAATTTATGATTATTGAAGTAAGATATTTTATCACCATTCGTACTTCTGAAAAAAAATGAGTTAATCAATAATCAGACATGAAATTTTTAATTTTTATTAGACATTTGCAATAGCAGATAGTTACTAGATAACTTTGGAAATAAATCTATCGGCGCCTGACAATCTAAGTGAAAACGTTTTCTTTCACCGTCGTTTCCTAGCAACGAATCTTGTAACACGCCGTGTGACCATACAATTTTCTTACTTGATACTAATGCTGTGATTGATAGATGTTCGTTTCGCTTTCGAATGGCTGCTAACTGAGCGGTCAGATCAATGATTCTCAACCTTTTTCTGTCGCGGTATACTTTAACGATTTCAAAATTTGGCGGCACACAAAAAGATAAGTTATTTACTTACCTATGCTACTATACACTGTGTAAAATAATTTATGGTCACAATCTTAATGCAAAATAAAATAATATGTACTACAAAAATAGCAGTACGTTTATTAAGGGATTAATTACAAGTTAATAAGAATATTTCTAATAAGAAATTCGAGCTGGATGTTTTTTGATAACTTCATTTATATTGGGTCGTAAAAATGACAATGCTGCTCTCGTATTGTCTTCTATATTTAACAGTCTGGATCTTTTTTATTCGCTTTTATGTTGCTTAATACTGAAAATCCGAATTCACACAAATAAGATGTAAGAAATTGTAATAATACACACACTTCCAAATGTTAGGCACGAAGATGTAAAATGCAAACAAAATAAACAAATACTGCTTTGATTGACACAAAATTCGGCAGGATAGTAGCATATATATTTATGCATAAAACAAAATCAATAATTATATACAGAAATGAAAACAATATTAAATTTTTGGAAGTTATCAGACAATGACATACTGGAGACTTAAACAGAATTATGTATAAAGTGAAAATAAACAGCAAAAAATGAAAAAAGGGCATTAATAGAGTATGTGATCCCCCCTCATCTGTATACAAAGTTTACACCTCGTGACCGTGCTTTCAATTAGGTGGTCAACCACCGCAGAATTAAGCAATCGCCATTCTTCTTGTAGAGCAGTTTCCAGCTCAATAAGAGTGACTGGAGGTGGGAAACGTGAAGATACAGCACGGCCGAGAGCATTCCAAAGATTTTCAATGGGATTAAGGTCGGGCGAATATGCTGGCCAGGCCATACGCGCAATCCCTTTACTTTCCAGGTAGTCATGGACGATGTCAGCTCTATGGGGACGTGCGTTATCGTCCATTAAAACAAAAGCAGGGCCAACTGCTGTAGTGTACGATCTCACAATGGGTTCTAAGACTTCATCTAGATACCGGACAGCCGTCAAAGTACCGCGTTTAAAGATGTGCAGGTCGGTGCGGTATCCTAATGAAATCCCTGTCCACACCATAATGCTTTCGCCTCGGAATGCGTGATGTTCGGTGATGTTTTGAGACTGATTGCTTGTTCGTTGTTCCCGCCATATCCTTATACGTTTGTCATCTTTCTCAAGAGCAAATCTTGACTCATCAGTAAACATGATATTGCCCCAGTCAGACACATTCCAATTGACATGTTCCCGGCACCACTGTAATTGTGTCCCTCTTGATTAGACGGATAGTGGAACACAAACTCGAGGTACCCGGACGCACAGTCCTCTCGTATGTAATCTTCGGCGTACAGTAGCTGCAGATATCGCCTTACAATCAACTTCTGTAACCCTTCATAAAGCTGGCTTCATATAAGACTATTACCTAACATATTTGCATACTTCCATCTACCTCTGCAGCGAATTGCATCCTATTCAATTCTGATTGGCTTCCGGAAATTAGCATTTTCCTCTCTGTGCTTAACTTTTGGAAGTGAATGTATTTTGAAAGCTTTTTTGGCAATCAATGCTAATCCAAAATGAATTAATTGATTCTTACGAAATTTTAAAATTAAATCCAGATTATTAGAAACTGAAATTAGTTCTTCATTTAAAATTAATTCAGACTTATTCGTTATCACAAGCGGATTACGAATCCCATCAATTTTTTTTTACATCTAAATTTTGGAAAAATGAACAGTTCTCTCCTCTAATGTTGTCAAATGGTCAATAACAATTTTTATGAATAGTTTTATTAAAATCTTTTGGGATTGGCTCAAACTTTTCCACAAATTGCCTTCTTGAGCTTTATTCTTCCATAACGTAATTTGTTTTGGGAATCCCATAGTTTATCTACTGACTTTAATATATTTTCTTTCGGCCTTTACGTACTTTATTTTTTAATAACTTAAATTAAAATTTGTTATTAAAAATAACAAAAATATCTGATAAGTAAGATAATCTCCCATCTGCACCGATCAAAACTGAATTTCAATTACGTACTGAAAATACGCCAAAATACTCCGAATTGCCCTCTCCTCCAGAGCACCAAAATCGGCTTGGATACCACAATTGGCGAGCTTATTAATGTCTTAGCAACCGAATTTCGCCAATTCTCACGTGCACCGTATACTGGGATTAAACCCATTATAATTTTTACTATATACATTTTTAAAATTTGGCGGCATACAAAAATGTCGCGGCACAGTGGTTGAGAATCACTGGTATAAATGTTTGAATCCGCCTACAATGCAGAAATTAAAGCTGCTTTTTAAGTTAAGAAATACTCCTGCAAATGTTCCAAACATTATTATCTTAACCGTATCCTAGTTTATGCCTAAAGTATAGGACTGGAGTTATGGCAAGTGCTGTCTGCCAAAGTGATGCAGTCCCGAAAAGGCTTTCTGGGGAGAAACGGGCTTGTATCCACATTACGTGTAAGGAAAACCACAAAACCTCCCGTGCGCTTAGCCCGTTTGCCGGAATTTGGATAGGGGTATCGGCTGGTAACTCGAACTACCAGTGGTTTTGCCGCTTGTCCGCTGGTAGACTTAATATAGCAAACTATCAACTTCATATGAGAAACAACGCCGTATTTGATAATCAGTATTAATAATTTTAGCCTCTATGGTAAGAAACTTATAACGGCTTTCAAAGTTAATAAGATACAGAAACGACGGGGTGTATCACCCATGACTATTTCTTACTAGTCTCGTCAACCCTCAGAAAGTTCCATGGTCCCCAACTGTACAATGAACTCTACCCACTCTAGGGTTCTCTATATACAGTCGCTCAAACAATTGAGGATACACCTTACTTTCACTTTATAAATCCAACTTTCAATGGAAATAACAGATTAACTAGAAGAGAAAGCGTGTTTTTATTTTCACACGTAACAAAAGGGTTAATTTACAGTAAAAATAACGAAAATCAAGAAAACAATATCTAAAATTAAAAATTTCATTAGTATTTGAAATAAACATAGGCAGATCTTTACCTCAAAAAATTAAGGATACACCGATGAAATTTGTGCGATATATCACATACAAAGACAGTGTCAATATTTGGTTGCATGTCCTTTGGCTTTTATAATGTCCTCCAAAAGTCTTGGTACCGATTCGACCAATTTTTTGGTGGTATCTGGAGATATTTTATCCTATTCTTCTCGTAACACTTGCTTTAAATGGGCTTTGTTCCTAATTTGGTGTTTTTGGACCGCCGTTTCGAGTGTGGCCCACAAATGTTCTATGATATTGATGTCAGGGGACTGTGGTGGTGTTTTCAATTCCTGTTTACAATGAAAAAGACACCACATTTTGACATTATGTGCTGTGTGTGTGTGGTGTTCGGTTTTCTCCAAACGGTGCGACGACCATCACTTCCAAAAATGTTGAATTTACTTTCATCACTAAATATAACTTTCTTGAATTGATGAGTTTTTGAAAACTCCAAACGCTTTTTCTGATTTTGTAAGCTTATAAATGGTTTCTTTCTAGCTACTCGACTGCTATATCCAGCATGTCTAATCACATTTCTCACAGTTTCAGCACTTCTGCACATCATTCGAGAAGTTTCTGCAGCTAGTTTGACTGCACTTAGTTTAGGATCAATCTTGATATCTTTCAAAATTTTCCTTTTGGCTACATCACTCAGAATACTTTTCCTTCCTCTTCCACTTTTATTTTCAATTAATCCATCGCTTTTAAATCTCCAATGATTTTCTGTACACACGAGTGGCTTCTACCGAAAATTTCAGCTATTTCAAGATAAGATTTTCCTTTCTTAAATAACCTTAATATAAATTTTCTTACATCAATACTGGTCTCTCTCCGAAGAGCCATTTTCCATTTAAAATTGCGACTTTAAATTCACATAACCAACTTCAAAAGACAAAAATAACAGTCGAAAAAGTTTAAGATAAAGTTGCCCAAACTGAGTGAAAGTAGCAAGCAGAAAAAAAATCTAGTAGTTAAACAAAACTCTCATTGGTGTATCCTCAATTTTTTGAGGTAAAATTCTGCTTATGTTTATTTGAAATGCCTCTGAAAATTTTTGAATTTTGAGAAAATTAGAATTTTGTCGTTGATTTTTCTTTATTTTTACCGCTAATTAAACCTTTTGTTAGGTCTAAGAATAAAAGTACGTTTGCACTTCTAGTTAATGTGTTATTTCGATTGAAAGTTGGATTTATCAAGTAAAAGTAAGGTGTATCCTCAATTGTTTGTGCCCCCCCAGTGTATATAGGATTGGTCCTTAGAGATTTAAATCAGTGCTTGTTTATAAAGTATGTGATTTGAGACTTACTGACATGAATGGACTCTAAGCTCTCAGTACCCTCTCAAAATGATCTTCAGACCTGGAAAGCTCGACTAGAGAAAAATGGAAAAGTCTAATGAAAGTTCTCAAGGTAGGACATGTGGTACTTGTGGGAAGTGACAACAAAAAAATATTGGACTGGCCATTGGGTTGAGTTATTGAACTATTCCAGTGTCAAGATAATTGTGTTAGAGTGGCAGAAGTGAAAACAGCTGCTGGTGAATTGATCCGTCCTGTGTAACGATTGTATCCTTTGGAAGTGATGGACGACGAGAACTTGTTTCTACCTAAACAAACCCAATTTCACATTTAGTAGAGTCTGCTAGTAAAGAAATTAACTTTAAACCTCCTGATAAGATAATTAAAACTAGATGTGGTAGAACTATTGTAAAACCTTCGCTTTTTAATTAGTTTTTTCCCTTTTATGATTATACTAAGTATTGTTCAGCCTCGTTATTAAGTATATTGTATTTTGATTTATGTTCCGCCCACCATAAATCAAAAGGTGGGAAGAGAAGTCACGAGCAACTCAACGGTTGTATAAATGTAATTTCTTTAAAGGCTAATTTTACGGTTTGGCAACATTGTATCGTTTCATGCTTAGAATCAAAGGCGAAATGCGCCATGATTTTGCAGTAAGGTGGATTGCCTGTTTTACAGTGAATTAATTGGGTGGATAGCCCGTATTACTTAATTATACAGAAAATGTTCGCACATTTTTTAGACGATGTATATTGTATTCACAAAACTAAATTACCTAAAGTTCGTGTGTTTTAAATGTTCTAGTTGACATCCCTTATTCTGAACTATCTTTCGACACCGCAATTTCCAGGATAATAATGCCTTTTGAAGTGTCAGAAGAGGTATTCTATCCCATTCCTCCCGAACAGCTTTCCAGAGTTCCGTTAGGGTTTTGGGACAACGTTCGGATAATGCAGTTTTTAAAAGTCCGAAAGCACAAAAATCCATAGGTGACACATCGGGAGATTTAGTAGGGATATCTGTGAAGGGTATGGTCTCGATACTAGTTTTTTGTTCCATTTCTTTTAGAAATTTACAGTGCATTTGATGTGTGACTGCTAGCTTTGTCCCGATGGAGTCTCACAGGTGGATGGCACTGTGGATAAAGCGATGGTATTTCATTCAGAAATATTGGCAATAAAATATGTTCCTGATAGTATTCGGAGCTAATCTTGACATTTTTTGCACTCTCTTTATTTTTAACTTGCCATTATAAGAAAAACCAGCAAAAATCATGAATCCCTTAGAAAAACTTTCTTTCGATTCTTTGAACAACCTACTTAAATTTTTTTTCTCCCCTTTTATGATAATAAATGGCTCTTTTTTTGTTGCAATCATTTAAATACACCCATGCTTCATCTATCGTGACAATTGTTTTCCATTTTTCTTCGGATAAGTGTTTCTCGTATAGAATTCTGCAGCGTCTCCCGCGTCGAGCGATAGGCTTCGGAAGAAGACGATGCACATTGCGTTTTTTCGCTTTCTTAAGATTTAAATCAACGTTTATCATTTTGATGATTTTGCAACTGTCCTTTGAATAGGGGGGATTTTCTTTTAACATTAAACAACGTACCTTCGCAATAGTCGAAGATGTCCGTTTTTTCCTAGGATACTTGTTTGGAATTTTTGTCCCACTCGAGGCTCCAATTTGACGTTTGTATGCCTATTTTTCTCCGGAAAGAGCGTCAATGTAGCCTTCGAACCACTGCTTTGTTAAATTCGCCCTTTTGAATAAAAACAAAACTTTCAAGCTACAGACAAATTTTGACTTTTAAGAACATAGTACAATCGCAATTACTTCTTTTGCAGCAAACGAGTTTTTATTACCGCTTACCAAAATCGTCTGAAAGATGTACGAACAGCCTCTGCAAATTTCTCTTTACGTTTCTTTTAATGGAGTACCGACGGAATGAACGAAATTCAGGTAGAATCTCGTAACAGCAATATTACTCCTAACTCAGGACTTTCCGTTGCTCAGTTTCATATAACGTTTAATCTGTAACGCTCATAGTTTCTTCACGTCGTCTAGACCGTTCTTTTATAAATAGTATATAAATATTTCTACGAACTATTATTTCGATACATGCATATATTCTATAAAAATTCCCGGTACTCTTTTGTCCGGATTCAGAAACATACGTATATAGGCATTGATGTATGTATTCATATATGCATGTGGATGTATACACTTACACGTATATACGCATACACAGCACGTGAACACATATGTACATTGCTGAATCCAATCTAAATAACAGAAGAGTACCAAAGTTCCTATATCTGGCACAGTATGTGGTTCTATGTAAATAATCCAACAATTTATTCAGTGCAACTTTTAATAGAATATACTGTTCACTTCTAACAATACAGGATTTCAGTGTATTTCTTTCAAGGTTCTTATGCCGCTGTAATGTCCCCGGTGCACAGATAGTAGTTTGTTTTCCCTCCAGAGGACACGCAGTAACAGCTTAAGCGTAATAACAGGCTTGTTGCCCTCTAGGGCAAGAGACAGCAAACAAACTTAGGATTCTGGAGGTACTGTTCGAGCTTCACAATAGTGTCATGTTTTATCTGTTGCTGTAAGAAATCGGATTCCAAACCGCAGTTATTCGATTTTACTCTCTGTTACAAGTTATCCTAAAACTAGCAACGCAATCGTATTGCCTAATAATTAAAGAACAATTATTAAAGACAAACTATAGAGATAAATTTCCTCTACCTTCCTTTTTATTTCATTGCGTACACTTTATAATTCTAGCAAACGTATGAAAGTACTCAGCACCATATGACTTAATTCTGTTTCGGAACATTTTCAGAAAAAACGAAATTCAAGCACCAAAAGTTCCAGACTCTTTTTTTAAAAGCCTTTCCTTAGCCACAGAATAGTAATCGGTAGAGGATAGTTAATCTGAGGTACTTATGTCTTATCCCGTCGACCGTGAAACTACAGCCAAGCAGTGTGATTTAGCGCCAGTTATGAATAAGCGCCACGTCCCAATTCACTCATAACATCTGCATTTTCGTTTGATGTAACGCCGAATGATTTTTAGATCAGCCACGTAGAACTACAACTGTCACTCTACTCCACTTCATTTACAGCTGGTAGAAAAACTTAACTTCTGTTAAATGGACCAAAGAGCAGTTGGATATGGCTGACAACAGTAATCGATTGGAACAATTACCAGCGGGAAGTTTGTATTCGTTGTGTTCTAAACAGAGTTTCCAGAGATGTCTAACAAAATAGAAATCGACGGCAGCCTTTCCACGAAGCTCAACAATGGAGCGGATCGAATACTTACACAGCAATGATTATTTGCTGTATTCTGCAGGGAGACTGACGAAAGTTTTGCTGCAAGAGTTGTAGATAGGGATGCTGGTTAGAATTCCACAGAAATTGGTGCAACTTCGGCGGAAACTCCTTCAAATTTCATGGCTTGATGTTGGCCAACTTTTACGTTAGATATGATAATGCGTAAGTATCTAATTTGATTTCTGAAAAGTCAGAAGCTGGTGCTTTCTTGATAAAACGACCACTTTAATTATTCACCAAATTATGCGACTAGTCTGTACACTGCAAATTTCAAATGTCGTCAAAATTTTATGCTGCTGCGTTCGCTTCAACAAGAAAGTACCTAGTAGTTTTTTAACTAGATTTGATGCTTTGTCTAATCTGCGGCAGAGTACTACAGAACATAATTTTACATTATGCTAGACTTTTGATTTTTTATTTTAGACTGAAACTATAAGTCGGTGAATTAGGTTGAAGTCGAGAATGGAAGGCCAGCTCATGAGTAGAAACTGTGAGGCATTACCAGACATTGAGATTTGATCAGTTATAATTGAGGAAGAAAATGAAACTTAAACACAGACCTACCTTTTTTATGTATTTAATGGTAATAAATTATTTTATAAAATTATTTGGTCAACTACATCGAAAGGTCTGAAGTAATTTTACAGGAAGCGCAAACGAATCATAATATTTTACTTACAAAACATAGCATCTGCCTGCTACTCAATATACTATTACCTCTCCTTAAACATTTTAAATAAATTCTAGTTTAAAAATCTTCCAACACTCTGCTGTACTCTTCTGTTATCAGGACCGGATTCAGAAATATATATATATATATGCATTGTATGTATGCATACATGTGTTCGTGTATGCATATATATATATACATATATGTTAGCATGTATGTATACACACACATATACTCACATATATGCATAAACACGTGCTTTTATATGCATAGATTACTGAATCCGGTCCCGATAACTGAAGATTACCCAGAAAGCTCACATCGATTATCAGACGAAGAAAATGATAAAATAATGAGCCCATTTTTTGGAAATTTACATCAAGCTGAGTTATTTCTGCACTGCTGATTTTTATCAATACACAGATAATACTTTACTTGACAGCGGAGTAGTTAAGAAAGTTATTGTTTTAACCCTTTCAGTCCCAATTTATTTGTTTTTTTCAACTGACTTGATTTTTTTCTTGGTAATTATCACAAAGAATTGAAAAATATCATTTTAAACATTTTATTTTAAAAATGGGGGGGGATTCCAGGGGCCTGGGACAAATATGCCCCACTGAGTGGTAATAGTGCGACATATGTGTTCCATTAGTACTAAACTGTTGACACATAAAATAAAAAATCAAAAGAAAGTATTTTTATTTTTATAACTTATGTGTGATAAGAAGTAAAACAGTTTGTTGCGTAGTGGTAGATTGCATAGCATACAAATTGTTTTAATTTTTTTCTGTTGTTTTTTCTTGGTACAACTGTGACACCTTCTTCTAGTGGGCCCTTCGATAGGTAAGTGATCTCCTGTATTCAACAGCCTGGAACTGGATGATAGTCTATTGTACACTGGTGTGGAAAAATTAAGGACGAAGTCGAAAAATTAGCATATCAGCTGAACGAAGAGGCAGAGCGGACAGAAAGACCAATCAGGAGATTAAGTAAGGTGATGTACGGTAGCACATGCGCAGATATGCAGGTAGACGTAATGGGGGGAGTGTCTGAGTAGTATAAAGCATGTTGTCGGTGTAAGATCAGTATTTCTGGCAAAGAGATTGCACGCCGTATAGCAGTTAAAATCACACCGAGTTGCTGCCTCAGCGAGAAATGGCGAGTAATCAATCTGTTAGACGACATCTGGATGCTTTTACCCGAGGTCGAATCATTGGGAAGTTGCAGGAAGGCCGCAGTGTGACAAGTGTGGCTGCAGAGTTTGGAATTGCTCACAGCATCGTTTCACGACTTTGGAGACAATTTCAAACTACAGGAACAGCTATCCGGGGGTTTAGTAGTGGTCGTCCACGAGGAACCACACCCGCAGATGACCGGTATATTGCCTTACAGGCCAGAAGAAACAGGCGGCAGACAGCGGGAGAAATCGCTAGACACACGACACAGGCGACTGGACGACCGATATCGCGTTTTACCGTGGCCAGAAGACTGCACGGTGGTGGTCTGTTTGCACGACGCCCTGTACGGTGTGTACCTCTAACGCCTGCCCATCGGAGAAGGCGTTCTCTGTGGTGCCGGGAACACCGGAATTGGAGAGACAATGAATGGGGACGAGTACTCTTTACAGATGAGAGCAGATTTAGTCTGAGTTGCGATTCTAGACACATACACATCTGGACAGAGCGGGGAACACGCAATAACCCCTTCAACATCATCAAAAGGGACTGTTTTGGAGGTCGCGGAGTTCTCGTTCGAGCAGACATAATGCTTGGTAGCCGGACCGACCTTCATATCTCCCAAGGAGGTTCGTCACCTGGGACTGCTATTGTAACGAGGTTCTTCTTCCTTACATGCGTCTTTTCACAAGGGCTATGGGTCCTCAGTTCCTCTTCATGGACGACAACGCTCCACCTCATCGCACAGTTACTGTCGAAGAGCTGTTGGAGAGTGAAGATATTGAACACATGGATTGGTCGGCAAGGTCTCTGGATCTAAATCCCGTCAAGCATGTACGGAACTTACTAGGGAGACCCGTGGCAGCACGTAACTTATCGCCAGCAACGATTCCGAAACTGCGATTGGTGCTACAAGAGGAACGAGCAGCAGTGTCTCAACAGCTCATTAACAACCACATATCCAGCATGCACAAATGATGTGAAACCTGCCTAGCAGTCAGGGGAGATCATATCCCCTATTAAAGACCGGATGTTTCTTGCTGGACACCCATCACAGGGATGTTTCGGCATTGCGCTCCATGCTACTTTTTCAATAAAGCTTCTTTTTATCCCTCTGATTTCTCTTTTAGTAAGTGTTGCTTACATTACTCATGTCCTTACGTATTGGGGATCTTACGGTATTAAATGTGTTGATTTGGAAAGCTTTTGTACAAAGTTATATTGAAAAAACCGTTTCGTCCTTAATTTTTGCACACCAGTGTAGTGTCGGTTTACCATACTGTAGTGGTCTACCATATTGTAGTGGTAGTGCATGGTCTACCATATACAATTTTGTAGTTGGGGTTGTTAGAAATGATGCCTACTATTAGTGGGACATCGTACGTAGTAAATTGATGCGTATAATTTCCTCTAGGCTTCTTTAAGCACCTACTGGGACTCACTGGGACTGAAAGGGTAAATATTCACCTAGTGAAATCTCTTTACACATAGTGTACCAAAAATTGTATTTATAAACTGTGTTTGTTGCACTTCGTTTGGGATCCATCTAACTCTCAACCATTTGAGTTCAGGAACAACTTTTTTTCTAACTACTCTGCTGTCAATAAAGGGCGGTTACAGTAATCCGACTTACAATGAGCTCAGATGACGCATTTTTTTGACAGTCATTTGTTGTGGATGGACGAGTGGATGGACTTGCTTGCTTGTTGTTCTGAGCAAACAGAATACGCGTTATTTACCTAAATATAATGCTATCATCATCTGTAGACAATATTTGTAAAGTTAAGTATTGGATATTTAAAAGCATTCAGTTTTATTTCTCACTAGCGACCCGCTCCGGCTTCGCACGGGTATAAAATATATAGCCTCTGTCACTCACTGACAACTATCATAAAATCACCACTATCATAAAAAACAAAAGATACCTATTCTATTCAGTTCTTTTTTTTAACTGAAATACCTCAACTTAAACTACGATTTTAATTAAATTAAAAATACTTAAAAGATAATTTGCTATTCGTGCGACTAAAAACAAAAGATAATCAACAATCATCAACAACAAAAGATACCTATTCTATTAAGTTCTTTTTCTGAACTTACATACCTCACCTCAAATTACGATTTTTGAAAATAATTTCCCTAATATTAAATTGATTTTAACTCTAAATTTTAACCAAGATCTTAATAGAAAATTCCAATCCATAAATTATGGTTTTATTTAATCTAATCTTATCTAACCTTATGTACTTATAATTACTATAAGTGCGATTTAAAAATTAACCTTAGAATAGAATATCATTTATATTTTAAAACTACTATCATACAATTATTTATCGTAACTTACTTATAATTACTGATACGTTGTCGCCCTGAAAAGCACGTTTTTATTAAGTATTGTTATTTTCCTCGCTAGAGAGCTTCGATAATAAACTCGTCCGATCGCTGCTAAATTCAAAGTGCTATAGGGAGAACTGCGGCCTCCGACGCGCTATTTATAGGCACGCTCCCGCCGCCCGGTACCGCCGCAAACGCTACGTCCCGCAATTTTTAAATCTGTAATATCTTCGAAAATATTCATTTAAATCATATGCTGTAAAGGGCCATATACGTAGCGTATTCGGAAACTAAGTACCGTTTCATTCTAGCGCCGTCGCAGCGCTGTGGTAGGCGTCCCGCGCATGCGCACTAGTCTTTCTTGTTCACTGACTTTCAATTGTCGCCACTTTGGTTGCTCTATGTTGCGTTTTCAGTTTGCTGTGCACATTCAAAATGTTTAAGACAATTAGTTCTCCCGCTGACTGAAATTCGTGCCGTGATTAAATTTTTGAAAGCGAGGAATGTTAAACCGGCCGAAATTTATCGTCAAGTGACAGAAGTTTACGGGGAATACGCGATAATTGATGGAATGGTGAGAAAGTGGGTAAGAATGTTTAATGCAAGTCGAACAAATGTCCACGCCGAGGCTCGGAGTGATCGGTCTTCTGTTGTCACCGATGATTTGGTAAGGAAAGTTGATGAAGCAATTCATGAGAACAGACGCTTCACAATGACAACCCTTTCGGAGGCATTTCCACAAATTTCACATACTGTTTTGTTCGAAATTGTATCTGACCGCTTGAATTATCGCAAACTGTGTTCCTGATGGGTTCCAAAAATGCTCACTGATGTTCACAAAACAATGCGACTCGGTAGTGCCCTGACATTTCTCACTCGGTACAGTGATGAGGGAGAAAACTTTTTAAACCAAATTGTGACAGGTGATGAAACAGGTATCAACAGGTAATGAAACTTGGGTGTGTTATTTTACACCAGAATCGAAACAGCAGTCGATGGAGGGGAGACACACTTGTTCTCCGAAAAAACAAGAGTTCAAAGTGACAATGTCATCACAAAAAATCATGTGCACTGTCTTCTGGGATAGGAAAGGCGTTTTGCTTACTAAATTTCTTCCCAGAGGTGAAACCATTAATGCGGCACGATATTGTGAGACTTTAACAAAACTAAGGCGTGCCATTCAAAACAAACGAAGAGGAATGCTCAGTAAAGGAATTATGTTGCTCCATGACAATACTCGGCCCCATACTGCTGGTGTCACTCAATCGTTAATTCGACAGTGTCATTGGGAGCAGTTCGATCACCCGCCGTACAGCCCGGACTTTCCTGTCCGACTATCACTTGTTCCTGCAAATGAAGCGCGAGCTCAGTGGCAAGCGCTTTGGATCTGACGATGACACGAAAAATGCTGTGGAGTCGTGGTTATCGAAACTGGCGGGAAGTTCCTTTGACGATGGTATACAAAATCTGGTCACCCGCTATGACAAGTGTTTGATCATTGGCGGAAACTATGTTGAAAAATAGTTTAAGACATGTATTTTCATGTAAAAATAAAATTGGATTCGAAAAATTGTTCTATTTTTTTTTCAAACCGGTACTTAGTTTCCGAATGCGCCTCGTAGATCTATATTGAATCAACAATGTATTTAAGGTATTTAATTGGATAAGGATTAATGCTGTATTGGTTAAAATCGCGTCTAAAATTAGCCATTATTTGTCGTAAAAAATAAATGACAAAAAAATGTTATTGTGGGATATCCATAAGAGATAGACATATACCATCGCGGAGCTTTCTGTAGACCTTTTCAATGTGTACAATACTTAGTACATTATTTTGATAAATCTCGTAGGGTTCAGCCTGTGTTTGCAATGTAAGCGGAAAAAATGTAATTATTTACGACATCACATTAGAAACCTCATAAATAACAGTATTTCTCCACTATTTAATGGATGTTATTACACATATAAACCTTCCTCTTCAATCACTCTATCTATTAAAAACACCGCATCAAAATCCGTTGCGTAGTTTTAAAGATTTAAGCATACATAGGGATATAGGGACAGAGAAAGCGACTTTGTTTTATACTATGTAGTGATTTACACATGTCTACCAGCAATCAAGAGGTAAAATTGCTGATCACTGGCAGCTAGATCCGAATTCAGTCCCACCCAAAGGGTTGGCCGAGTAAAAAATGTCATTATTTCCCCCATGTGTAAAGCGAATACGAGGTCAAGTTGCCTTGAAAAGCCTCCAGAAGGGAATCCTTTAGCCCATGCGTTCTTGACCACAATTCAAATAAACACATTTGGGCTCAGAATTCTCAGTGTCATCAGAAATTACCAAATTCTTTCTTGAAAGTATTTTCTTAATACGCTCAAACAAAGCTTGGGTGCTTCCTTGTAAGAACAGCCACCGCATAAGTCTTTGGCGACACTGAAATTTGCAAATTACCGATTCATGATGAAGTTTTCCAATTCTGATGACTAAACGGGAAGGCTGTTTTAACAAAGAAATGCCAGCTATATTCTTTCTAATACACCAAGTTATCTGCAAAGAAGCAAAGAATATTGATGGCTCTACTTTATAACATAATTTCAATCAAAATGTACTTACTTTTAGCTGTCAATGAATGCGTATTTTAGCTGTTTTGAAACATCAGGCGAGCTCGCATTAAACAGTTTTCATTGATTACACGGATATTATTTAAGTTTGCGTTGTTTTGAAGGAGTAGGCCAAATTTCGTTTGAAAACTGAATTAGGCAAGAAATCATTTATTAGTTAAACATGCCGATGGCTGATACGTAAACATAAGTCTCGTGCTTTATCAGTACGTATAACGAATAAGTAAAAATCAAAATACAAATGTTAAAAATCGTTTTCTATATTTATTATTTTACTCCGAATTCTAATGTTTAATTTTAAAATTTGGCAGCTAGTTTTCAGATATACTCCGAAGAAAATGTTTCTAAGTTAAAAAAGATTAAGCTCTTCTATATGCGTACGTTATGTTTACTATCGCACATAAATCTATTTAAATTATTGGATTACGTCAACTTTTGTAAGTTGATACTCAGCAATAAATATTCAGTAAATGCGCGAATAGTTTAAAACTTTTACTGCATTTTAAGCCATTTGCTTGAGTAAAAGTATAAATAATTCTATAAAATATTTCTTATAAATCTATTCGTTTTTGTTAAATAATCTTAGTTCTTAAGCAGTTTTAAAAATATAAGAAAGGTGAAAGGTTTCAGATTTTAACTGTCACCCAAAAGATTTTAACTTTTAAAAGTGCAACAGTAAACTAAGGGCCATTAGTCTGCTTGCAAAAACTTTAAAGGCCAACGAATTACGTTAACGAATACGTTAACTAAACGAATTACGTTTAGTTATTCCGATGCAGCGTTAACTGTTGGCATATGTTTTTCTTTTTTTTTTTTCAGTAGTTTCTCAGTTCATCAAATCAATGTTCAGTTTTCTTCCTTAGATGGCTTTAAAAACTTTTTTTGTCTTTCTATTATTAACGTTTCGTGTGTTTACTATACAGTCAAATAACAAAAATCCGCCGACCTGAAATCCGCCAACTCCTGAAATCCGCACTGCCTCTCAAAATATAAATATTGAATTTATAGGTTCCAGAAACCGCAGAATGGAGAATGAAATACCGAAGAAAAAATATTTATCCAATAATGACGTCATAATTACCGAATAATAATGATTCTGTGTTAGTGGCAGAAAAAAGATCTTAGCCCAGAAGAAGTTTTTAGTATGGATGATGCGTTCAGAAGAGCCAACACCGGCATATCAGATAACCGATGATGAAATCATTGGCTGTGTTTTGAAGTGGTCACAACAAGAAAACGATTCCGACACAGATAATGAATTTGATAGGAGTGAGAAAATATCTTTTAATGAGGGTTTGGAACATGGGGAAAAATACCTAAAATATTTAGAACAACAGAGCTGTGTCACAGAGCAAGAGATTATGACCCTGTAGAATTTACATAAAAAAACTTACTCTGGAGCACCTAAAACCTCTCTCAGAAAAATGTTTGAAACAAGTAAAAAAAATTAAATTATTTTATGCTTTACTAGTATCCTTTATTTTTACACTTCTCTATTATATATGTCCTTAATGCTTTATAATATTCCTGTAATCAATCACTAATATAAATGAATAATATAATAATAATTATATAATTTAAAGCATATAATAAAATAATGTAATAATGTATATTATTGTACATAATAATTCAAGTAAATGTATCTAATATGCTTTATTTATTTTGCACTTTTAGTCTGAATATTATGATTTGGCTTTTGTGCCCTGAAATCCGCAAAATTCTAAAATCCGCACAACCTCTGGTCCAAGCATTGCGGCGGATTTCTGGACTTCGACTGTATTAATTAAATATCACGATCTCGGCGCTTAAGCCAAATAAAATTGGATGGCAAAATCGCAAAATATTTGAAAACAGCATGTCTTTAGTATTTCCGATAGAGTTTTGCGCTGGAGATAAACACATTTGTAGAAATATGCATACATTTATGCAGATTCTTCATTATTTATGAATTTATTATTATCGCGGTGAGATCGAATTATCTTTATCTGTTTTGAATTATCTTCATTATTCATTTTTTATAATTAATGAATTATGCAGATTCTTCATTATTCATTATCTTCGTTATTTAATTTCTTTAAATATAATACAGGGCTGC
This sequence comes from Stegodyphus mimosarum, assembly GCA_000611955.2. Taxonomy (NCBI): domain Eukaryota; kingdom Metazoa; phylum Arthropoda; class Arachnida; order Araneae; family Eresidae; genus Stegodyphus; species Stegodyphus mimosarum. Next base: position 116,160 of record KK120919.1, on the reverse strand, counting down.
AATATTTTGTGATAACAGTTTGAAAAGTGATTCAGACTTTTAATATTTCCGACGCAAAATCGCAAAACGGAAACAATAGTCCTTCGGGGACAAAAAGTCCCTTTGGACTAAAAATCACTCAGCAAAGTCTTGACAGTCTCTTTAATAACGACAGGTCGCAAATAACATCTTTCGAAGTAACTTTATAAATTCCGCTACAAATGTTAATATTCTATAAAGATTTTTGGCTAAGTTTAGCCATAATAGAATGCTCCACCAATTGCGTACAAATGCTGATAGTCATATAAAGGCGATACAGCAGCCCAGCTGGTGGTAAAAAAGTACGTAATCTCGATAACTTGACCTTTAAGAAACGAGAGCCGCAGTATTAAAAAAGTACCTAAATCCATTAAACACATCTACGCAGAGAACATCGTAGCCGAATATATACCCTAACCCGCATAATCTATTCGACATCATTAATCTAATCTGCTTTAAGAGAACTCAGAAGGTAGTTCTCTACCTATTTTCCATTGTTAGAAAGAAGACCTTTCTTTCCCCTTCTCTATTTTCCAAAACTCGAAAAATGCATATGCATTTATTTTAGATTACTTTGTAAAGTGTTTTTATAAATTTATAAAATATCGATAAATACCAAAACGGGAATGAAACTCACTTTTTTATATTCCTAAAGTAGCCGCCATTCGGCCAGCCTTCGTCTGGTTTTTAACCCTTTGCGCTCGAGCGGTGCCTCTCAGGCACCACTGCATGTGATGCGGTAACTCGAGCGGTGCCTGAGAGGCACCATTCGAATCGATGTGTTTATTTGTGTTTGACCTAAGGAATATCGCTTGAAAGGTCTACTTGGCCTTTTATAGATCATATTACGCGGTGTCTAAATAGCTATAAGAGTGTGTTATCTTTGTTTTTTGAGGGAAAAAAAAAAAAAAAAAAAAAAAAGATTGCAAAGTTTGTTTCCAAAGAACTTCCGGCCAAAGGCGACAAACTGTGTACTACTGTGACACATGTCTTGACAAGCCAAGAATGCACATTGGAGATTGTCTTATAAAATATCATAAGAAGCAAAATTATAGAACGTAATTTTTAATAAATGTCTTTCATTAAGTTAAAAAATATGTATAATGTTCAAATATACGAGTTTAAAGTATTTTAGTGTGTCTAAAACTTTTTTAAGTTAACAATAACGAACTCGTGAAATAAGCGGGAGCGGCTGATTATTCTCGAGTTGCTGGTTCACGCGACGAAAAAGCGCCTCGAGCGCAAAGGATTAAACGTACCGAAAAAATGCTTAAAAGACACACCTGAGACCGACAACCGCGTAAGTTCTTGCATCTATTTTTTCTTTGTTAAGAATAAAACCCTCCCTTGCATACGGCCCTGATGTATTACCAGAAAACCATATACATCTTGAATTTTTAGCAAACTCATTGCATGAGATGTGTATTAAACATTTGTTAAAATATAATTAAATATATTATTATTATTAATAAATATATTAATTTATATCCCCCTTCT